>CP139502.1:322615396-323051992 GCA_021014915.2 Artemisia tridentata subsp. tridentata
TCTCCCAAACTTCAAATACACCAAAGATCACTTATTTCCATCCTGTGAGCAAGGCAAAAGCAAACGGGCAACTTACAAACCTAAAACCGTACCCAGTTCGGTCGATAAGTTACATTTGTTGCACATGGACTTATGTGGCCTAATGAGAGTTGAAAGTATCAATGGGAAGAAGTATATTCTTGTTATTGTCAATGATTATTCAAGATATACATGGGTAAAGTTTCTGAGGTCAAAAGACGAAGCACCAGGCAACATCATCACCTTTCGGAAGCGAATTCAAGTGTTACTTCAAGCTCCAGTTAGGATCGTAAGAACTGACAATGGCACGAAATTTACTAATCAGGAGTTAAGAACATATTTTGAAGAAACTGGAATTACTCACCAGACATCAGCTGTTAGAACTCCATAGCAAAATGGGGTAGTTGATAGAAGAAATCGAACTCTTGTGGAAGCTGCTCGCACAATGCTGATTTATTCTAGTGCACCGTTATTCTTATGGGCTGATGCTGTTCACACTGCTTGTTTCACTCAGAACCGATCTCTAATCCATCCAAGATTCAATAAAACCCCATATGAATTAGTGAACAACAGAAAACCCGATATCTCTTACCTTCATGTATTTGGTGCTTTGTGCTATCCTACGAACGACAGAGAAGATCTGGGGAAACTGAAAGCTAAGGGTGATATTGGAATCTTCATTGGTTATTCAGAAAACTCGAGGGCATTCAGGGTGTATAATCGTAGGACTAAGAGAGTAATGGAGACGATGAATGTGAAATTTGATGAGATTTCACAAATGGCTTCTGAGAGACTCGCTCTAGAACCCGCGCTTAACCCGATGGCTTCTAATCGTATCGGATTAGGACCCGCAACACAAAGTCAAACTTCTGGACACATCAGTTCAAAACTCACACCCCAAGGAGCTCAGTCAACTAACAATGATAAACCTACAAATCAAGAACTGGATAATTTCTTCGAGTTTATGTATGATGAATACTATGGTGGAGCTTCAATAGATACATCACAACAACGTTCCGCTGCACCCGCTCAACAACAACCACCACCAACACTCCAAGATGCATCTACTACAATTGAAGCTGAAGCACCAACTCCCTCCACGTCAATATCATCTACATCTACTCCTGCCACTCCAGTAATTGAGATTGTTTTACCAACAGTTGATGAGAAAACTCAAACAACACCAAATCAAGAAGAACCATACCAAAACGATGCTGTGTTAGAAGAAGAAGAACCATTTGAAAACCCATTTGCTACGGAATCTGCTGAATCTTCTTCTTGGTTATATGAACCATCAAACACGCATTCGTTAGATCCAAGGTACCCTTCAACATTAAAATGGACTAAAGACCATCCAATAGAACATGTCATTGGTGAACCTTCAAGGCCAGTACAGACGAGAAGACAACTTGCAACCGATTATGATATGTGCATCTTCGCCTGCTCAGTCAGTCTTAAAGAGCCAAAGAACATTCGGGAAGCAATGTCAGATGATGCATGGATTGAAGCAATGCAGGAAGAACTTCTCCAATATCGACTTCATGACACTTGGGATTTAGTGCCAAGACCTCTCGACAAACTTGTCATTGATCTTAAGTGGATATGGAAGAATAAAAAGGATGAAGAGATGACTGTAATTCGCAACAAAGCTCGTCTCGTGGCCAAGGGATTTAGAAAGGAAGAGGGAATCGATTTTAATGAGTCATTCGCACCAGTAGCTAAACTTGAAGCGGTCAGGATTTTCTTAGCATACGCGGCTCACAAGAACATCACGGTCTATCAGATGGTTATCAAGACGGCTTTCTTGAATGGAACTCTGAAGGAAGAGGTGTACGTGAGTCATCCAGATGGATTCGTTGACAAAGATAATCCCGACTACGTCTACAAGCTCAAAAAGGCTATCTATGGTCTAAAACAAGCCCCAAGGGCATGGTACGATGAACTCTCATCTTTCTTGCTGTTAAATCATTTCTCCAAAGGAACAATTGACCCGAACTTGTTTACCAAAAAGTTTAATGATGACATTTTAATTGTTCAGATTTATGTGGACGACATAATCTTTGGGTCCACTAATCCGAAACATTCAAAACTTTTTGCAAATCTCATGAAAAGTAAATTTGAAATGTCTATGATGGGCGAATTAAAATTCTTCCTTGGACTTCAAATCCATCAATCCCATCATGGTATTTTTATTAATCAAGAGAAATATACAATTGAGATTTTAAAGAAACATGGAATGGAAAATTGTGACTCTGTTGGTACCCCAATGGTCACCTTACCCAAAATCGGTGCTGACTTATATGGGAAACCCATTGATCCGAAGAAATATCGGAGCATGATTGAGTCTCTCATGTACTTAACTGCTAGCCGACCCGATATACAATTTGCTATTTGTTTATTAGCACGGTTTCAGGCAAGGCCTACCGAACTTCACCTCAAAGAGGTTAAACGGATCTTTCGGTACCTTCGAAGAACCATTAACATGGGACTTTGGTATCCGAAGGATTCGGAGTTCAATCTAACAGCCTTTGCAGATGCCGATCATGCTGGTTGTCAAGTCACCGCAAAAAGTACATCTGGAGGAGCACAATTTTTGGGAGAGAAGCTAGTAGGCTGGTCATCAAGGAAACAAGACTGCACAGCACTTTCAACCGCAGAAGCCGAGTATGTGTCTCTATCTGCGTGTTGTGCCCAAGTTCTATGGATGAGGACACAACTCACAGATTATGGCTACTCTTTCGACCACATACCTATGTATTGTGACTCAAAAAGTGCCATAGCCATCTCGTGCAATCCAGTTCAGCACTCCAAGACCAAGCATATTAGAGTCCGCTACCACTTCATAAAGGAACACGTCGAAGAGGGTACTGTTGAATTATTTTTCGTGGGGACTGAATACCAACTCGCCGATCTATTTACTAAAGCCCTCCCACAAGAGCGGTTTGATAACTTAGTTCGTCGAATTGGCTTGCGAAGCCTAACTCCCGCAGAGTTAGCCAGTCTTCCCGAATCTTCTTGAATATTTTCTCATGAAGCTTCGCATGTAAATATTTTTGAAAAACAAAATACAAAATTTGAAAAACCAACAAAAACAAAATATAAAAATAGAAAATTTTCAAAAAGACATAAAAAATATAAAACATAAAAACCAAAAATATTCTTCTCACGACATGTCTCTTGTATAATCAATATTCTGTACGTACCTAGAAATGTCATTCAACAATGATACGGGCATGTACAGATGCTTGAGCGAGAGTTCTTTTATATGTTTTCTAAAACATGTCGTTCTCAAAACTTTCTTCTTATTGGCTTTCGTGCATTTCGGTACGAAACCCGCGCTACAATGATGACTTTTGGTTATTTCCGATCAGGACTCGCAATGTTAATGGCAAAACAAAGGCAAAATCCATCTTAAACCCAAATGTTTAACAATGTGCTTTATTTAAGTGGGAGTATATAAAACTAAACGAAAAATGTTCCATCTTCATGCTAAAATCCGTCTCTCTCCAAAAAAGTTTCATTTTAATCAAGGTGATATCAAAAATATCACTGCATACTATTTTTGAGGGGGAGAGGACGTGATTAAAATGTGATCAAAGTACGTGGAATCTTAAAGTATGCTCACCAGACAGACTCAGTTCTAACCCTCGAATTGACGAAACTTGATGTCCGTTATCGAAAAGACTTGTCCGGGACGGGTAATAATTTCAAGCTGGTTTTCCAGTAATGTAAACGTGTCTCGCAAAGGACTTGTCTGAGTAGAATGTACCAATTCGAGAGATGATCATTGAATATGACCGGGATGGGTAATAACTTCAAGCTAGTCTAACTAGTGATGTAAGCGTGTCTCGCGAAGGTCATGTTCATTGAAAGTCGATCAATTCAAAATGTGCGAACTCTATCCCCACATGTGCAAATTTATATCAAAAATGCATGAGCACATGTGAAGGGGGAGTATTTCATAAATGCAAAACTCTCGAAGTGTTAACTAAAATGTGTTTATTCATAAACACTTTGAGAGATTTTCACAAGGTTTTATGGCAAATCTAGGATAGTCAAGAAGTTATAAGGAGACTAAAGTTAGGAAAAAACCGTCCTATGATCCGCCAGAGCCGAAGGGATCTACCCAAGGACAATTCCAATAGATTAGAATTAGAAGTCCTTAGGAATGATTGAGAAAAAAAAGAGTAAATGAGAAAGGGAAAGAAGGGGTTTGTTGATCCCAGTTGAGCTTCACGATCTTATTAATTACTTTAGATATAAACCTAAAGCAATCGGTATAGAAACTGATCTCGAGTTGTATATCAAATATTATGCGAAAACTAATACTTGATCTTAAGAAGAATAAACACAAACGAATTATCAAACAACACTTCAATTATATTAATAACGATTGCTCAATAGCAATAGGGTTACAGTAACCTTGAAGTGTAAACAATAATACGTATGCTAAGATAATCGATATCTAACCCTAACCCTAGAACCTCCTTTTATAGCGTAAGGAGTCCTAGTCGGTTTACAAGACTTCCTATACAAGAAAAATATTCATACGTATCTTTTCTATAATTATCCTTAACATACTATACATATCTAATAAGCAGCAGAGTAAATCTTCTAGCAGCAGAGTCTTCGTGAGCTAGCAGCAGAGTTACACTATGCCTATTATCCCAAACCAGCAGAGTCACGAACAGCAGAGTTATTGTGCTAATCAGCAGAGTCACATAACTATTCAGCAGAGTTATGTTTCTCTAATCAGCAGCATCTTTTAGACCCAACAATCCTCCCTAAACTTGATATTTTTCTTCAAAAATCATCAAGTTTCCTTAAATCCAGCTAATCACCAGGAGGATGCTTCCAAACACTTTACTGTTTTGATGTCTTTGATTCAAGAATCTTCTCATATTTCGTTATCAGTTTATAAGCCTGATTATCTGAAAAGAAATTATTCTGCAATGTCAACATTCCAGGCTTTATCATCTGAGTAATTACTGTTGTATTGTTATTCAAAAGGTAATCCTTCTCCACAAGCATGTAGACCTTAACACCCTTACAAACTAATTCATGTACTCCACAAGATTGATACAAATACCACCTATCAACTCTGGAGTTCAATAAATCTCTCCATTCAAGATCTCTCTCATCAGGCTCAAACATGTTCTTCAAAAAGTAATAGTGAATTCTTTCATATATCACCTCTGGTCTCTGATCACTATATTTTTCTTTATACAACCTCCACATCTGTATCACATCATCTCTATCCATAAAATGTAGCATTTGAGAGAATCTAACAAATCCATAATACAAATTATTTGATCTCTTAAACTCCCAGTAAGCTTCACTTCCATCCCTGACTATATGTGAATAAGATATGATTGAATACTTTGTATCCAAAGGAACTGCATTTACAATTTCTGGTTCCTTTTGTGGTACATGAGCTGTAAGATCCATTGTTCTTTTCATATCATCAGCAGTCACCTCTTCAAAATGATGCTCATCAGTCACTTCTTCTTTCTCAGAAACACTATCCTCTTTCTCTGAATCACTCATCAATACTGACTGAGTTCTTCTCTTCTTTCTAGCCACCTGCTTTATTCTTCTACCAGTCCTCTTATAACCAATGACTTTCTTAACTTCTTCCCTTTCAACCTCCACGGTTTGCTTGTCATCTTGATTCTTCAAAACACTTCCAGATGCTTTCATATTGTCAGATTCCATAACCTCTGGCTTTCTCTTTTTTTTAGAAACTTTTCTTGGATTTAGCTTAGCATAGGTTTCATAAAATTCCTTTTCAATTATAGCATCTGATTTTCCCTTGAAATCCTTCATCTGATAATTTCTTGCATTCTTCAAATAATACTTCATATCATTAACTAATGCTTTCCTTGAAGATGACTTTGGTTTGTAACCATGCTTCTGAGCTTCTTTAATCCTCATAATCAGCTCTTCCCACTTAGCTACTCCATTCTTTCTGAGTATAAACTCAACAAGCTCTTCTTTCTTTTGACTTCCTTCCAACTGCTCATCATTTGTTATCAAGAAAGCTTCACCTCTTACAATCATATCAGAGTTTAAGAAATACTGCAATTGTTCATTGAACTCTTCTTGATTAACTTCTTTAGTTGTGGAGCTTTCCTTAAATTCAAACATATTTCTTTCCTCATCAGCTGCAATACTTCTTGCATATTCCTCATCCTGAGCAATCTGAGCTTTTTCATCAGCTAAGGCCTTTTCTTGAAGTTGCCTTTCAAGTTCTTCAGCAGCTTCTTTATCATGATGTGGTGTAGATTCAGCAGCAGGTTGTTGTTGTGATGGTGTGGGTGTTTTAGTTCCTTTGTTCATGTTCAAAAGTACTTCAGCTAAAGTCATCTTTTCATCATCTGATTCAGCAGAGTCCTTTTCTCCTGCACTCTTCTCAGTATCAAAAGCAGAAACCTTTAGCCCATCAGCAGAGTGTTCTGCTCCAGCAGAGTCAACAACTTTTTCACTCTTATCACCAACATTTTCACCTGATTTCTTGACAACCTCCCCTGAACCCATTACAACTTCCTGATCCTGAGCATTCACTACAGCCTCCTGATCATTCCTCCCCTGTTTGGAAGCATCCTCTTCCAAACTTGGTTTGGAACCTTTCTTCAACCTCCCCTCAAGATGAGTAACCCTGAGCTTAAGCCTTCTTATCTCAGCACCTTGAGAAGCTTTGACTGTAGATAGCTCCTTTCTTAAACCAAGAACCTCCTGTGACAATTTTGTACACTTATCCGTCAATTCCTTAAATTGTTTCATGATATCCTCATAACTTCGGTCTGTGTAACCTGACCCGAGAGGTTGATCACTGGAATTGGCATTTTGTACTGGTGTTTTAACCGTCAAATCATCTGTTTCAAGTTCAATGCTAGCCTCAACACTTCGACCTGTGTTACCTGGTCCGAGAGGTGTATCATGTGCAATGTCAATGTGTACATCAGTGTCCATCAATTCAATAGTTTCATCTCTGTCCTCATCACTTCGAGATGTGCGACCTTCTCCGAGAGTTCAACAATAACAATGAACAATTATATGCACATCGGAATAAGAACAAATCAATTGTTATTGACACAAAGTTTTTCTCCACAATCACCTCCAATTATATTTGATCAGAATATAACGTGTTACCTAACTGTAACAGGGATCTAAGACACCTCAGACCTTGAAGGATACGAACCAACTTTACAAACCCTAGGCGTTTACAAACCTACACGCCTAGGTTACACACACACACCCCTTTTGACTACATTATGGAAGACACATATAAAACCTATGTACCCTTGATCTCTTTATATAATAGAGATTTAGGGTTTACAAAATACTACGAAGGACTAAAATATAAAATCTTCTTTATCAAGTAAGTCCCTTGTGTTTCATTCTTCATTAATTGAAGAATTCTTCTTTTGTAACTTTAGGTCCTTCATGTTTCATTCTTTCTTGTTTTGTATCATCAAATCTAATAGACCCAACAATCTTCCCTATTTGATGATGACAAAACAAACACATTCTTGTACGAACTTCCCTAGACGAAGTAGTAGAAGTTGAGATAATTAAATCTCACCATGAATGAAACAATTTTGTCTTCCCCTTAAACCATGCCATGCCATCACAATATATCTTCCCCTTTTTGTTATCAACAAATAGAGTATGTAAACTGTAGAAACTTCCCCTTGAGTGATGCATGTACATTAACTCTCTTGTGTGTGTGAACTTCCCCTAGAGGTGAATCTTGGGACACAAACTCAGTCTCAACCCTAGGTTGAACATCTGAGCCCCCCATAGAATCCATTTGGCTGGGGTTACCATCAGTTGTATTAGGTTCTTGAGAACCTTCTACAAAAGATGTTGCCATGGTTGAGGTCTTAATTATGTTAGCACTGTCCTGTTCAACTACTAAGTTGAAAACAGTAGTGCCAGCCTCTTCCATCATGGTACCTCCATCACGTGTACCAGCCTCATCTGCATCCATACTGACATTGGCCTGAGGTAGCACAATGTCCTCATGTGGTGAAATCCTAGGTGATTGGGTATTTTGGGGTTCAGAGGATGATGATGCATTCAAACTTGTAGATGAGGATATGTGATGGGAAGCTGTGGGAGTGCCAGCCTCTTCATCCTCATTTACTGCAGCCACAATATTCAAGATATGGTCAGTCAGGGGAGTTATAGCACCAGAAAAACCTTTTCCATTCTTCTTTAGAAAAGCAAACATCTTGATTGCCATTCTACTACAGGGCTCAACATTTGTATGTCTCAATGGTTCTCTTAGCTGATAGTTGATAATAAGTTGTAGAAACCTTGGATACAAATAGAACTTCTTATTAATAAACTTCTTCATACTCTCAAAAATCATAGAAGAAAAATCAAATGGTTGCCCGGTTGCCAAACAAACTAAAGCCATAGCTTGAGAAGCACTAAACTCACTCCAACCACCTACTTTGGGAAACAAGCAGTGTTGTAGAGTATGCAATAAGAACTTCCAATGGGGACAAAGATGACCTTTCAAAAATGTTCCACCAGCCTCAGGTCTCTCATATCCAATGTTCTTAAGCTCAGTCAATACAATTTCTGGAGTAAGGGTAGGAGGTGTAGGTATGCCTGATAATCGAAGACTTCTCTTAATGGTTGTTTCACTAACTACAATACTTTCACCATCCACACTACCTATCAACCGTTCCTCCCCGTCAAGTATATCCAGCTTAACAGTCGACCAAAATTGGTGCATATGAGATTTATAAATGGTAGGATCAACTGTTAAAGCATACCTTAGTCTAGAAGCACTCAGAAAATCCATAACCTCATGAAATCCGTCAGCAGCAGTAACCTTATTAAGAAATGCAATTTGATTATGTTCATTCGGAAACGTTCGTCGAGCCATTATGATTTGGGGGTTTTGGGTGAAATGAAATAAATTAGTGTTCTTGGGTGAGAATCAAATGTAGTTTTGAGCAATTAAAAGGTAATGAGATCAAATTGGTGTATGAGACCGTTTTGATCTAATTAGGTTTAAGAACGCGCCAAAAGTTTCAATTTGACCCTTCTACTTTCAAACTCATCAGCAGAGTTAAGAAATTGTTGACCAAAAGTCAACTTTCCCAATATCTTCAAAATCACTCCCTTAAATACCATACCAACCCCGCATTGAAGTCCATTAATCCCTTAATCTCTTTAGCAAATCCCCAATTCACAAACCCTAACTCCAATAATAACCAACCATGAGCTCTTCCAAAGCACCAACTTCAAGAGCATCATCATCACAACAGAAAGGTAAAGCAGTTGTGGAAGAAGAATACTCTGACCCACTGCCATCAACACCATCTTCCTTTGTAGATTCAAGCGATGATGAAGAAACAAAAGCATGGCCAAAATCCATGACTTTCTATCAAGGTGTCTGGGAAATCGATCCTCCGCAACATCCTTTGACCGCTGAGCTTCAGAAGCAAATGGAGAAGGCGGTTGCTGCTTTTGGTAAGAGTGTTGATCCTCCTCGTCCAAAGCCAAGTACGGCAGAGCAGAAACCCCCTGTTCCCAAGAAGAAACAGCAGAAGAAACAAGCTCCCTCTACAAGCCAGCAGCAGAGTCCACCACCACGACCAGTCATACTTGCTCTTCCTTGTCCAAGAGTATTTGAAGCCATGGGTACTCGAGGACCTCGCAGCAAGGTTATGCCTGACTTTGCTAGAATTTTGGTTGTGAATCCATGGTTCTTGTTGTCTTTTGAACTCTTTTGATCAATGGTTGTAAGAAAACTTCATCTTGTACTTTGCTTTAGTTATCAATGAATGTTTAAATTTCCTTGCTTTACTTGATTGTGTGTTCATGTAAATCTGCAAAAGGTTAGTAGAAAACCACAAACACAAGCAAGAATATCCAAAAATAACAGCAGAGTAGCATAGCAGCAGACAACTAAACAGCAAACAACTTAACAAACAGCAAATGTTGACTTAACAAACAGCACAAATCCTTACAAAAGTTTTCAAAAACATACAGAGATAAGATGGTTAAAGATTAAAGAATTATCATGCCAATACTAGCAACTAAAAATTGAAATCTACTTATATCAAAACTTTTTGTAAGTAAATCAGCAACATTGTTGTCAGTATGTATTTTAACCACTTGAATTAGCTTTTTCTCATAACAATCTCTAATAAAATGATGTCTTATCTCTATGTGTTTTGTTTTAGAATGAAAAACAGGATTTTTGATAATACACATTGTGCTGTTGTTGTCAATGAAAATTTTTGTGTTCATGAAATTGTACCCATAATCCAGCAATTGGTTCTGAATCCAGAGCACTTGTCCACAGCAGCTAGAAGCAGCAACATATTCTGCTTCAGTTGTCGAATTAGCCACCACTGTTTGTTTCTTACATTGCCAAGAGATCAGCCTATGTCCAAGGTACTGACAGCCTCCAGTGGTTGACTTTCTATCCATAGTAGCTCCAGCATAGTCACTATCTGAGTATGCTATCAAGTCAAATGGTGAATTATTAGGGTACCAAAGACCCAATTTTGGTTGACCCTTTAGGTACCTAAAAATTCTTTTGACTACTTCCAAGTGTGAAACTTTTGGGGACACTTGAAATCTAGCACAAGCACACACAGAAAACATGATATCTGGCCTTGAAGCAGTCAGATACATCAATGAACCAATCATTGATCTATAAAGATGTACATCAACCTCTACCCCATCTTCATCCTTGAGCAAAGGTTTGTTTTTATCCATTGGTGTCTTAGCTGCCTTCACATCCTTGAAACTAAATTTCTTTAACAACTCAGCCACATACTTGTCTTGGCTAATAAAAATCCCATCTGGCTTCTGCTTAACTTGAAGCCCCAAAAAGAAAGTCAGTTCTCCCATAGAACTCATCTCAAACCTGCTGTGCATAAGCTTCTCAAATCCTTCACATAACACCTTATTTGTAGACCCAAAAATGATATCATCTACATAAACCTGAACTAGTAGGATATCCTTTTTGTCTTTCTTAATGAACAATGTTTTATCAATGGTTCCTCTGCAAAAACCATTGTTCAACAAATATGTGGATAAGGTGTCATACCAAGCTCTAGGAGCTTGATGTAGTCCATACAGTGCTTTCTTCACTTTGTAGACCCTATCAGGATACTTAGGATCTTCAAACCCAGGTGGTCGCATCACATATACTTCATCAGGAATCTTTCCATACAAGAAAGCACTTTTCACATCCATTTGATACAGAGGAAAATTCTTAAATGAAGCATATGCTAAAAATAGTCTGATAGCCTCAATCCTTGCAACTGGGGCAAATACCTCATCATAATCTATTCCTTCTTCCTGAGTGAATCCCTGAGCCACTAATCTAGCCTTGTTTCTGATAACAATTCCTCTCTCATCTCTTTTGCATCTGAACACCCATTTAGTACCAATTGCTCTTTGTCCATTAGGCAAATCCACCAATGTCCAAACTTCTTGAAGCTTGAACTGCAGTAACTCCTCTTGCATAGCTTCAACCCAACTTTCATCTTTTATAGCCTTATGAATGGTCTTGGGTTCTTCTTGAGATAGGAAACAGGCAAACATGCAATTTTGTAAATCCTTGTGGCTATTTCTCTTCTTAAGTGTTTGAGCAAACAATCCCTGATCAAGCAAATCACTCAACCCTTTTGATTTACTTCTAGTCTGAACAGCAGAGTGAACATCACCAATTATCTGCTCCTTTGGGTGAATCTTGTGGATTCTTGTTGTTGGTGTGGGACTAACAGGTATATCAGTCTCCAAATTGGATAAATCAGCTTCAGCACCAAAAACATCAACAATTTCATCATCAGTATCCACATATACTTCTTCTAATTCGGGCATCTCATCAGAAGAATCATCATTAGAATCACCATCTTTATCAGCAGTAGAGTCCTTAGGCATAGCAGCAGAGTTACCAAACCTAACAATAGAGTGTTTTGACCTAACAGCAGAGTGTTTTGGCCTATCAGCAGAGTGTTTTGGCCTGGCAGCAGAGTTGAGAGAACTGCTGCTATGTGTATTCCCTTGTTGCCCATCAACTTCTGACTCTTTATTCCTTTCCTTATCATCATTCGTGTCATCATGAGAAGGTTCATCAACACCTTCTACATTAACTTTTGGAACTTCCTTATGAACAGCATCACCATCTGAACTCTTTCTCTCTTTATCTGTTGGAGAGAAGTATTGATCAAACTTCCACTTTTCAATCAAAACAAACTCCTCTGCAGATCCATCCTTGTTTGCTTGTGTACCTGCATTAGGGTTAGTTTGTGTACCTGCAGACATGTTAGTAGCACCTGCAATGACTGGTTGATAATTCATACTCTTGGTTAAAGAATCAATATCAAACATCCACTCAGGACCTTTTCCATCAACATTAGGTGTGGTTTCTCTAATTCTAACATGCAAATTTTCCACCACATGCCCAGTCCTTTGATTGAAAACCCTAAAAGCCTTACTTTCAGTAGAGTATCCAACAAAGTAACCTATGTCTGCTTTCTCACTAAACTTGCCTAAATGGTCAATGGTGTTTAAGATAGTGACAGGACACCCAAATGGTCTAAAGAAATCAATCAGTGGTTTCCTACCATGTAATAACTCATAAGGGGTCTTATTGTGAGGTTTAACTATCTTAGTTCTATTTTGCACATAACAAGCAGTGTTGACTGCTTCAGCCCAAAAGATAGTGGGTAACTTAGACTCTGACAACATAGTCCTAGCAGCCTCAATTAATGTTCTATTTCTCCTCTCAGCCACACCATTTTGCTGAGGAGTTCTAGCCACACTAAATTGTCTAGTTATCCCTTTTTCCTCACAGAACTGATTCATCACTTGATTCTTAAATTCAGTTCCATTGTCACATCTGATGATCTTAACTTTGTGATTAAATAGGTTTTCTATCCTTGTAATAAAAGCCTTAAGAATGCCAGGTGTCTCATTCTTAGTTGCTAAAAAGAATACCCAAGTAAATCTACTAAAATCATCAGTTACCACTAAGCCATACATCTTCTTATTCAAACTATTCACATAAGTGGGTCCAAATAGGTCAATGTGTAACATAAACAAGGGTTCAGTTATAGAATTCACCAATTTGGACTTACAAGATGCTCTATGTTGCTTTCCCATTTGGCAAGCAACACATACTTCAGGATCCTCAAAAACCTTTGAAGGTAATCCTCTGACCAAGTTCCCTTTCACCAACTTGTTGATAGCCTTGTAGTTCAGATGTCCAAGCCTTCTGTGCCATAGTTTGGATTCATCAATAGTGGCTTTGGCAAACAGACAAGTTAAATCTCTTTTGGGAATAATGTTCTTTATGTCCACACTGTATATGTTGTCATTTCTAGGGACTTTAAGAAGTACTAATTTATCATCAGGTATCTTATAGTCGGGAGATAAGACAAGACATTCAGTGTCTGTAAAAAGAACAAAATTCTTTCTGTCACACATTTGTGAGACACTAAAAAGATTGAACTTTAAACCATTCACCAAATACACTTTCTCAAAATCCAATTTTCCAGTTCTGATCATGCCTTTACCAACAATTTTACCTCCTTTAGGGTCATTCCCAAAGGCCACATATTCACAAAAGTAGTCAAATTCCTTCAACTGCATTGGTGCACTGCTGTGTCTGAGAACATGATCTATAACTTTAACTTTAGGTTTCCAGACCCAGCAAGCTGAGGCCTTAACAGCATAAAAATGGTTGCCCACAACAGTATCAGTAACAACTTTAGGCAAAACAGCAGAGTCTGCCTTAACAGCAGAGTTTGCCTTAACAGCAGAGTTTGCCTTAACAGCAGAATCAACTATATCCTTCTTTATGGGCCCTTTTGGTGCAATAGGAGAGATAACTCTAGAAGCACCATCTCTCATCAAAACTTCCCTAGGAACCATGTTTCTTTTGGGATGTGGGTGAGTCTTTCTACTAAAGTTTCTATGGTTCACCCGTGTATATTGGTTCCACACTGGTTTTTGATAGTAGTAACATTCATCTTGCAGATGTTCAAAACTACCACAACTATAACATGCCTTTTTAAGTAATTGAAAATCGGTACCTAATTTTTATGAAACTAGGTTGTTCCAATTTCTCTGGTTTCCTCTAGGCAAATTATTAGTTCTCTTAGAATATACTCTAGGTGTGTTTTCAAACTCAGCCATCTTCCTAGAGATACCTTTACCTAGCTTAGGCTTAATAAACTCAACCTTTTTAGCTCTAGGTACTTTTGATTCAACAACAGCAGGAATTTCTTCCTTTTTGTTCTTAGGGGTTGAATCAGATTCTACAACCTCATCATCACTGTCAGACTCCCAATCTTCAATCAGGGGTGCTTGTTCATACTTCTTTACCTCAACCTTAGGTCACTCTATGTTTGTTTCACTAGTTTCACCTACAGGTTTAACCCCAGACTCAAATATGAAAGTTAATGTCCTAGTAGGAGGGGCATTAGCACTAAGTTTCTTAGGGTGAGCAATAGCATTATATCCTAGACCACTTCCTGAGTCTGCAAAGTGTCTTCCTATTGGTTTACTGAGAATGTCAGTGGCAAATTGTTGTTTTTCCACCCTAACAACATGTTTTTCAGTCTCACTTTTAGCTAAATCTCTAGCCTGTTCAGCCTCTTCTACTTTTTCCATAAGAACCTTAATCTCATCATCTTTCTTGATAAGCTCATTTTTCAGGATAGTGATCTGATCAAGATATTCAATTTCAGCCTTTTTATAAAATTCTAACTTCTCTTCTAAGTTCTTTAAACCATATGCATAACTAAGATTGTCTAACTTAAGTGTTTCATTTTCCATCTTAAGATTTCCATTGCTAGACTTAAGTTCATCAATTTTATCAGAACATGATTTAAAAGAACAAGATGATTCATTGGATACCTCAGAGTCTGATCCAGAAGAAGAGTAGGCCATGAGAGCAAAGTGTTGTACTTGAGGTTCCTCTTCAGCTATCAATGCACAATTTGGACCATCCTCAGCAAGATCACTCCAGTCATAATCTCCTAACCCATCACATGATACCATAGCAGTAGTAGGATTTGGCTCTTCATCAGCAGACTTCTTGAAATTCTCATTGCTTCTTTTTGGTGCTTTGCATTCTCTTGCAAAGTGTCCCTTCTTTCTACAGTTAAAACATTCAGCCTTTGATTTGTCAAATCCCACATTCTTGTTCCTTCTGAACTTCATCTCTTTACCAGTTCGTTTAAGAAACCTTCTTGCCCTCATAGTTAACATTGCAAACTGCCATTGCATATCAATCTCTTCAACATCATCAGGATCAAGTTCATCCAGATCTTGAGGCATGACTGAAGTACTTGTAGTAAGTTCAGCCAAATAAGCACAAATAGCAGCATCACTGATGGTGTTGGTGTTAGCAGAGTCAGCAGCAGAGACATATGAACCAGCAGCAGGAACAAAAGTACCAGCAGCAGAGTGCTGTTCTTGATGACCACCAGAATTCTTGTTACTTGAGGAAACAAAAGCAAGATTATTTGTGGTAGAAGATGAGCTTGACAATCCTTTAACTTCAGATTCATACACCTTCAAGTTGTTATACAGATCATCCAATGTCATAGTATCAAAATCTTCCTTGTGCCTCCAAACCACTGTATGAGTGTTCCATTCAGAAGATAGACTTCTCAGAAACTTCAGATTGATATCTTCTTGAGGTACATCAATCTTCAAAAGAGCCATCTGACTGGATAGCTTATGAAGTCGATCATAAGTTCCCTCAATGTTCTCAGAACTTAAAGCAGTGAAAGTTTCAAACTGGTGCTTCAGCAGATTCTTTCTTGATTTCTTGGTAGCTTCATTCCCACCAAATCGAAGTTCAATTGCTTCCCATAACTCCTTAGCAGACTCAATATGATTAAAGCTCAATTGATAATCATTAGGTATTCCCATCATGAGAATACTGTGAGCCTTAACCTCCAATCTTCTCTGTGCTTTCTCCTCACTTGTCTTGAGAGTCAAGACTGATCCAGTAGCAGTCTTGGTTTGCACACTATCGCCATTTAGAACAACTTCCCAAAGTGAGTAATCAACCATTCTCATGTATTGTTGAATCCTCATCTTCCAGATCTCATACTCTCCAGTCTTGAGCATGGGAACTCTTGATGCAGTAACCATGTGTGTAGAATCGGAATCCATTGCTTACTTTGAAGATTAACAAATCTTGTAATAAGTAATTCTTCTTGGTACCAGTTTCTAGATCACAAGCTCTGATACCACTTGTTGATCCCAGTTGAGCTTCACGATCTTATTAATTACTTTAGATATAAACCTAAAGCAATTGGTATAGAAACTGATCTTGAGTTGTATATCAAATATTATGCGGAAACTAATACTTGATCTTAAGAAGAATAAACACAAATGAATTATCAAACAACACTTCAATTATATTAATAACGATTGCTCAATAGCAATAGGGTTACAGTAACCTTGAAGTGTAAACAATAATACGTATGCTAAGATAATCGATATCTAACCCTAACCCTAGAACCTCCTTTTATAGCGTAAGGAGTCCTAGTCGGTTTACAAGACTTCCTATACAATAAAAATATTCATACGTATCTTTTCTATAATTATCCTTAACATACTATACATATCTAATAAGCAGCAGAGTAAATCTTCTAGCAGCAGAGTCTTCGTGAGCTAGCAGCAGAGTTACACTATGCCTATTATCCCAAACCAGCAGAGTCACAAACAGCAGAGTTATTGTGCTAATCAGCAGAGTCACATAACTATTCAGCAGAGTTATGTTTCTCGAATCAGCAGCGTCTTTTAGACCCAACAGGGTTGAAGAATGAAAAAGAAAAGTTGATTGAAAAGGTGAAAAGAAATAGCCCTCCATGAAAACTTAGGGTAGAAACCGGGTCAATACATCTGCTATCGGTATTCACTAAGGTGATACTAATATTGAAGACAAGACGTCATGGACCCAGTGACGCACTGCACCACCCCTCCTAGCCACTCAGATATCTCTCAAAAGATATTTGTTTCATTTCTCACGGAGAACACTGCATAATCTATCAGCCTCTCACTCCGAGATGTGTTGATATTGAAAAGGTGGCACTCTGCTCCATGCCTCCGACGACTAAAAACCAAAACGCACAATAGAGTCTAGAGCCATGAGATTCATCAAAATATCTCATTAGGAACACTTCCAAAATGATACACTTGTGTTCGCCAAAAAGGACACAACTTGTAAGAGTCTTAATGAGATCCAAGGATCTTGCCATTTACATCATGATGGTTACGTGCTTCAAACGGTCTACAGTCGTGGGGTGATCTCCAGCGACTCACTGAATCGTGGGTGCACTTCGGTGTGTCCGTGTAAGCCCTCTCGGTGGTATCCGGTTCAGAACGGCCTGGGTTTGAATTAGAGAAAGTCTTCACACTATGCTGTTGACAATCTCGAAGTTTAAATCTGTAAGTGCTGGACGTATTATTGCTAACTGTTTTATGCAGCTACCGACGAACGTTCATCCACCATCATCTGATACATCAAACATCTTCACCTCAGCATACTCATACTTATGAAGAACATCCCCTACAAAGCTCAAGTGTAAAAGGTTCAAGACAAAAAGATCAAGTTAAAGACAAAGTGAAACAACAAAGTCAAGAGGCTAATCAAGATGTCAAGAACAAGTTCATATGTCACATGATGAAAGATTATGGGGAGATTGTTAGCATAAGGAGAAGAGGTATGAGTATGTTGAAGGTCACGACGTCACAATCACATGAAGATACTGATTGAAGGCAAGAACATCCACAAAGACGATTCTTTGAAGATCACATAGCATGAAGGAACAAGAACAAAGACTATTATACAACGACACACGAAGCACATGGAAATGAAGACAAAAGACCAACTCACTCCGAGCAACATTTGAATGACCATCCCTTAGGGGGAGATTGTTAGGATTTATAAAAAGCGATGGTCATTGTCGTTATTTATTGTATTAAACGTGTCGTTGTGTAATTAGTATATTTAGTCAATGGGGCTTTGACTTAAGCTTATATGTTATGTATTGTATTAAAGAAGCCCATGTAATAGCCCACCCAAGTCCAAGCCCATCCACTTCACAAATACTATAAATAGCACCTCCCTACACCATTTGGGTGGTGGGTGTTCTTAAGGTGCTCTCAAGGTATTGTAGTCATCTAGGGTTTGTATCATTGTTTTAAGTGTGTGATTTATATGAAGCTAATCTAGTTCCACTCTTATTTCTTTGATCATTCCGAGTAGTTGTTGTATTGGTTAGGATATTTATTAGTCATAACAGCATCACAATATACTCCAAATTGCACTTCATTATCAAATTCCCGACCATGATCCGTCCTAATAGAAACTATTGTACATCCTAGTTGATTTTGGACTTTCTTACTAAAGATTTCAAATTCCTCAAAGGCTTGTGTCTTATTCTTAAGAAATCTAGTCCAAGTATACGTAGAGTAGTCATCAACTATCACTAAGGTGTAGAGATTTCCTCCGTAGCTCCGTACGGCGGATGGACCGAATAAGTCCATGTGAAGTAGTTCTAGGCATCTAGAGGTCGAGACCATATTCTTAGCTTTGTGACTAGAATGAGCTTGTTTTCCAACCTTACAAGCGTCACAAAAGTGTGTGTCGAACTTAATCTTAGGTAGGTTTCTAACTAGTTCCTTAGATGCCAATGATTGTATAAGACGCATATTGGCATGACCTAGTCTCCTATGCCATAGGGTGGAATGATCATCTATAGTTGCTAGACAAATCTTATCTTCAGGCTTATTTCCTATCTTCATGACAAATAAGCCGTTTTTCCTAGCTCCTCTGCCTATGGTTTTCCCATTCTTAATAATCTCACTACCCTCTTCAGAGAATATGACTCTACACTTATTATCTACCATTTGACTAATACTAAGTAAGTTAAAACCTAAGTTATCTACGTGCTCAACATTTTTAATAATAAGAGAGTCTTGAGTAATCGTACCTTTGCCTATAATGTTGCCCTTAAGTTTGCTACCGAAAGTGACATTACCTCTGTTGTATGCCTTGTATGATGAGAATAAACTTCGGTTGCCCGTCATGTGGTTAGTGCATCCACTATCCTTGACCCATTCGTCAGGCTCCAAGTCAATTCCCAAGCATATCTATTGCATAAGACAAACATTCAAACATTTGGTCCCCAATATCTCATGGGTCCAAAGTGGTTAGCATTAAACATCCCATGCATTTGTTGCATGTGGTTGGGATGTTGAAATGGAGGACAAATTTCCCATGGCAAGTAACTTTGCAGTTGACAGTCATTCCAAGTTACGGGATAGTTACTTGGAAAACTTTGTCTTCTAGAGTTACGTCTCGGTAGAGGAGTTCTTGACCGAGGTTTGGGAGTGTTTGTTTTTCTAGGTGGAGGAGTCTTAGGCCTTGTGTTAGGTTTTACAAATCCAAGTTTGGGTTTTGACATGGGTTTGTAAAATCTTTTAACTTCCTCTATACTAGCAATTGAGACCTTTGTGCCATTAACAACTATGTGTGTTGGTTTAGGACTTGATTTTTTTTTGAGATTCGACTCAATTCTGTCCCTAGTACCAGACGGTACCACGGTTCCATTAATTTTAATGGTACCGTTGGTACCTTTAGTGGTGCCGTCTTGGGATTTGACAGAATCAGTAGGTTTAACAGATTTTACATGATTTGTATTATCTGTCGAGTCATTTTCGGTATTCTTTTTGAACCTAGTTATCCTAATTACATTTTCCTTAAGTTTTTCATTTTCTAATCGAAGATTTTTGCATGACTCACATCCTACGTCTATTTCTTTGTTTCTTTCAAGTCCTTTAACTTGATCCATTAGTTCTAAAATTTTCACTTCGAGTTCATGCAATTTTGACTTTAGTGATTTGTTTCTACTTAATATTTTTGAAACAATTTTGCATATATTATTATGTTCGTCATGTAGTATGTTATCATCTATTGACGAGTTGTCATCTATGAAATTAGGGTAGTCGTAACGTACCTCATTAGAAGCATGAGCCATTAGACATGTTTCGTCCTTGGGCTTCTTTTCTTCATCATCACCGCTATCACTCCAGGAACCTCCTATGAGAGCTCGTTGGTAGTTGACTTTCGGTGGCTTGGGACACTCTCCTATGAGGTGATTAGGATCTCCGCATCTGAAGCATTTCCTATCACTTGTCCCTTTCTTTTCAGCATGGTTCTTTTGTGATGTCTTCTTCTCATCACGAGGTTGCCTAACGAACCTACCTCTTCTCCTAAAGAACTTTTTAAAGTCCCTAACTGCTAATGCATATTCATCATCTTCACTATCGGAACTCGAACATTCCTCATCACTCGACTCCTTCTTGGCTTTCAATGCTAGAGATCTAACTCTCTCGCTTTTGCCTTTGACTATATCGGAGTCTTTCTTGATTATCATCTCGTGAACTTTCAAGTTTCCTATAAGTTCATCGAGTGACAACATCGCCAAGTCCTTTGACTCTTCAATGGCAGTAACCTTTGCTCTCCATTTAGGATGTAGAGCCCTAAGGAACTTCCTAACATAATTCTTGCTAGAGTAACCTTCATCAAGAGCTTTAAGACTAGTAATAATAGCATTGAATCTAGCAAAAGCATTATCTATAGATTCATCTTCCATAATGGAAAATTGTTCATATTGTTGAACAAGAAGGTCTATCTTGTTCTCTTTGACTTGTTTATTACCTTGGTGAGTGACCAACAAAGTTTTCCAAATATCTTTTGCCGTATTACACATAAAAATTCTTTCAAATTCCTTTTTAGGCAAAGCATTATAAATCATCATTTTAGCCTCATTATTTTTGGCTAATTTCCTTTTAAGTTCATCACTTTGTTTATCATAAGAAACTATTTCATCCTTTTTAGTTTCCGGATTAATTTGAATAGGTTGAAAGTCACCCTCGGTAATAACATGCCAAAGATCAATGTCTTTTGATTTCACATACGTTTCGAATCTTGTTTTCCAATAAATAAAACAATCGGTTTCGAAAAGTGGTGGTCTTTGCATAGATTGCCCTTCTAGATATTTGTCGGAATCCATTGATCGATTCAAGTTTTAAAATACAATATACTTTAAAATCTTGACTGACGTGGCTTTGATACCAATTGTGGGAAACTAGAAGGGGGGTTGAATAGTTTACCGGTTTAAAATTCCTTTTAAAAATCTTGTTTTAAAAGTATGGTATTGGAAACTTTGATTCGAACTATATGTGTAATCAATCAACACCAATATGAACTAATCACTAAGCTAGTTAATAATAACAAATAAAAGTAAAGAGTAGAGTTGGAAAGATCAAACCGAGACAGAGGATTTATAGTGGTTCGGCTACGAAGCTCTTCTTCGCCCTACTCCACTCCCCGAGTACCACACTCGAGAGTATCAAGCACTATGTCAACAACCTCCCTTTAGGCGGAGAAAACCATACACGTCGCTTATACTATTTTTGACACTAAGCTAGATGTTGAGTGCTAATCTTAGCTAGCACCAATCTACCAAGGTCCACGTGACCAAACACTCAAGCCCTATGGCTTCAAGAGATCACCAAGATCTCAACACGATCACAATGATCAACACTCACTTCACTCTACTCAACTAACACTAACCTATTGACCCTTGATCTTCTTGATCAATCACACAAGCCCTATGGCTACAAGAGATGTTCACTATCCCTTAAGATCACACTTGATCTTCACTCTCACTCACAAAAGAAAAATATACTTGATGTATGCTAAGATACAATCAAGGTTGTAACAAATGTTACAAAGAACCTAACAACTACAACTCTTGTATCTTCTTGAATAATTGAGTTCTTCTCTTGCTAATGAAGAGGAATGACAACACCTTGTATCTTCTTGGATACTTGTGTTCTTCTCTTGCTAGTGAAGAGGTATGAAGAGGATCACTTGAAGGATGATTGGATCACTCTTGAAACAAAGAAAAACTAATCTAAGAAGTGAAAGGTTTGAGAGGATTAAGCTAGGGGATTTTTCTGTGTGTGAAGGGTGCCTAAAACTGTGAAAGGGGTTGGTATTTATAGGCAAAAAAAATCTGAACGTTACAGAAAATTTAGTACGAACGGCTCCGTTAAATACCATACGGCTCCACTAACTTTAGTGGAACCGTGGAGCCGTGGGTATCAAAGACGCTCCCTTTTTTGTCTTTTCTGGTGAAAACTTATTTGGGGGAGGTTTTAACTGATTTGGGGGAAAAATAGCTGTTAACATTTTCAAACTAATTTTTCCAATAAAACATTTCTTAATATTTCAAAAATAATTTGTCATGTGTATTTTTGAAAAAGTGTTTTGTCCCATTTAAAATGTGAATTTTGAAAACATAAATTCACTTATTTGATCACTAGTTCAAGTTGTAACTTTGTTCAAGAGTGATTTGCGTAGAAACGGGATCTTCCGATTAAAGACTTGTTTGCGTTAATTTTAACGTATCGTGATTTCACATTTTGTCATCCTCAAAACGTGAAGTAATCGAAAGATAGAAATAACGTTTTTAGAACATTATTTGCATCAACAGAATGGTTGCCTAAAATTTTATGAAAGGCGAATCTATTATTTCCTTTTCGAGAAATCAGAAACTCGCGTGTGTGAACACATAAAAGTAGTGCAAGTCATGGGCATCCGTACTAGGAAACACCGTAACCAAATAGGGTTCGACGCCAAGATATTACCTAGGACTAACCCTCCTTGATACCACATCCAAAACTGAAAGGGGTAACTTACACTACTAGCGAACATAAGATGACCCCATCGATTTACATCTCGCGGTACACTACCTTTCCGATTCTGAGACACTACATCATCTATCAGACAAATCTTACTGAGACAACAAACTGAATGCTAGTAACAATCAACGACATCTTTCATGGTCATACTCTAGACCTGCCAAACTCCCCAACCAATAGTGACCCTAGATCCACAAAACCTGGAGACTATAACGTCATCCCCTGTATAGACTGGATGTCGAAATACCACGGTGTAATCACCCACAATGGGAAACTCGTCCGCATACCTTATGGTAATAAGATCCTAGCAATACAAGGAGGACCCCTAGACGGAATTAAGTAATGAGTGTAACAAACCCTGAAATCAGGGAAATGCTGGTGGTCGTGGTAACTAGCTAGTAGTAGTCAACAATGGAAACCAGGGCAATAGAGGAGGAGCCCGTGGAAGAGTTTAAGCTGTGGGCAGAAGGGGAAGCCCAGGACGACCCGAACGTGGTGACGGGTACGTTTCTTTTAAATAATCGTTATGCTTCAGTACTCTTTGATACGGGAGCAAATAGAAGTTTTGTATCGACCGCTTTTAGTCCTTTGCTCGATATAGCCCCGACCACCTTAGATCATGCCTTTGACGTAGAACTAGCAAAAAGAAACCTAGAAAAAGTAGGTACCATCATAAGGGGTTGCACTCTAAACTTATTGAACCGTCCGTTCAACATCGACCTAATGCCAGTAGAATTGGGTAGCTTTCATGTCATCATAGGATGGATTAGCTATCGAAATATCATGCCGTCATCGTCTGTGATGAGAAGATCGTCAGAGTACCCTATGGGATAGAGGTTTTAATTATTGAAGGTGATCGCTCTGATCGTGCGCGTTCGTCAAGAGTGAGCATCATCTCATGCACAAAGGTGCAAAAGTACATCGAGAAGGGATGCTATCTCTTTTTTAGCACATGTCACAGAGAAGAAGGAAAAGGAACCTGGAGAGAAAAGGTTGGAAGAGGTGCCAATCGTAAGGGATTTTCCAGAAGTCTTTCCAGAAGACTTACTGGGACTTCCACCGGCCAGACAAATCAAATTCCAAATCAATTTAGTGCCAGGAGCCGCGCCTGTAGCGAGAGCACCCTATCGTTTAGCACCTACAGAATGACAGGAATTATCCGATCAGTTAGCTGAACTGTCAGGAAAAGGTTTTATCAGACCGAGTTCTTCGCCTTGGGAAGCTCCTGTTTTGTTTGTTAGAAAGAAGGATGGATCCTTCAGGATGTGTATTGACTAACGGGAATTGAATAAGCTAACCATTAAGAATAGATACCCACTCCCGAGGATAGACGATTTATTTGATCAGTTGCAAGAATCATCGGTTTATTCTAAGATAGACTTGAGATCGGGTTATCACCAACTTAGGGTCCGGGAAGAGGATATCCCGAAGACCGCATTCCGAACCCGATATGGCCACTACGAATTCCAAGTTATGCCATTCGGCTTGACAAATGCACCAGCAGTATTCATGGACCTCATGAATCGTGTGTGTAAGCCATATTTGGATAAATTTGTGATAGTGTTCATTGACGATATCCTAATATATTCTAAGAATGAGCAAGAGCATGAGGAACATCTCAAGCTAATTCGGGAATTATTGAAAAAGGAAGAACTATATGCTAAGTTTTCGAAGTGTAAATTCTGGATATCGACCGTTCAGTTTCTTGGTCACGTGATAGATAAGCAAGGGATTCACGTAGATCCTTCTAAGATTGAGGCCATTAAGGATTGGGCAACGCCCACAACGCCGACAAAAATCCGACAATTTTTAGGACTTGCCGGCTATTACAGAAGGTTTATAGAGGGTTTCTCTAAGATAGCTAAACCGTTGACAAAATTGACTTAAAAGAATGTGAAATACGACTGGGGATATGAGGAGGAAGAAGCTTTCCAACTCCTTAAAGAAAGATTGTGTAGTGCACCTATTTTAGCTTTACCCGAGGGTAGCAAAGATTTTGTTGTGTATTGCGATGCATCACACAAAGGTTTGGGAGCCGTGTTGATACAGAAAGAGAAGGTAATAGCATACGCTTCTCGACAGCTGAAAACCCATGAGAAAAACTACACAACCCATGACCTAGAATTAGGATCAGTCGTGTTTGCACTGAGGATTTGGAGACACTGTCTTTATGGAACTAAGTGCATAGTGTATACCGATTACAAAAGTCTATAGCATATCTCGAACCAGATGGTTGGAGTTGCTTAGTGACTATGATTGTAAGATCCGTTACCACCCAGGCAAGGCAAATGTTGTTGCCGACGCCCTTAGCAGAAAAGAGCGGATCAAACCTCTTAGAGTTAGATCGTTAGGGATGACGATCAATTCGCCGCTTCCAGCAAAGATTCTTGAGGCTCAGGGTGAGGCACTCAAGGATGAAAATCGACCACGTGAGAAGATTCACGGAATGCCAGAGAGTGCAAATGGATTTGTAAGGAGAGCTGATGGAGTTTTGTGTTATGGTAACAGGTGTTGGATCCCGTTACATGGAGAAATTCGGTTATGCACGAATCCCGCAAATCTAAGTATATATTGTCAAACCTAGGTACATCCTGTTACTGAGCTTAAACTTGTAGTTTAGCTTAATCTCATGACAGTTCTTGTTTGATGAGTTGTGGAGTTAAGTTAGATTTTAGTTGAGGCTCAACTACCAAAGATGTTCTTAGAATTGAAGAAGTTTTATTGGTGGCCATACATGAAGGCCGACATAGCTGAGTACGTCAGTAAGTGTTTAACGTGCTCGAAGATCTAGGCGGAACACCAGAGACCGTCCGGTCTGCTTGTTCAACCTGAAATCCCAGAATGGAAATGGGAGCGTATTACTATGGATTTTACCACTAAGTTGCCTAAGACGTCGAGTGGTTATGAAACGATTTGAGCAATCATTGACGCGCGACTGTATGTGAAGGAAATTGTCGCAAGGCATGGTGTGCCTGTTTTATTATCTCTGATCGAGACAGTCGATTCACGTCAAATTTTTGGAGGTCGCTTCAGAATGCATTAGGAACCGACCTTGACATGAGTACAGCTTATTATCCTCAGACTGATGGTCAGAGTGAGTGGACCATTCAGACATTAGAGGACATGTTAAGAGCCTGTGTGATTGATTTCGGAAACGGCTGGGATAGGCATTTGCCTTTAGCCGAGTTTTCCTATAACAACAGCTATCACACTAGTATTAAGGCTGCACCGTATGAATCACTTTATGGACGTAAGTGCAGATCGCCAATTTGTTGGGCAGAAGTTGGAGAAAGCCAGCTTACCGGGCCAGAACTAGTCCATGAGACTACTGAAAAGATTGTACAGATCAAGAGCCGAATGCAGGCGGCTCGTGACCGTCAAAAGAGTTACGCCGACAAGAGGCGAAAACCCCTTGAGTTTCAAGTGGGAGATAAAGTAATGTTGAAAGTCTCGCCATGGAAAGGCGTGATCAGATTTGGCAAGCGTGGTAAGTTGAACCCTCGCTATATTGGACCCTTCGAAATACTTGAAAAGATCAGGCCGGTAGCCTACCGACTCGAACTGCCATCAGAGCTCAGTGAGGTGCATAACGTTTTTCATGTCAGTAATTTGAAAAAGTGCTTATCGGATGAAAACGCCGTTATTCCTTTGGATGAAATCCAGCTTGATGAGAGGTTAAATTTTATTGAAGAGCCGATTGAAATCATGGACCGGGAAGTGAAACGACTAAAGCAGAGTCGTATCCCAATTGTGAAGGTCCGATGGAACTCTCGCAGAGGCCCGAATACACTTGGGAGCGAGAGGACGAAATCAAGCGAAAATACCCTCATCTCTTTTCAAAGCCGACGAGTAACGTAAATTGAAATCCGGGATGGATTTCCCGATTAGATGGGGAGACTGTGAAAAATGGTAATTTTCACGTTGTTAATTAATATTATATGAGTATTAATTATTTTTACGCTAAGCATTTCTATGCGCATTTGCATGTTTCTGAGTATTTTTGAGCATTTTTGAGAGCCGTTTCGCATACTGTAGCTTACAGTCACTGCAGAAAAAGTATATTTTTGTCAGTAAAGTTAAATTATCATATTTCTGATAGTTACTGACAAGTTTTGTAATTAATTGAGAGCTTTCTCGCATTTTTCTGAAAAACAACCGCACGCGCGTACCGACAGCACAGTACATATAGTAATAGTCAAATAAATATATTTTGAGTCAGTAATGACATTTTATTTTATTTCTGACAAAAATGTGGTTAAAAACTTTATTTTACGTTATCGGATCCAAAAACGTCAAACCGAGACGTTACGGTAACTTTTAAACTTAAACCGACACAGTATACACCAAAGCGGAGTAAAAATAAAACTACCCTCCCCTAAATAAAGCCCCAACCGGCCCCTAATACTCACTCCACCACATTGGATAAATTTTACCAAGTTATCTTAAATGAAATCTAGTTTTTGCCAAATATAGTGTATACTTTTAGGATTTCCCATATTCTTATCTTTAATGTTACTTGAATTAGCATTCCTCATCCACCTTATTTGCTTCACATTGTACGCCCCATCTTCACATACAAACATTGTTACAAAATTTCTCTTTAAAAGATCAAGATTACTAAGTGTTTACTTAAGGTTTTTGGGTAGTTTGGAGCTTGTTTTGGGTAAAATTAGTGAAGCTTTGGGTGTTCATTTCTCCTCCTAGCCACGTTAACTTCAAGAGAATTGTAAGAATTCATAAAACTTTTCTAAACTTGTTAATCTCTTGTTCATTTAGTGTATAGTGATGTCTAAAAGTGTTAAATGTGTATATTTTGATAATATGGTTTAAGCTAGGGTTTGATCTTGTATATGTTGTGCTCGACATTTTTGAAAGTATATGAGTTAATTAGTAGATTTCTTGCTTGTGTGGTAAATCTTGTTGCATATAGTGCTAGTTTGATGATACAAACATTTGTTATGATTTTTACGCTAATTTAAGCACTATATTGATTTTTGAAGCTTATATATGGTTCGACTAGTATTAAAAATAAAAGATTATTGGGGTTTTGAAAAACATAAAATTTTGGCTCAAATGGTGAAATGGTGGAAAAATATAGTGAAGTGATTATTTAGATTGGCTTATTTAAACAAAGAGAAGTGTCAATGTGTAATTTTGTTTTAGAGAGAAATTATTAATACAAAGAATCATTTCCCCAAAACACATTGAATTCTCATCTTCATTTACTTTTATAGTCATCTGTATTCAGATATAATTAATTCATTGAGTTGGTAAGGCAGAACTCAAAAGTATTAACTAATCATGGAATTCAGTACATGTTAAATAAATCATCAAAGTCGAGTCTAGGCAAGTTCAGAAGTATCAATAAGTTTTTAATGTGAGATTTTTTTGGTGTAGTTGATAAAATCCCAACAATTATTTTAGTTTGCTCATCATACTTTGAGGATATTATAATATGTTTATCTTATGGTCAAACAAATTTGTATCTTAATCAAATGGTTTGATTTCTAAAAATCTTATACATTAAATTAAAAGAGTCCTTTGGTTTAGGTGAGTTTCCAATAAACAGATCACATGATTAAAAATTGTAACTATTCAGAAAATAGTTGTATGCCATTTCTTATATAGCTAATCTCATTTACTATACTTTAATGGTGTCATTGTTTAGGAAGTCAATGGTTCTTTATAGCGGTGTGGCGTCTCCAAATCTGATATTACTATATGTGTTTCTTGCAGGCAAAGGAAAGCAAGAAAAAGATATTCACATGTACTCTTTTAAAGTGATGTACTTATTTTAAATAGTGTAAACCTAATTAGTACCAAACATTAAGCTATGAACAATTAGATACAACTGGTGCAACGCACGGGCTTGCCAATGCCTCGTATATATAAAGATTCACTTTTCCTCAATTTAATGTGGAAGAGTTAATGTGCATAAAAAGTTGTACGGTGCAACATACTTAAGCTTGAAAATAATTCACCACAAGCTAAAATATGTAGTTTAAGCTAATGAATTTCCTACATGTGGAGCTTATTTTGAAGCCTATTAAAAGCTTTTAAGGATATATAAATAAAAAGGCTAATAATTGTCACACCCCCAAATTCGGGTCCAGCGGAAGTTTACATGTCGCTGGGTGTAACTCAATTGGTATCACAACACAAGTGTAAAGAACGGTTTTTCATCTCAACCATTTAGAATAAAATTGTTTAACAAAAGTGTTGAATTTACATTGTTAAAAGTTGTGCGGAAATAGGCCCTTTAAAATAAGTAAAACGGTCCCAAATGTTTATCAGAGTCTTCTATGACCATGCCATGCCCTGCCAAAACCTCCCGTAGCGTGCTATTGCTTATACCTGAAAATACATGCTAAAAGTGTCAACACGAGGTTGGTGAGTTCATAGGTTTTAGTTTAAAACAATATGGTTGAACCAAAAGGTTTCCGAGTTCAAACATCATTCACAACACGTTAAGTTCAACATAGGCTCACACTGCCTATTCACAGTCCCAAAACCAATTTATAAACAATATCATAATTCAAAACATTTCAACCCAAAATAGATCGTACAGTTACCATGCTCATATAGTGTCGCGCCAACTGAACCTATAGTGTTCCTCAATTTCATAACCAAATCACGTGGGGAGCTACCCCGATAGATCTATCAACATGTGGGTTCACCTACTGAACCTATAACCTGTGGGCTCTCAACAGAGAGTTAACAGTTACACCAACTGAACCTATAACCTGTGGGCTCTCAACAGAGAGTTAACAGTTACACCAACTGAACCTATAACCTGTGGGCTCTCAACAGAGAGTTAACAGTGGCACAGTCATGTACTCACAATCAAGCATGGCACAACTTATAATTGCATCATCACACATATATATCCAAATTCATGTAAGGCAGTAGTTTATAGCGTGAAAACGTTTGTAAAGCATTGCGTTTAGTGAAATACAACGAGCATGTATTCTCCCCCAAAACAGTTATAAAACAAGTAAAAGTAGGGGCCATGAACTCACCTGATGCGATAGCAATAATGATAATAATGAATATGCCGAAATGAGGCTCGGTCTCTAACCGCGACCTAACATGAATGATAGGATCTAATGTAAGCAATAAAATGATGCTACACATGCAAATACGTATGTTAACGATACCACTCGTTACTTTTGAAAATAACGTTTATCGACGAAAAATACATTTTTGACGTCTCGTTAAGTTATAAATTACTTTTCGTGTAAATATGTTGAAACGGCACTCCACGATCCTTGTTTGGTAAGTTATATCTTACTCAATATATGTCCGATTGACGAACGGCTGGTCAATTTAGAAACTAGGCCAGGTATACTTCATTTTTGGTTATTGATGAAAATTTTCCAAAACTGACCCGATCAATGAGTAAAGTGGCTCTCGACATGGTCACTTAGAAAGACTGTTTACACTTGGAATATTTCCTCATTTTTAGTGCTGGTAAAAGTGTACATGTATCGTCGGGTTTAAAACGCGTGTATCTTGCTCGTTATAAGCTCGTTTTCTACGTTCTTTATATCCACGGATTCGTCATAATATGAACTAACATGTTTTCAGTGGCTCGGCTCTCCTAGATCACGTCTAACGACTCGTTTTATCCATTAAAGTTCGGAAAACAGCAAACAATTTTTCTGAAAAATAGTTTTCGTCGTCTAACTTGTATAAATCATATCTCCTTCGTTATAAGTCCGTTTTTAGTGATTCAAGCGCCCACGTTTTCGTTTTTGAATGAACTTTCTGATTATTTAGGCCAAAATAGTTCATCAGTTTCTGAGTTTTCCAGAAATTCCATTTCGTGACAGTAGGTGTATATATGGTTTAATAAATACATTTTTCTAGTTCATAACTTAATCAAACTACTTCCACACAACTCCACAAGTACTCTTGATCTACCATACACCTTCTCAAAGGGTCATGGGGTCCTAAACATCACTAAATATAGTGGGATTCATGAGGATGTTAGTGAAAATTATAGATCTAGTTATTATTTAGAGTGTTTTTTAAAGAAAGTGGTACCATAACTTAAGTATCTTGCATTTTTAACTAAAACCACATGAAAATACATAAACACAAGGATCAAATGGAAGTAAAATATGAAAAAGAATTGTTCTTGAGGTTACTTACAATGTATGTTGAGATTGAAGAGAAATAGATGCAAATCTTGAGGTTTTTATTCCAAAACCTTAACAAGAATGTTAAAAGGGACTTGTAGATTACTTGAACTCAAAAAGTTTATGGTTTCTTCTTGGTGTTCTATGGTGAGCCGTGGGTATAGGAGAGACAAAGAGAGTATGTTTGATTTAGTTTACTTGCAAATGAGATCTATGTTATGTGTTGTATAAATTAAATAGGAAAACATGGTTACTAACTATCATAAATGAGCAAAGAAAATTGGGAAGTAAAGGGATGGGGGGCGTGGACTTTATGGAAGAAAAAGTGGCATTGTAGATTTTGTTGTGTAATATTGTATGTGTTGGTGACTTTTGTGTATACTTTAGGTGTTATCGGGTACCAAGTTATCTTGAAATAAATGTTAACGAAGTGAAATAAAATACGACGAAGTTGTAAAAATTGTAAAATTATGTTACTGATAGGAATCGGGTGTCGGAATAATTATCGGGTTAAATTTTCGTAAATTGACGGTTATATAAGCCCTTAACTAAAAATATAGCAATTGGTTTAATAACACCGGGTAAAGTAATAATATAAACTTTATATTATTATAATTAGTATGAAAATATACTAGGATCATTGTCGGGAGTATTGGGTATAATGTTTTTAATAATGACTGAGTGGTAACGTTAATTAAATAAATAACCATACGTAATTTGAAATAATGCATATCCGTGCATGAACTAATATACTGATGATGTGCAGACTCCTCTAGTCTACATGACGTGTCCTAACTGTAAATGCATGAATTCGCAGCTAAACCACACTGGTTACGCGAATTTAAAAACATCCGTAAACCAAGTTTACAAAGAAATGAATGCTGATCATGAACGGGAATTTTCTCCGGGAATGAATAGTGTCACGTGAATAGTAAAATTTTCGAAAGTTTCTCAAAATCACAAATTGACCTCGAAAACGATGAATAGTGAAAAGTGAATAGTGATCGATGAATAGTAAATAATGAATAGTAACTCATGAATAGTAATTTGTCGAGGTTCGGAAAATGGCCTGAAATTACGAGTTGTGACATTCTCCACCCGTTAAAGGAATTCAGTCCCTGAATTCAGTTAGTGTTGGTCTCTGGAGTGAATTCGGTGAAGAAATGTGGATGTTTGAGCCGCATCTGGTCTTCCCGCTCCCAAGTAAACTCAGGACCTCTGCGAGAATTTCAGCGAACCTTTAACGATAGGAATTTGATTCTGCTTCACTGTTTGACCTCGCGGTTCATGATTTCTTGTTGTTTCCTCCACGAATTTGAGCTTATCGTCGAGCTGAATTTTTTCCAATGGGATTACGAGCGATTTATCTTAAAGACATTTCTTACGGTTTGAAACACGAAAGGTGTTGTGTATGCTGCTGAGCTCTGACGGAAGCTCAAGTCTGTATGTCAGTCGGCCGATTCTAGTTAAAGTCTTAAATGGTCCAATGTACCTAGGGTTCACTTTCCCGTGTTCCCAAAATTGTATCATGCCTTTCCAAGGCAAGGTTTTCAACATAACTCGTTATACAGCTAGAATTCTAATGATTTGCTGCTTAGGGATACCTAATCCCAATGATTTTGCATCCTGAACTGACCTAACTTTTCTATTGTTCTCTTGTTGTTTGTAACTGATTCTTGACTTGTACAATTTCCTTTGTTGTTTCACAATTGAGTTCTAGACTAGTGAATTGGACTTTCCGATTTTGGTCTGTCAATAGGTAATTGGTACTTCCACAATAGGGTGTCTTAAAGGGTGCAGTCTTTGTATTTGTGTTGTGGCTATTGTTGAAGGTGAAATCTGTCAATGTCAAAGGTTTACTCCACACAATTCAAAGTTGATTCTATGGTGCTGAGCACGTCCTATAGCGCTTGGATAGTTTCCTTAATGTCTGTTGGTTTGAGGATGGTAGGTCGTGCCTATATATCGGGTTGAGTAAGGATATCTTAAAGGGATTTCCAGAACTTTGCCTCCAACCTGAATTCTAATGGTTTGCGTCGAACATCGGCGTAACTTTTCTGTCGGATTCTGGGTGTTTTAAGTCTTTCTTGAATCTGAATTATCTTTTTTGTGGTTTCGCGAACCATGTTTACCAGTGAGTTGTGCTTCACCAACTTTGGCCCAATAGACTGGGGACCGGCACTTTCGACCATAGAGTGCCTCGAATGGTGCTGCTTTTATGCTCGTGTGTTAGTTGTTGTTATAAGGGAACTCGATCAATGGAAAATGGTTAGCCCTAACCATTTCCAAAATCAATCACATATGCCCTGAGCATATCTTCCAATGTTTGAATCATTCTCTCGCTCTGACCATCGGTCCGAGGATGATAGGCATTGCTCATGTCTAATTTGCTTCCAAATGAATCTTGCAATGATTGCCAGAAGTTTGAAGTGAAACGACTATCTCGGTCAGAGATGATGGGAATTGGTGCACCGTGCTTGAGACTATCTCCTTAAGTCAGGTAAGCTGGTCCATAATATAAGTCTCTCTGATGGGAATGAAATAGACTGATTTGGTGAGGCGATCGACGATTACCCAAATAGCATCGAAATCGTCTGATGTCTTGGGAAGTTTAGTGACGAAATCCATTGTAATGCGTTCTCATTTCCACGGAGGAATTTCTAGTTGTTGAAGTAATCCTGATGGTTTCTGGTACTCGGCTTTTACTTTAGCGCAAGTAAGGCATTTGCTAACATACATAGCTATTTCTGCTTTCATATTCGGCCACCAATATAGTTTCTTGAGATCCTGATACATCTTATCAGAACTTGGGTGAATGGAGTGCATCGACTTGTGCGACTCGTGCATGATCAACTCTTGTATTCCACCGTAGAGAGGTATCCAGTTTCTATCCTTAAAGAATAATACTTTGTCTGACCTCTTTACTAAACCATTTGCATTCTCTGGCATACCATAAGGTTTCTCATTCTGTCGGTTTTATTCCTTGAGTGCCTCAACTTGAGCCTCGAGGATTCGTGATGGTAAAAGTGAAATGGTTGTCATTCCCAATTATCTGACTCTCAACGGCTTGAGGTTGGGTTATGGTTAGCTGACGTGCTTCTAGACAGCGATTCGCGAGGTGATGTAGGTGTGAATGTTCTTGCAACGATTGTGTACACACACATGAATTTTGAAACCTTTAGAAATCGAGTAGGAATGCAACCCGGACATAATTTTATTATAACTATTCCCAGTATTGCAAAATTCATCTCTGAGTCGGACATAGGTGGTCAGGCTATGTCCCACTGTCCCGGGTCGAATATAGATGACCAGTCTATATTCCACCGAGGTTCAATGAATTTTGAAATACTCAGCTCAGTTATACTAATACCATGTCCTTCACATTTAAGGGATGTTATGATAGACTATGGCAAGTGACCAAACTCGAGGTCGAATGATGAAACTATGCAAGGGAAAGGCGTAACGCTGCGATGTATATGATATGTGTGCATGCTTGTATGGAAGACAATTATAGTAATCAACTAGAATAAGTGGGTATAAATGATTTGATAATAAGACACAAATCTCATTAAATATGTCAGCAACAAACCACAAATGAGGCATCAGCTTGGCAGGCAGGCACGCGGCGGTCATAGGGTGGAGTTTTTGTAAATGTAGCTATAGTCTAGCTTTTTAAAATCACCCAGTTCTCTATAGCCTAGGCTCTGATACCAATCTGTCACACCCCCAAATTCGGGTCCAGCGGAAGCTTACATGTCGCTGGGTGTAACTCAATTGGTATCACAACACAAGTGTAAAGAACGGTTTTTCATCTCAACCATTTAGAATAAAATTGTTTAACAAAAGTGTTGAATTTACATTGTTAAAAGTTGTGCGGAAATAGGCCCTTTAAAATAAGTAAAACGGTCCCAAATGTTTATCAGAGTCTTCTATGACCATGCCATGCCCTGCCAAAACCTCCCGTAGCGTGCTATTGCTTATACCTGAAAATACATGCTAAAAGTGTCAACACGAGGTTGGTGAGTTCATAGGTTTTAGTTTAAAACAATATGGTTGAACCAAAAGGTTTCCGAGTTCAAACATCATTCACAACACGTTAAGTTCAACATAGGCTCACACTGCCTATTCACAGTCCCAAAACAAATTTATAAACAATATCATAATTCAAAACATTTCAACCCAAAATAGATCGTACAGTAACCATGCTCATATAGTGTCGCGCCAACTGAACCTATAGTGTTCCTCAATTTCATAACCAAATCACGTGGGGAGCTACCCCGATAGATCTATCAACATGTGGGTTCACCTACTGAACCTATAACCTGTGGGCTCTCAACAGAGAGTTAACAGTTACACCAACTGAACCTATAACCTGTGGGCTCTCAACAGAGAGTTAACAGTGGCACAGTCATGTACTCACAATCAAGCATGTCACAACTTATAATTGCATCATCACACATATATATCCAAATTCATGTAAGGCAGTAGTTTATAGCATGAAAATGTTTGTAAAGCATTGAGTTTAGTGAAAAACAACGAGCATGTATTCTCCCCCAAAACAGTTATAAAACAAGTAAAAGTAGGGGCCATGAACTCACCTGATGCGATAGCAACAATGATAATAATGAATATGCTGAAATGAGGCTCGGTCTCTAACCGCGACCTAATATGAATGATATGATCTAATGTAAGCAATGAAATGATGCTACACATGCAAATACGTATGTTAACGATACCACTCGTTAGTTTTGAAAATAATGTTTATTGACGAAAAATACATTTTTGACGTCTCGGTAAGTTATAAATTACTTTTCGTGTAAATATGTTGAAACGGTACTCCACGATCCTTGTTTGGTGTTTTATTGGTAAATATAGTGTTTTTGTTGCAATTTAGTATTTTTCTCAAAGTTATGAAAATGACTAAGTAGCCTCGCAAAGCTAGTCGTAAAACAGTGTACGTTAAGAGTTAGGACTCAAACTCAGCGCTTTTAGAAAGCTTGTAGCAATATCTACAACTCTTAGAACTGATGTTATGTCCAGAAAGGTCTTAATCATAAAGATGAGTTGTCGTTAAGTTAGCTAGTCGGGCCAAAACTGCCATTTCTGGGCAGTTTTCGGGTAACTTTGGAGGGTCATATCTTACTCAATATATGTCCGATTGACGAACGGCTGGTCAATTTAGAAACTAGGCCAGGTATAATTCATTTTTGTTATTGATGAAAATTTTCCAAAACTGACCCGATCAATGAGTAAAGTGGCTCTCAACATGGTCACTTAGAAAGACTGTTTACACTTAGAATATTTCCTCATTTTTAGTGCTAGTAAAAGTGTACATGTATCGTCGGGTTTAAAACGCGTGTATCTTGCTCGTTATAAGCTCGTTTTCTACGTTCTTTATATCCACGGATTCGTCAAAACATAAACTAACATATTTTCAGTGGCTCGGCTCTTCTAGATCACGTCTAACGACTCGTTTTGTCCATTAAAGTTCGGAAAACAGCAAACAATTTTTCTGAAAAATAGTTTTCGTCGTCTAACTTGTATAAATCATATCTCCTTCGTTATAAGTCCGTTTTTAGTGATTCAAGCGCCCACGTTTTCGTTTTTGAATGAACTTTCTGATTATTTAGGCCAAAATAGTTCATCAGTTTCTGAGTTTTCCAGAAATTCCATTTCGTGACAGTAGGTGTATATATGGTTTAATAAATACATTTTTCTAGTTCATAACTTAATCAAACTACTTCCACACAACTCCACAAGTACTCTTGATCTACCATACACCTTCTCAAAGGGTCATGGGGTCCTAAACATCACTAAATATAGTGGGATTCATGAGGATGTTAGTGAAAATTATGGATCTAGTTATTATTTAGAGTGTTTTTAAAGAAAGTGGTACCATAACTTAAGTATCTTGCATTTTTAACTAAAACAACATGAAAATACATAAACACAAGGATCAAATGGAAGTAAAATATGAAAAAGAATTGTTCTTGAGGTTACTTACAATGTATGTTGAGATTGAAGAGAAATAGATGCAAATCTTGAGGTTTTTATTCCAAAACCTTAACAAGAATGTTAAAAGGGACTTGTAGATTACTTGAACTCAAAAAGTTTATGGTTTCTTCTTGGTGTTCTATGGTGAGCCGTGGGTATAGGAGAGACAAAGAGAGTATGTTTGATTTAGTTTACTTGCAAATGAGATCTATGTTATGTGTTGTATAAATTAAATAAGAAAACATGGTTACTAACTATCATAAATGAGCAAAGAAAATTGGGAAGTAAAGGGATGGGGGGCGTGGACTTTATGGAAGAAAAAGTGGCATTGTAGATTTTGTTGTGTAATATTGTATGTGTTGGTGACTTTTGTGTATACTTTAGGTGTTATCGGGTACCAAGTTATCTTGAAATAAATGTTAACGAAGTGAAATAAAATACGACGAAGTTGTAAAAATTGTAAAATTATGTTACTGATAGGAATCGGGAGTCGAAATAATTATCGGGTTAAATTTTCGTAAATTGACGGTTATATAAGCCCTTAACGAAAAATATAGCAATTGGTTTAATAACACTGGGTAAAGTAATAATATAAACTTTATATTATTATAATTAGTATGAAAATATACTAGGATCATTGTCGGGAGTATTGGGTATAATGTTTGTAAATAATGACTGAGTGGTAACGTTAATTAAACAAATACCCATACGTAATTTGAAAGAATGCATATCCGTGCATGAACTAATATACTGATGATGTGCAGACTCCTCTAGTCTACATGACGTGTCCTAACTGTAAATGCATGAATTCGCAGCTAAACCACACTGGTTACGCGAATTTAAAAACATCCGTAAACCAAGTTTACAAAGAAATGAATGCTGATCATGAACGGGAATTTTCTCCGGGAATGAATAGTGTCACGTGAATAGTAAAATTTTCGAAAGTTTCCCAAAATCACAAATTGACCTCGAAAACGATGAATAGTGAAAAGTGAATAGTGATAGGTGAATAGTAAATGATAAATAGTAACTCATGAATAGTAAATTGCCGGGGTTCAGAAAATGGCCTGAAATTACGAGTTGTGACAATAATAATATCAACATCTTTTCAAGTCTCCTTCATTTAATCTTTTGCTCCTTTCATTTGCCTTCAAATGAATGCACAAACCCTTTGACGGATACTATAAATAACACCATTTGAAGAGAAAAGTGTGTTGCCACTTAGTGTGACGCAATATAGTATTCTACCCATATTTCTTTTTGTTAATGATTGAACAGTGGTAAGCATAGCAGCAGCAGGAAGCTGACAGTTTAGTAGCCGAGTTTCCCACCCATACATACAGTTTCCAAAATCCGAGGCAATGGCTGCAAAAGATGGAAACGCACCGTCCCACATACATGGGTAAGTAATCTCAATTAGAAGTTGCTTACTTTTCCTGAGATAACTTTTAGAAATACCATGTTTTTAGACAGTATTAGTTATGGGGTTATGACGTGAATGTGGGCATATTTGTTTACTTTTGTCTTCAAGATATCTATTCTACTGTTTTTCGTTCAGTTAATTATCACCTATAACTAATATTTCTTATTAAACTAACAGACAAGTCAATTGCTACAAGAAAATGACAAGGAATTTGGTCACAAAATGTCGATTACATCACTTGATAAGTCGACTGATGGCTCACATTTTCTCACCGGGTCAGAAGATAAGTCAGCAAAGGTAACCATTCTTTTAGACCTACATGCATATTGCTATAGTCCTTAATACAACATTCTTATTGTCCATCTATTTTGAAATTGTTAGCTATGGGACATCAGATCATTGACATTGATCAAGACATAATATGAACAACCTTTCAACTCAGCAGTATAAACAATATATCGAGCAGTACGAACCATTAACCATGCAAAGTCTTCGAATGAATAAACTACAATAATCTTCACCGACCCATTATGATAGAAGGAATATTAAAAGTTCACCGTCCAATTACTGCATATGCTCATCGACCAGTATGTAATTTCTCTTGGCAGTACAAAGTCATCGCTTATTATAAACCAGCAGTACAAACCAAGAAACAAAGCAGTACAAAGGAATTTTTCAAGTTAAGTATAGTATCACTAAGTAGACTAGATTAGTGTTCCTATCGCTATTGTAGATAACTAGAAGTTGGATTAATTTGCAGCCGGTTAATCATGGAGTTGACAAATTGTTAGTGGAAAATATGAAGAAGGAGATGATAGAATTTTTCAAGATTCCTTAGGAAGAGAAGTCGATGTACAAGTTGAAGGCGGGTGAATATGAAGGTTATGGTCAGACCCTACTCCATGCTCAAGATCAAAAAGGCTTATTTATTTTATGATTAATGTAACTATTTAGACTAAAGGGTACTTATAGTGTTTGATTTTATTATATTTTATTGTTTTTTTTACTTGCTACTTTATAATGTTATTTTTAATAATCTACTTCTTATGTTTATTTACTATCTTACGTAACATTTATTTTATTTTAACGATGATTGTTAAACAGCGTGAGTTAAAAAACCATTTAAAAAGTAAACTTTTGTAAAATTTGTACTTCATTGCACGTTATTTGTATCATTATCGATCATCTGTTAAATGCTTTTTAAGTATTCATTTTAACTATTGTAAAAACTATCATTAATAAATTCTACATGTATACGATTAACTTAATATTATAGCTTTCTGTAGGCTGCTTAAAGTTTGGTTTTGTGAGTTGACCCCACATAGTTAAATGTACAAATATAAATGCATTTTATATGTAAGACTATCGATATGTTAAATAATGACGAAAATTAACCCCTCCAATAATCCTAATTATACAATAATAATGTATTCAAGCCATAATGGTCAATTATTGCCCGGAAGATGAAGTGAAGAGGAATATGAATTGTTTGATGTACTTCAATTAAATCTTAAGTCTTAATGGTTTAGAAACAAAGTATAAATAGCATACTTCAACCAATCTCATTTAGTCATCATGGCGTGCATGAGTCGTTGATGAAGAAGGTTATTGAAAAATTGCTGCTTTTTGAATTAAAGATGTGACATTTTCATTTTAGGTATTAGTTTTACATGCAGAAGTTACAAAATACATCACCATTACAAGTTAATTTGTCACTGAAGGTTGATGAACGTCAATAAAATTATGGTTTTTTTAGCTGAGTTTGTGTCTCTTTTGCTTAATATACCACTTTTTAAGAACAGTGCAGAAAAGCTATGGCCTTTCCAATTTGTTATTTTATATGTAAAGTGCGTATATGTTAATGAAAATAAAAAAGTAATGGGTTTTAAGAATCAGTTGGTGTCTTTTCGCTTGAAATACCAAAATCAGTTTGCCTTTACAATTATGGTTTTTAAGAATCAGTTGGTGTCTTTAAGAATCAGTTTCTTTAGCTTATATAAACCTGCAATATGAAAGCTTAATAATCTTAAAATAAACAACTAATTAATAAGTGGCAATCAAACAAGGAAATTGATTTGCACATATTGATTATTTATTGAGACAATCTAATTCATGCATTAAAGGTGCGTTTGGTATCCGGGTTTAAAAGGCTTTGCGCTGAAAGGTATCCAAAATCAATTGTTTGGTAGCTTCTCTTTCGAATCACGCGCCCCCATGGTTCCCAAATCTCAATACCATCACGTTAACAAGTCAACAAATTATTATTACATTGCGCAATGAACATCAAGATACAATTCGTGCAACGCACGGGTTTTCCACGCCTCGTTCCCTATATAAACATCTCATTATCACCACACCTTCTCTAATAAATTCCTACAACACACACATTTACAAAACCTCAAAACATACTTTATTCACTTTTATCCGACATATATGGATCTTATTCTCTCATTCGGGTTGTGATGCCGAACAAAAATATGTCTTTCTTATTCGACAAAGTAACTCTTAGTTGTTTTGTTGGGGGTCACTGTCCATTTGAGAGAATCTTGATTCATAATCAACCCGCTAGTTATTTTTATGATGTAAATAATATGGGGAAGAGGGTATGATGTCTTTATTGCTAGTACATATTTTGTTCTAGTTTGTTGAATTCATTTTACGATTTTATAAATTTCTCCATATATTAAAAAAAAAACATAAATATAATGCTTGTACACCAATTTTTTTTATGGTTTCCAAGTTTCGCTCTGCTGTTACATTTCTTATCTATACATTTATCATTTACTAACTTTTTTTTTCTTCAAAAATCTATATTTTGAAAATCCGGTTCGATCCGGTTTACTTTCTTTAATACTTTAAAACCCAGTGCGAGCCGCCGTTTTTTTAGCAGCATTAGTGTTTGAAAAGATGAAAGAAACGTGGGTGTCTTGACAGGTGTTAAACTGTTAAGTTTTTTTTGCACAAACCTGGTTGACCCGTTTACCCGGCTGGGTCGATCACAGACCCGGTTTTGAAAAAATTACAAAAACATCGTTTTCTTCATTGTTTATACCAACCACACTCTTATAAATATTGGTCATGTCAACAACTTTATTGTTTTCTTCGACTTAAATTTGAAAGGCGAAGTTTACAAAGGTGATATGATAGCTGCATTGATATGCGATTGCGCCCTATAAGTATCTCTCGGAATTAGCTTCCTCTTTCGGGGTGATACTATTCGAACTTCTATGTGCAAGGCCAGCAGTTACATATGATGAAGAGGGAGGTCAACAGTTTCTTAGCAAATTGGCGCGCAACCATTATGAAAAAGGAACTCTGATCGAGTTTAAAGATCCCCTTCTAAGAGTACAGATGAACCGAGAATGCTTCACTGTTTTTTCAGAAATTGCATATCGATGCCTGAGCGAGGATCGCCCAACAATCTCGGTGGTTATAGAAAAACTTCAAAAAGTCCTCAAACTTCAACAAGGTTTTGAAATTTCCGAACATCAACAAGTAAGTCACTTCTAGTATCTAAATGTTGTTTTTCTTTTCTCTTAAGTAGAATTTAATTAAAACTAGTCCCTACTTTTGTCCGAAGTACAAATGTTTTTTCTTTTGAAAGTAGTTGTGACCATGGGTCAGTTTTGTACAAAATCTAACCCATATCAAATAGAAAATATTCGTTTTAAACGGGTTTGGGGTTTCAGTTTTAATAAACTTCTGTGGTGTTTGAATTCGACTTAATTGACTTAATATGAAAAAAATTGAATTCATTAAGTCATATGAAAACTGTTTGTTTGTGACTTAATACAGAAAGATCAAAAATATTAAGTAATAAAATTGAGGGTGTCTATATTAAATAAAACATGACTTAATAAAAAAATTTAACAAACAAACCCATTCGTGTTTCTATATTTGATTAGTGGGAACATAGTAAACCTAAACAATTCTACTTAGTATCTTTTTGTGATGGGCAATTACTTTGGAACATCTTAAAAGGGTAAGATGGACACTGATATTGAGATAGAGGAGTATATTGAAATAGTTCTGTATGATCTTATTTTCTATTGACTTTCAATGCTGTCTGCAGGTACAAAACATCCTGCATATGAAAATTCCATTGGAAGAAATGTTGGTTTTGTGTGTGTCGAAGTGTTCCCAGAAAGGGTAAAGATAATCAATGAACAAGGTACCGGATATTCACTTGAAATCGTGTAATCACTTTCCAATAGAAACTATTCGACCCTATGCCTGGGTTGCACGAATATCTCTATGGGATAAGACCAAGTGAAGTTCTTATTCTAGGCACAGATCAAGAACCGATCGTATTTAGTGTTTAGGGTTTTGTGTTTAGTAAATTCGATGCCCATGCAATTCTGATACAATCTCTATTTATAATAAAGTTTACTCAAAACCCTAGCCCATGGAATTATGTATAATTAACGGCCCATTAATTATCCATAATAGTTTCTATAATAGTAGGAGTCGGTGGTTAACCAGCAGCAGAATCTATTGCCTATCAGTTCAGCAGCAGGAACATTGTGCTAGCAGCAGCAACAATGTACTAGCAGCAGGAACAACAAAGCTAGCAGCAGTATCACTAATGCTAGCAGCAGAATTGTTCTGCATCAGCAGCAATAAAGCTAGCAGCAGAAACAGATAATGCTAGCAGCAGGAATGACAATGCTAGCAGCAGGAATGATAATGCTAGCAGCAGAATGATCTGCATCAGCAGCATTATCATTTATACTATCAAACCACTTAAATTGAGTCAGGGTAAACATTGACCTGATGGGTGTACACTCCGTACCTCCAAACCCATTACCAGGTATGAGTAATCCCTCAAGTGCACTAAATTTTCCAACAAGAAATACGATCAGCAACTTGTGATTTTACCATCCCCTATAAAACTGGTAAACTGTACAAGGCGGATCTCTCCCACTTTGATGCAGATAGATATGTTGCAGAGAACAAAATCGGGAGAGTGTCTATGGAAGAAATCTTGGAGTACCCAAGAAGAAAAAGCACAGTTGCTATTAAGAGTATAGATGGTGGATATGGGGAACAAACTGAAGAACTACTTCAAACGCTTCTTTGCCTTTCACATGAAAACCTTGTCAAACTAGTTGGATTTTGTGATGAAGATGATGGGCATATTCATGTTGTCTATGAGTATGCCTCAAACGGAAGCCTCGATGAATATATTCATAGCCAACATATCAATTATCGGAAATATACCAATAATCCGACCCGTGAGACCATGAGAAACATTTTTCCTTGGGTAATGCGTTTGCAGTTTTGTCTCGAAGCTGCTCGTGGGCTCAACTTTCTCCACAACGGTAACAGAAACAATGACACGATAATACATGGTAATATAAAGAGCTCCAACATTCTTATAAGTCGAGATGGAGTAGGAATGATTGGTGACTTTGGATTGTCAACAAATGAATATAGTGATATACACAAGTTGACAAAGGAGTATGATGTCTATTCATTTGGCCTTGTTTTATTTGAAGTATTGAGTGGAGCGTTGACCCATTTTAAGATATCCGAAGATGATCCAAAGTTTCTGCCTGACATAGTCAAGCGCGGCTTCAATCAGAAAGAATTAGACAACATTATCGACCCAATGTTAAGGCACGAATTTGAGAAATACCATTCTCACCGTTCTCACCGTTCTCTGATAGGCAACCGGAGTGCAGAATCCCTAAATATGTTTGCAAAGATTGCATATCAATGCTTTCAGGAAAAAGCAAAGGGTCGTCCGACAATGGCTGACATTGTGGAAGAACTGGAGAAAGCATACAAATATCATGTAAGTCTCTAAATTTATGAAAATTATATAAATATTCATGTCCCTAAATAGTTAATTATATGTATCCGTGATTCTGTTTTCATGACATTTTGATACATTAAGATGAAGCTTACGATGAATATATCCAAGCGTTGCGACAGATAGATCAGTTAGAATGTTTTTCTTTTGTAAATCTTGTTTGTTGTAGCGGCTTTCTATACGTATTTGAACTTTGAACTTGAAAACATGAATTTAGATTATATTATACACATTTGATCTGATGTATATAAGTCAATTTTTATATACATAAAGGTTTGTTTTATCTTTTTCCCAAATCTTTATGTATATGATCCTCAATTGCAACTTTAGGCAAACTTAAAAAGCAGACAAAAGGATTTGAACTCCCGCCATCTTAGTATATGATCCTCAATTGCAACTTCACTTATGTGTCTTAAAAAATCTAGAGAATTATGTAAAAATGACATGTACTAATACTAATGTATTTTTATTTCTGGATGGCTGCATCTATATATTAGGTTGAAAGTTTAGATCAAAGGCAAGAAGATGAAGACAACTCAAAGGTAATGAATCTTACTACTTACGTAAGAATCATATCACTGCACTTTCTTCGAGTTTTGTTTATCTTTGACGTTCTAGAAATTTTGAAAGTTGTTGGCGAAAATTGAAAATGAGACCTTAAAGTTAAAGCTAAATGAAAATTGTTGTCTATAAGGTGGTAGTGGAGCCAAAATAATGCCTTTTGATGACGCGAGTGTGGGGCGTGTGATGCTAGCTAGATGAGGTCGCTGGTCTTTTTACTAAAAAATGATATTTCTTCCTATTATTTGTGCCTACTTATCCTCCTATTGATATTTAATGATGCAGCGGCAGACCATTTTCAAGTATAATCATAATTATGAAAATACATCAGGTTCAAGAATTCTCATTTTTTATTGACATTTAATGATGCAGATGGAGAATTTGAAGCACTTGAAAATTCCATTCAAAGAGATATACTCAGCCACCAATGGTTTTGTTGATAGTCGCATGATCGGATGGGGTGGATTTGGAGGTGTTTACAGAGCAGAACTCTTCCATGTCGATGTAAGAAAGTATGTCGGAAAGAAAGAATCTCTTGTTGAACTCTATGTCTACCCTAGAAGAAAAGGCAAAGTTGCTCTTAAGCGGAGAGAAATTATGTCTGATCAAGGAAGGAAAGAATTCTGGAAAGAAATCGACGTGCTTTCTGGATTAAATCATCAAAATATAATATCTCTTGTCGGGTTTTGTTATGAATATGGTAAAATGATCATTATTTATGATTATGCTTCCAATGGAAGCTTTCAAAAGTACAACCGAAACGTTCAAAACCTTAAATGGGAACAAGGTCTTCAAATTTGTATCGACGCTGCCCAAGGTCTCAATTATCTTCACAACCATCACATAATACATCGTGATGTGAAGAGCCCCAACATTCTGTTGGGAGGCAGTTTGGAAGGCATGATTGGTGATGTTGGCTTGTCTTGGACCGTTAAGAATACAGATTCTCAGCTTTCAAACATTACTCCGGTAGGAATGGGTGGTTATGTGGATCCAAAATACTTAAAAGGGGGTATATTAAGTAAACAGTCTGATATGTATTCTTTTGGTGTGGTTTTGCTGGAAGTGTTATGTGGGAGATTCGCAACAACTTCAGGGAAAGTAAAAGACCGAGCTAGTCTAGTTGACATGGCTGAATGCCACTTATCAAACAACCAACCATCCCAGATTATTGGTGACTATTTAAGAAAATATCTTGAGGATGAAAAATTCTTGGATTCAGTCAAAATGTTTGCAGCGATAACTCATGAATGCTTGCATTGTACTGATGGTGATGAAACGCGTCACCTAACAATGGCTGACGTCCTGAAAGAGCTTAAGAAAGCATTGACAGTTCATGTAAGTCATTAATACTTTTTTTACCGTTTGTAAGTCTATCAAGCTTGATGTTATGTTTTCTTCAAACGGCCTTCTACCAAAAATAATGTCATTTAGTGACACTTGGAGAAAGTTTCAAAGTCACTAAATTTTAAAAAATAATTCTAAAGAATCGAAGACTTTCTTTTAAAAGGGAATCACAAATATATTAAAACAAAACAATATAGGTGCAAGACAAACATCACAAAGGTCTGATAAGCAGTCAAGCAGACCATCAAAACTCTACAGTACTTCCAACAAGTTGACAGGAAGAGTAGTACAAATTGAGAAGATGGCCCAGGAGTACATAACCACTTGACACACTGATATAAGACTGCCCGTAGTGGTACCCCTCTTCATGCGTGAAGCAGGTGTGACAAGACGTCAACCTTATCACGGAGGGGGTGAACAACGCATGAAGGGGAAACAATTCGCACCGTTTGGTGGTGTAGACCGGCCAGCAAAAAAAAAAAAAAAGAAAGGTTTTTTGGGGTAATGAAAGTGTTAACTGGTTGGGTAGTGGGAGTGTACGTTGATGTTTTACATGACCACACCATACCATTACTACTAAGTCTAAAACTGAGTCAGAAAAATGTCAAGGTGTTTCATATAAGGAAAAAATGGTAGCTAAAGATTCAGACCTACATATAGTAAAAGAGTGGGAATAAATTTTTGACCTTTTGGCATTTTTTTTCAAATAGTGTCACCAAAACTATGAACTTTCACCTAACCTATTCAATATATGTCGTTATTTTACTCATGGATTGTTCATAGATCAGAATACTTGATGCTTTCTAAGGTATTTTGTTACTTAATAATCTCACAGGTAATAGGGTCCGAAACTATTTCGCTTGAGGAGATAAAGTCTGCCACAAACCACTTCAGCGAGGAAAGTGTTATTGGGAGTGGAGCATCAGGCAAGATATACAAAGGAGAACTCTCATTTTCTAAGAAATCTATACCTGTAGCTGTGAAGCGGCTTGATAGGGCGCGTTCTTATGGAGAAGGTGCATTCTTAAAAGAGGTTGTAAAGCTTTATCGTTATATGTCCATGAGAACATCATTACCCTTCGAGGCTTTTGTGAAGAAGATGATGAAAAGATCATTATTATGGATCATGCAAGTAACGAGAGTCTAGACAGGCACCTAGATAAGTCAATTCTTACATGGGAGATCCGACTGAAGATATCTATAGGGGCTGCAAAAGGGCTAAATCACATTCATTCTTTTGAAGAAGACCGGAATACAGTTCATGGTGACATAAAGAGCAACCACATTTTACTAGATCATTACTGGAAAGCTAGTATTTGTGATTTTATCGTATCTGAAAGTCATGGAACATTAGGCTATCTCGATCCACAATACTCTTCAAGTGGTGTGACTAAAGAAGCTGATGTTTATTCTTTTGGTGTGGTATTGTTCGAATTGTTATCAGGGAGACGGGCAATTGATAAGGTCGAAAAGTATTCTCACCCCACACTTCGCCAAATTATAGATGCAGGAGATGGAGTCGAAGATAAGAAAGTTGTGTCCCTTGCTTGGATGGCTGCACGCTGCTTTGAGGAGAATAAACTGGAAGCACTAATCTTTGATGAAATTAAGGAACAAACATATGCAAAGTCCATAGATATACTTTCAGAAGTTGCCTATGAGTGTTTGCAGAAAGATCAAGAAAAACATCCAACGATGGCTGTGGTTATACAGAAACTAGAGAAAGCGTTGAACATCCATGTAAGTTTTACAAAGGAAAAATATAAATTTTTGATTGAAAAAGGAGAAGCACTAAAAATATATATGCACGTATATATATATGTCGAAAGAGGGTTCTGTGTCTTGTGTGGGTCACCAAGTTTATCTAAAAGTAAAGAAGCTACTGCTCCTCAACAAGCTCAATCAAGCTCATCAACACAAGCTGCCAATGCAGCAGTCCTCAGCACAAGAAGACAAAGCCCTCATAAGATGCAAGTTGTACTTAGAAAGAGTTTAGTTAATTGTGATTCAATGTAACAATAGTTTGTTAGACATAGCATAGTAGTTTGACTTTCCTAGTTTGACTTTCTTCATGTATATAAGTTGTAATCAGTGTTGTAATTCAATTAATGAGAATTACACTTTCATTCACTTTTCTCTAAATCTAATATGGTATCATAGCGCATTTAGGTCCGACCATCGTGTAACAAACTCCGGTCACCACATAACAAACTTTGACCACCATGTAACAAACTTTGACCATCACAAATCACCATAACCACCATCAAAACTCCCTGAATCTTCATCATTTCTTCATAAAATCACTCCGAAACCATCATTATCACCATCAGATCACTCAATTACATCAATTTTAACAAAAAAAAAATCAATCAAAACCCATCACTAACCGTTTTCCCGCCAAAACTTCAAGACAAGATTCTGATCATTTTCCACCATTAACAAACCTTCAATCACTATGACAACCACCTCTAATAACACTACTACACCTCCTACACCCTTAATTACAACCACAACAACAGTTGATCCAAATGATGTGAATTCTGTTCATCATCCTCTGTATTTTCATCAAAATGACCACCCTGGATTGGTTTTGATTGCCAAGAAGCTTATAGGAACTGAAAACTATAGCACCTAGAAACGTTCTATGATGATTGCTCTCAATGCTAGAAACAAGTTACAACTCATCAATGGAGAATTCACAGAACCACCACTCACTTCACCAATCAGATCTTTATGGGAAAGGGCAAATGACATTATCATTTCTTGGATACTGAATACTGTTTGTGAACAAATTGGGAATAATTTGAGTTTTATCAATTCTGCTACTGCTTTATGGAATGAGTTGAGTGAACACTACTCACAGTTGGATAGGCATAGGATTTACCAGATTTCAAATGACATTGTGCAACTCAAACAAGCAAACACGCCATTGGAAATCTATTATCACAAGTTGAAAGGACATTGGGATGAATTAGATGCATTGGAAGCTCCATACATGTGTACTTGCAGATGTGATTGTGAGAATGGGAGAACAAATGGTGAAAGGGAACAAAGAAAAAGATTGATCCAATTCTTGATGGGATTAGATGATAGTTACACTAATGTGAGAGGGCAAATATTACTCATGCTGCCACTTCCTCTTGTTTCCAAAGCTTACAGTATGTTGAGGCAAGAGGAGAAGCAAAGAGATGCACCTAAAGCCAGCCCAATGCCTATTCCAACTGCCCTGAACACCTACAGTAACAGGAACAACCACAACATCACAAGGTCAAACACCCCAACCAACAGTCAACCATCAACCTTTAGGAAAGCACCATTCAGAAAAGGCATAACATGTACCAACTGTGGAAAGGAAGGACATTATGGGAATGAGTGCTATAAACTTGTGGGCTATCCTCCTGGTCATCCTTTACATTGAAAGTACACTCCACCCTCTCAAAGGTCACAACAAGGTCAAAGGAGATCAGTCAATGTTATGGTTGGAAACGATGATTCAGAGACAAACAGTCAGGCTAATGCAGCAGCATCAACAAGCACTCCAAGCAGCTCAGGAGACCCATATGTTTACTGCAAGATGGATCAACTACAAAATCAATTGAATCAAGTGTTATTGATGATGCAGAACCAAGGTCTACAGGAACTCACAGCTGCAAACCTTCCACACATAGCAGGTAAGTATGTTTTCATTGCATATTTCTCTTCTGGTCTTAAGCAATTGTGGATTATAGATAGTGGAGCAACTGATCATATCTGTACTTGTTTAACACTCATGACTGACCTACAACAATGTTCACCAATAACCATACATTTACCCAATGGCCATACAACAACAATCACTACCACTGGATCAGTCAAAATTAAGCCTAATTTGGTACTCTAGGGTGTTCTATATGTACCAACCTTCACCTACAACTTAATATCAGTTAGTAAACTCACCAATTCCACACACTCAGCCATTACTTTCACTCACAATCAGTGCATATTTCAGGGCCATGATGGCTCCAAGACAACTGGCAGCTTACATGGAGGACTCTACACCTTGACACCAACACCAACCACAGACTCTACAACATCTTCTACTGCTTTCACAAACTTCAGCTCAACCAACTTATGGCATGCAAGGCTAGGTCACCCCTCAGCACAAGTTTTAAAGAAAATCAAGTCTATTTCACCTCTCTTTCATTGTAATACTGAGTTCAATTGTACAGTGTGTCCTTTATCCAAACAATACTTGTTACCATTTCCTACCAGTACTTCACATGCTACTTGTCCATTTTCACTTGTTCACCTTGATGTATGGGGTCCATACAGATACCCAACATTCAACAAATGTACATATTTTCTTACAATAGTGGATGACTTCTCAAGAGCAACATGGACTTATTTTCTTCCTAGTAAACATCATGTGTGTTGTACAATTCAAATATTCAATTCATATGTCAACACACAATTTCAAACAAAAATCAAAGTTATTAGGAGTGACAATGGAACAGAATTCTTGAATCAATCATTCAATACTTTCACTCAAACACATGGAATAATCCACCAAACATCATGTCCATACATTCCTCAACAAAATGCAAGAGTTGAAAGGAAGCACAGACATCTTTTTGAAGTAGCAAGGTCACTCTATTTTCAAGCTAAATTACCTATTCACCTATGGGGATATTGCATTTTAACTGCCACATATCTTATAAACAGACTCCCTTCCAAAATTCTAAATTACAAAAGCCCATTTGAGATACTATACAAGAAGCCACCAAACCTTGATCACCTAAGAGTCTTAGGTTGTCAAGAACATGTTTATACCCACACCTCAAACAAATTTGGGTCAAAATCCACACCCACAGTACTTGTTGGATATCCACAAAACCAAAAGGGATACCTCTTATATGATCCACACACACAAAAGATTATCACAAGCAGGCATGTGATTTTTGATGAGTTCATCTTCCCTTACCACAAAATACAACAACAAACACCATCTGACCCTTTCACCTCACCTCTTCAATACCCAACCATACAGTCACCAACACCACCTCCACCACAGGCTGCCAGTCCTACACCACCACCACCAGTACCAACATCACCACCAGTACCAACACCAACACCACCAGTACCAACACCACCACCAACACCACCAGTACCTACAACAACACCACCAGAATCAACACCACCACTAGTACCAACACCACCACCTGGGTGTTCAAGTTCCTACACCCTCATTAGTAATGTGTGATAATGTCTCTACCATTGCTCTTGCAAACAATCCTGTGCAACATGCTAGAACAAAGCATATAGAGATTGATTGTCATTTTGTAAGAGACAAGATCAGAAGTGGACAAATCAAACCTATATTTGTTCCTTCTCACTCACAGATAGCTGACATATTGACTAAAGGCTTGAGTAAATATCTACACTACAGGTGTCTTTCCAAGTTGAGCACTTGTGATCCATACACAGTGCCAACTTGTGGGGGGGATAAATAAGCTACTGCTCCTCAACAAGCTCAATCAAGCTCATCAACACAAGCTACCAATGCAGCAGTCCTCAGCATAAGAAGACAAAGCCCTCATAAGATGCAAGTTGTACTTAGAAAGAGTTTAGTTAATTTTGATTCAATGTAACAATAGCTTGTTAGATATAGCATAGTAGTTTGACTTTCCTAGTTTGACTTTCTTCATGTATATAAGTTGTAATCAGTGTTGTAATTCAGTTAATGAGAATTACACTTTCATTCACTTTTCTCTAAATCTAATAAAAAGGAACTTTCACCGTATCTGTTATATTTCTAAAGTTTGAAAGTTAACTGAATGCATGTAAACGTTATTCTTGTGACACACACACAGGTAGAGTGGGAATTATATTTGAGCAAAAGCTGCCTAAAGATAATGAGAATATTATGAAGATGATAGAACATCCTGAGTCCCAAGAAATCACAAAGAAGGATCTCTATTCCATTTTCTCTTCAGGAATCCGCCTTAACAATGGAAAAGTGGTGATTAAATATTATCTTTGATTGATGCTCAAAATTTTGATAACTTCTATTAGTTGTGTCTTTAAAATTCCATAGCTGTACATCTAATTTTGCTTTACATGTTAATCTTACAGTGGTTATCATTAAACAAGGATGGAAAAGCGAAAGAAATGATATCAGCAACAATGTTCTCTTACGAAAATTGTTGGTCTTCCAAGTGGAAAGTTTTAGAGAACTCTAGGTCATCTCTCTCTCTGTCTCTCTCATTTCTTGATCAAAAATATTTCAAGCTATTTCTTTCCATTTAACCTCTAATTTGTTGTGAAGCTTTTTCACGTTTTTTCGACAAGTTTTTTTGGTTCATCATTTTTTTTACATTTTCTATGAAATTGGTGCTTTTAACACGGTTCTCACCCTGTCTATAGAGAGAGTGTCAGGATTAAATAAGAAGTAAAATAAAAATAGAAAGATATAAGAAGTTATTTTACCAGCTAATTTCCAATGCACCTAGAAAATCAGATGCATCGCCTGCCCCTTACCTAGCTACTATGTTAAAATATGTACAGGTTTGGAACGGTTGCAAAGATATCTGATACTTCAAATCTCAATATCTCAATCAAAATAAGAACTCAGTTTCTGTCATTGAGGGTCATATATGGAGCTTACCTGGTGTTCAAGTTTTGTGATCCAAAAATGGTTTCAAGCAAACCATATGTGAAACTAAAACATAGTACAGGAAGTGGAACTTTAAATTCATATGTTGCAGAGCAGAGGGGTAATGACTGGATGATGATTGAATTGTGCCGCTTTAGGAGTGATAATCAAATTATTGCTTTTAAAGTTCAGCTGGAGAGCTTATGGGGGCATCCTTGTGGCAGCGGTCCCATCTTTGTAGATGGCATCGAGTTTCGACCTATTGATAACGTAAGTCTGAAGACCGAATAATCTTAATACATTGCTTCATTTGTAAAAGTTAGAACATGAAGGACCAAACTTGTTAGTTAGAAACATAATAACCGAAAAGTAGTTATAGTTAGTTATTTGGTTTGTGAAAGGTTGTGTTGGTTCATGACACCAATTCAAAACCTATATATATGTGTATGTATGGATCGAACAAAAGGTTACAGATTAGACAAAATAAAACATAGTTTACTTATTCATTGATTTGCAACTTTATATATATATTGATCTAGTTTGGGACAACAATTGGCATCAAGAGCAAGGGTTATACACATCGAAAATAATCTGTTAAACATCACAAAAAACCCTTAACGAGACGCCATTTGAACACGCTGAGAAAGAGACTCTCGCTGGTCTTTTTTTTGAGCGAAGGGACGTTTGTTTTCTTAATTCTTCCAAGGAGACAAACGAGTGTGAATAAGGAGAGACGTAGAAGAGATAGTGCACGATCTGTTTTGCGTAGAAGTTGCAAGCGTACAACATCAAACGTTATTGGTGTTGAGGAAGAAAATTGGAGACTTTGTGTGTAAACCGGTTAAGAAAAGAAAAAAACACAAAGCATATTGGGACGCGAATTCTAGAAGCGCGTGAGACGTTGTTGTAAGGATAAAACGTATACGTTGGAACGAGGAGTGTGTGGAGTTTGTGTCGTAGGAACACAAGGACAACAACAACGTAGAGAGAAACAAGACGAAGAACTGATTTTGTTTTGTTGGAACGAACCGAGGAGCGCAGCAAGCATTTTGTTTTGGGTTCGGTGTTGTTACTAAGGCGTGGTAACACAAGGTTGTGTGTAGGAGACTGCGTGATCTCAAAATACCGAGATCAAACACACAAAAAGGAAATAACGTGTAGTGTGGTAAAGTTTTTGTTTACTTGTGTCGAATTCAAAAAAAAACAACAATTCGACAACAGCAGAAACAAAGGAAGCCGAAAAGTTTTGGTTAATCAAAGAAAGATTGGAACAAGGCGTGAAGGCGTTGAAAGATAGGAATATAGACTCGTTGGCAGAAAAGAAATACAAGCAATTCGACAAGTTGGATTAGAAGGAAGTTGTGCGTTTTCTGTTTGGTTCGAAACAAGGACAACGACAACAACAAAAGAAATCCGAGAAGTTTTGGTTAAGTTTAGAGTCGAATAGCGTTTGAAAAAGGCAACGAGGAACTCAAATTTAAAAGGAATAAGGCACGGGAAAAAGGAACAAAGTTGGTGACCGACTACTACAAACGAAACAATTGAATACATCTCATATTCAATACAAACTTAACGAGGTCACAAGTTTCAAATTTTTTCTGGATTTAATTTCATATTAGAATAGTATAGATCTTATTAGTTTATACTATTAGGAAAATCCCGAAAACTATTAATTGATCCCGTATTATTAGGAATTTCCGAAAACTATATATATTCCATATTAGGAGATACCATACTAAGAAAATAATTCTCATACGAATTAGAAAGTGAAAGTAATAAAGGACACTTTCAACATGGCCGGAGATGATACTAGCACATCTAACACACCAAAAACCTTAATACCTATTGCACAATATCAATGCCCAAAATTGAAAAACACAAATTACACGGTATGGGCTATACAAATTAAGGCAATACTAGGGGCACAAGGTTTATGGGAAACAATTGAATATAAGGATAAGGCGGACGTAGATGATAAGAAGGATAAAGAAACAATTGCTTTCTTATACCAAGCGTTAACCGAAGATGTGATCTTACAAGTAGCGAGTTGTAAGACGGCTAAGGAATTATGGGAATCATTAAGGAAGAGACATGTTGGAGAAGAAAAGGTGCAGCAAGCACGACTACAATCATTGATGATTGGATTTAACTCACTTCAGATGAAGGAAGATGAGACGGTGGATGCATTTGCAGACAAGTTGAACGGCTATGTCACGAAGGCAAAAGAACTAGGGAAAACACTAGATGAATCACTTTTAGTTAGAAAACTATTAGACTCCACACCAGATAGATTCATACAGATAGTAGCATCCATAGAACAAACAAATGATCTAGACGACATAACCCTAGATGAGATCATTGGAAAACTCAAGGCGTTTGAGGAAAGGATAAAACTTCGAAAGGGAGGACAAGTTGAAGGCCAGGATAACTTACTTTTCGCACATGGCGAACACTCAGATAAAGGAAAGAGTTTTAACAAACGTGGAGGTAGGTCGAACTATTCACGAAGAAACTGGCGTAATAATAAAAATAGAAACAACTCGAATCATAAAGAAAACCAAAATAAAAATTCGAGTAAGTTTGATTATAGCAACGTAAGGTGCTATAATTGCAATAAACTTGGACACTTTCAGAATAAATGTAGATCAAAACCAACAACCCAGGAACAATCAAACCTTATCTTAGAAGACGATGAACCATCACTATTAATGACTATGCACGAAACCGAACACGAGGAAGTGTTGTTGAATGAAGGCCAAATTCAACCAGGGAAATATGCTTCAAAGGATGCAAGCATATGGTATTTAGATAACGGTGCAAGTAACCATATGACGGGAACTAAGAGTCATTTTAAGGATATAGATGAAAGCGTAACAGGTCGAGTACGTTTTGGAGATGGATCGTATGTACAGATAAAGGGAAAAGGCTCTATATTATTAGGTTGTAGAAACCAAGAACATAAGGTAGTATCAGATGTATACTATATACCAAACCTTAAGAGCAACATACTAAGTCTAGGACAACTTACGGAAATAGGTTGTAAGGTCATAATGGACGGAGATAAATTGACTTTGTATGATAAGAGCATGAAGTTGTTGATGAAAGTAGAAAGATCTAAGAATAGACTTTACAGTATTAGACTACAGATAGACACACCTATATGTCTCTTAGCAAATGTAGATAACCAAGAATGGTTATGGCATGCTAGATTAGGTCATCTAAACTTTGATGTTATGAACAAGATGACTAGGAAGGGTCTAGTGGATGGAGTACCTAGAATAAACCATGCTGGACAAATTTGTGATGCATGTTTATTAGGAAAACAAAGCAGAACACCATTTCCAAACCAAGCTAAATTCAGATCTAAGAACCCGTTGTACTTGATATATGGAGACCTCTGTGGTCCTATAAGTCCAGCAACACACTCAGGCAAGAAGCTAATATTCTTGTTCGTAGATGATTGTACACGTTTTATGTGGGCTTACTTTCTACAATCAAAAGATCAAGCATTTAGTACATTTAAGGAATTTAAGCAGAAAATAGAAATGGAATTAAGAATGAAAGTGAGGATGCTAAGAACAGATAGAGGAGGTGAATTTACATCAAAAGAATTCACACAGTACTGTAAGGATAATGGAATAGCACGACAGTTGACAGCACCTTACTCACCACAACAGAATGGAGTAGTGGAGAGAAGAAATAGGACAGTGTTATCAACAACTAGGAGTATGATGAAAGCAATGAAGCTACACTTAATTTTTTGGGCGGAAGCAGTTAGACATGCTATTTACATACTAAATAGGGTACCTACAAGAGCCCTGATAAATAAAACTCCATATGAAGCACTCTACAATAGAAAACCGAACTTAGAGAACCTAAGAATATTTTGATGCACAGCTTATGCCAAGATAACAAAACCTCATTTAAAGAAGGTGGACGATAGAAGCATACCATTGGTTTACTTAGGAGTAGAGGAAGGATCAAAAGCATGTAGGTTATATGATCCAATAACACAGAAGAAACACGTTAGTAGGGATGTTAAGTTTATGGAAACGAAGCCGTCGGATTGGAATAAAATTGGAGAAGATACAAGTACACAAGACACATTTTGGGCTAGTTTTGTGGGAGAAGGAGTTGACGTTGAGAATGTTACACTAGTCAACACAATAATCAATGATGATATTGATTTTACGTATCTGGAACCGGATGCAATACCAGATCCAGTTTCGCCACACACCCCACCAACATATACCTACGAACCTAACTCAGAAGAGGATGAACGAGAAGCTACTATTAGTTCATTAGAAAGCTCAGATCATAGATTTGATGATACACCGGTACGAGGATTAAAGGAAGTAACTGAAATATATAAGGATGCACATATAGTAGAAGCACCAAGCCTATTTTTCACAGAAGAAGAACCTCATAATTATAAAGAAGCATCAGTAGATAAGAAATGGATTGAAGCCATGGAGATTGAATTGGATTCAATCAACAAGAATAACACATGGTTTCTTAGTGAATTGCCAAAAAACCAAAAGGCAATAGGACTTAAGTGGGTTTTTAAAACCAAAAGGGATGCAGAAGGAAAGATCATCAAGTATAAGGCACGGTTAGTAGCAAAAGGATATGTACAAGAGCAAGGAATAGACTTCGATGAAGTATTTGCACCAGTTGCTAGGATAGAAACAGTACGGTTGATATTAGCATTAGCAGCATATCATGGTTGGCAAGTACACCATTTAGATGTAAAATCGGCATTTTTACATGGAGAATTGAAGGAAGAAGTCTACGTTACACAACCTGAAGGATTTGTACAGCCAGAAAATTCAGGAAAAGTCTATAAGCTTATTAAAGCTTTATATGGCTTAAGACAAGCACCGAGAGCTTGGAACATGAAGCTTGATCAAACGTTAAAATCTTTAGATTTTAAGAAGTGTAATCTCGAGCAAGCAGTCTATACAAGGAGAAACAAGAATTCTACGATTATAGTTGGAGTTTATGTAGATGATTTGATAATCACGGGCACTCCAAAGAAAGAATTAGATTTATTTAAATCTCATATGGAAGAAAAGTTTGAAATGAGCGACTTAGGATTGTTAGCTTATTACCTTGGGATAGAAGTTACACAGACAGGAGAAGAGATTACAATCAAGCAAACAGGTTATATTAACAAGATCTTAAAGGAGACAAGTATGACGGATAGTAATGATACGAAGATACCGATGGATCCAGGTACTAAGTTGGTCAAGGCGGAAGATGGAAACTCAGTTGACGCAACTTACTACAGAAGTTTAATTGGAAGTATCAGGTATTTACTACATACCAGACCAGATCTTAGTTATTCAGTCGGACTACTCAGCAGATTTATGCAAGACCCGAAGGATCATCACCTGAAGGCAGTAAAGCAAGTAATTCGATATATTAAAGGAACAAAGGAGCATGGCATAATTTACAAGAAAGAAGGCGGCTGCAAGATTACAGGTTATAGCGACAGTAGTTATGGAATCAACACTGATCAAGGAAAAGGAACTACTGGGATAGTATTTTATTTTGGAGAGTCACCCATTACCTGGTGTACTCAGAAGCAACCGACAGTGGCGCTATCATCATGTGAATCAGAATTCATGGCAGCTACTGCAGCAGCATGTCAAGCTTTATGGTTGAAAAGATTACTTAGTCAATTAACTGGAAGTGAAGAAAAGAAGATAACGCTGAAGGTAGACAACGTTTCAGCAATAGCACTTGTGAAGAACCCAGATTTTCATGAAAGAAGTAAACACATCGACATTCGCTATCATTTCATTCGAGAATGCGTAGAGAATGGGCACATCAATGTGGAACATGTCAGCGGAGAACTACAAAGAGCAAATATTCAAACAAAGGCTCTACCAAGATTGAAGTTCACAACAATGCGACAGATGCTCGGAGTTCAAGATTTAAAGAGAAGCAACGATCAAGATTAAGGAGGAGAATGAAGACCGAATAATCTTAATACATTGCTTCATTTGTAAAAGTTAGAACATGAAGGACCAAACTTGTTAGTTAGAAACATAATAACCGAAAAGTAGTTATAGTTAGTTATTTGGTTTGTGAAAGGTTGTGTCGGTTCATGACACCAATTCAAAACCTATATATATGTGTATGTATGGATCGAACAAAAGGTTACAGATTAGACAAAATAAAACATAGTTTACTTATTCATTGATTTGCAACTTTATATATATATTGATCTAGTTTGGGACAACATATGTATATATGCCCCTATTGTGTTTAGATAGTTCATATCTAAAAGAAATATTTGACCTGCATACCTAACTCATATGCCTAGTTAGAAGCCTAGTTTATCCAAAATAAAATAAAAAAAAATCAACATTCGCACATATGACTTGGTCAATTTCTCGTTCCTCATATTTACTTTTGGTTTTGTCATGTGTCTTAATCTCTTTGATACGCATATGAGTTTGACACGCTAATCAAAATTCGTTACGAAAATGATACATTTTATAGTTTCCATGTGAGCCATTAGCATAAGGAGGCTCTGTGTCTGTATAACATTTCCACAATAGTTATTTATATCCATAAAAGTTCCCTTCCGTCTTTTATAAAAGTTGAAACGAGACACGCATACTCACTCTCTACACTGGCATATGGTCATTCAATTTTACAGGCAGCTCATGAAGAGAGTGTAGGTAGATTAATAAATGCAGAGTCGAGCGTTAACCGGGACCAACAATTGCCAAGCGACTTTAAAGAAATAATGAAGAGGTCAAAGTTTGATGTGCCAACTATGACCAAACAGGAGCTTGACAAGCTTCTTTCAACTGGAGTCCTTATTGACAATGGGGAAAAGGTTTTTTCTCTAGATTTCTGTTTGTATTTTACATATTGTATTATTGGTACTCACGATATTCACGAATTTGGTTCTTTATAATGAACAGCTCTTTTCGCTAAGCAAAGTGAAATGCAAGAAATGTCATATGCTACCGGCAAAGGCGGTAATAAACAAATCTCCAGATGCAAAATATACCAAATGCCCATCTTCAACAATGTCTAGGTTCGTATGGTAGTTTAGTGTCGTAAATTTATAATAATTTATATGCTGGATACACACAAATATGATTCAACTAATTAACTTTATCACACTATTATTTATGAATTCAGATTTGAAGAGGTCGTTGAGCTTCAATGCCACCAAGCATTTAGCATCAAATGCGACATTGAAACTAAAATGTTGTCCCCAGATACAGCGTATGCATGTTATCTTGTGTTCCAACTTCCAGAAAACTGCGAGGGACTCAAGTGTCCAGTGAAAGCACGGGATCTACTCAATAAGAATAACAAAGAAGACACAATCATTTATCTTAGAGCCCGAGGCCCGATTGATTTATACAGAGATAAGAGAGTTCCAGAAATCAGAGAAGATGGCTGGATGGAGATTAGGGTCTGGGAATTTGTCTATAATAATGAGATTAAAGATAGTTACATTCCCATGGAACTGAAACTGGTATGTCTTGGAGGAACTATGATGGGCCTAACTGTATGTGGCGTCGAGTTTCGCCCATTATAGAAGATAACACTGAATTATTTGCGGAAATTGAGATTTTATTTCAACTTCAGTATGTTAAGTTTACTTTCAAGTTAGCATTAGGACCTTGTTGTATGTGTTGGGAAATGGGAATGACTAATGAGATGGGCAAATTTGTGATGTTATTTGTAAACTGAAATGTATTGAATGAAAAGTGTACATCTTACAAACTAATAAGCTCTCTATTTATAGGAAGAGAGAGGGACCAAAAGGAAATAAACAATTATTCTAAGGACCTCTACAATTGAACACCTGGTCCTTGGTCTATTCTATATTTACAACTAACACTCCTCCTCAAGTTGGAGCATAGATATTAATCATGCCCAACTTGTTACATATGAAATCTATTTGGGTTTTCCGGAGTGGTTTGGTAAGGATATCTGCAAGTTGGAACTCTGTCTTGATATGTATTGGCTGAATTGACGGAGGATCAACTTTCGTTCCTACTACTCGATCTCTAATTAAATGACAATCAACCTCAATATGTTTCGTTCTTTGATGAAATACTTTATTCTTGGCTATATGAATGGCTGATTGATTATCACAATACAGTCGCATTAGGTTATGAGAAACAACTCCGAGTTCTCTAAGAAGTCGACGAACCCATATCATCTCTGATGTGACATCTGCCATGGCTCTATATTCCGATTCAGCACTTGATCTAGATATTGTGTGTTGCTTCTTACTCTTCCATGACACAAGGTTTCCACCAACAAACACACAATAGCCGGTCGTAGATCGTCGAGAGATAGGACATCCTGCTCAATCTGCATCAGAGAATCCTGATACCCGTCCATCTCCCTCTTCTGTGAAAGCACCCACGCGACAATGGCCCTGATCAGAATAAAGGATCCCAAGACCTGGTGTAGTCTTGAGATATCTTAATATACGGAGAACAGCCTTCCAATGTCCAGTATATGGTGCGGCCATGAATTGGCTTAAGACACTTACTGCAAATGAGATATCTGGACGGGTGACAGTCAAATAATTAAGTTTTCCAACCAATCGTCTGTATCGTTCTGGGTCCTTCATCGGACTCCCATCTTCAGGAAGAAGCTTCCCTGTAGGAAGCATTGGACTGTCAACTGGTTTACAACCTAATAAGCCACATTCGGATAACATATCAAGGACATACTTTCGTTGAGAGAGAAGTATTCTTTGCGGGGACTGTGATACTTCAATGCCAAGGAAGTACCGGAGTCGACCTAAGTCGCTCATCTGGAACTGAGACTGAAGAAACTATTTGAGCTTAGTAATACCAACGTCGTCATCCCCTGTGATTATGATATCATCCACATATACAACCAAAATAATCCTTCGACCTAGCTGGTGTCTAAAGAATACAGAATGATCATATGAACTCCGAACCATCCCAAATTCTGCCATAACACTTGAGAATCGACCAAACCATGCTCTAGGAGACTGTTTAAGACCATAAAGTGATCGACGTAATCTGCATACTTTCGAAGCCTCCTCCTTAACAATAAAACCAGGTGGCTGCTCTATATAAACCTTGATAACGCTCAAATCTAACATGTTTTTAGGAGCGTTATTGTGGATTTTATGCATATATATTGATCACTTTTATGAACTTATGGTACTTAATGCAGTATAATGTCTATTTTAGGTTCATGGAAGCTCAAGACAAAGAAAATGAAGAAAAAGGCGAAAAAAACGATCAATAAACGAAGATTTATGCATGTACGAAGAATTCCCGATAAAAGCGAGTCTCTTGGAGTATATTCGAGAAGATAAATTCATGAGATTGTCACTCCAAGGACTCAAGAATAAAGCACAAGAGGGAAAACGAGGAAAGAAATGAAGAAAAGAAGCTCAAACGAAGAAATAATGGAAGACTCGTTGTTCCCGACACACCTCCACCATTTTGGCCATATCTTGAGCATACGAACTCGGATTTAGTTGATTCAAGCGCCCACGGAAAGCTAAGAAAAAAATATACATCAAAATGGTATCCAACCGATCGGCATGTTCCCGCATCGGAATCGGATGGAGCTCCAACCGATTCGGTTTGATGAAATACCGATCGGTTGGAGTTGTCTGGTCAGCCAAAACTTCACTATTAAGATTCCAAACGTGTACAAGCCAATTCTAGATCCTTCCCAAGTGTATTCTAGGCCATTCCAATCTGCTTGGAGGCCAATTTGAGCATTAATACCCCTAGGCTTTGGTTCAAGTATAAATAGGACTCATTTGTAAGAGTTTTACACACACAACTCAAATTACCTATCTCACAAATCATGTAAACTCTCTAAATATAGTTCTCTTAACCACCCCTCACCCTTTTCCAAAGGTGTTGGGGGGTTGGCTTGGTCGTTTGGCTATGGAGGAAGGTTAGGACTTTGTATTTCATCTTATAAACTTTGGTATGATCTTTCTTTTAATAATATTAAGCATGTTTGTTTCTTTGATTAAACCAAATGGCCTTTCATTTTGCATCTAATGATATATTAGCTAGCCACATCGGTTAGTTAACCACCCATATGGACCCATTTGTTAGCGTTTATCTTTAGCGCTAAATACCCTTAGTTCACCCTCCGAGCCATTCTTTTCATTTTTTATTAAATCCAGAAAATAAAAAAATATTTTACACTTTAAACCTTAGCCTACCCCTTGTCAAAGTCTAAACGGTGGGTTGCTAGTTGCTTGGTTGTTGGATTGTTTTTGATGATTATTAGTTAGCCACACTTTGCCATCTGTGTGTGTCATTCCGACAAAGATGAAGATTGATCACCTTTATGTTTAGTATTTTTGTGGTGTGCTTATGCAAAGTGTGGGGGAGATGTGATGTGATGGAGGTGTTGAAAAAAAAAAAAAAAAAAAAAAAGGTGAAGTGTTGAAAAAAAAAAATGAATGAATAAGTCATCGGAAAAAAAAAGAGAGAAAAAATATATGTGATAACAATTATAGCCAATGTGCAATATTATTATTATGAAGATGAAGGAAGAGGAAGTATGTTTGAGATATCGATTAGCCAATGTGCTAAGACGTGATATACATATATATTTGGTGATCGATATGTGAAGAAGAGAAGATTGTAACTATAATCATTTACGGGTTTGTGGTTTGTTCGGTGACTAGCAACATGGGTATTAGACTTGACTTTATTTTTCTTTTAAAACCAATTTCATAAATATTCCCATGCCTTATCCTTACCCCTATTGACTTTGTGAAATTATCAAGTGTATTGACATGTAGTGACCATCCGATTTCTTGAGGAATTAGGTAACGTTGTTAGCGAGCTAGGGCGTGTTTTGGTGACCATCCGTTATGCAAGTAACGTTGTTAGCGAACCAAGGTACAATCTAGTGACCATCCGTTATTTGGTGATGCAAGAATTCGTTGTTAGCGAGCTATTATGTTTTGCATAAGATAGTTGCACGTAAGTCTGATATAACCCTTTAAGCCTTTAACCCGAATAAAAAGTCCTCTTTAGATGTCTACATTTTGTGCTTACACCACGTCGGTGGAGTTTTGTTTCTTGTACAAGCATATGGTAATAAATAGATCATGACTGAGCAATGAGTGTGATTTCTCTTATATATACTCCACTACCTAAATAAATGAGTGATTGAGTGAATTATACTTCGTTTCTTTTTCTTGAGGTGTTTAGAAATGTTGCTCAAGCAAGAAAATCTTCATACATCTCGGTTTTTCACCTTGAAGCTTAAAACGATGAATCTTATCTAGTACTTGTACTTGGTAGATTTGCATCATAATTTTTATAATCATTTTTCATGCACCATGGGGGATTTATTTTTCTTATTATTTGCTTGAGGGGAAGCAAACCCTTAAGTGTGGAGGAGTTTGCGCTCATTTTTCTCTTCATTTTATCTTTTATATTTAAAATAAAAATAAAAAAATCAACCGATCGGATGTTCGAGCACCCGATTCGGTTGGCAGGTTGCATGTTTTTACGAATTGTCCATCCGATCGGATGGAAGTGCAAACTGATCGGATGGATGCCTCGTTAAAGTTTTCAAAATTTTTAAAATTTTCTTTTCGTTTTGACATTTAGATATGCATTTTAATTTTTCTTTTCTTAGATTTGCTTGAGGGCAAGCAAAGTTCAAGTGTGGGGGATTTGATAACGCTCAAATCTAACATGTTTTTAGGAGCGTTATTGTAGATTTTATGCATATATATTGATCACTTTTATGAACTTATGGTACTTAATGGAGTATAATGTCTATTTTAGGTTCATGGAAGCTCAAGACAAAGAAAATGAAGAAAAAGGCGAAAAAAACGATCAATAAACGAAGATTTATGCATGTACGAAGAATTCCCGATAAAAGCAAGTCTCTTGGAGTATATTCGAGAAGATAAATTCATGAGATTGTCACTCCAAGGACTCAAGAATAAAGCACAAGAGGGAAAATAACAAGTGTTGGTCTTGTACTTGTACTTTGTGACGATTGTATAAGAAACGTAATAAAAATAACAAGTGAAAGTTTAATTTAGATTAAGGGTCGAAAGGCATCTTTTGAATATGTGTTCTAATCAAGTAAATGGAACTTCACAAATTAATAACATCAAAGTTATGGGATCGAAAGAACTCTTTGGTTGTTGTTGGTTTAGGCATGAGTTTTATGACATGACCAATTGATTAAAGCTTATGTATATTTGATTTATAAAACACTAAATTATTATTGGTTCTATAGTTCGAAAGGATTACCTTTGATAATATGTTTTCCAAACTAGTAAAGGCTTACACCAAGTCCTTACACCAAGTCCTAGTAAAAGCTTACACCAAGTTCTTACTCACTTATAATCATTGCCAAACATGTATGTTCTTTGTGTGCTTGTTCTCATATTGCTTTTCTTGTTGGTTTGATCCGTGACAATCATAACCATCAACTTGTTACTTGCTTAAACAAACAAACAACACTTGAGAGCAACCAAGTCTCTTGGGACGACCTTGACTTACCAACTACTATACTACAATTGACTAGGGTATACTTGCCCGAATGTGTTCCTACTTAACCGGTAATTCTTGTTTATAAATTTAAAGCTCGGTGAACGCATCAAGTTTTTGGCGCCATTGCCAGGGATTTGGTTTTTGTGCTCTTTGTTCGTTTTTTTGTTGATTGATGAATTGCTTGTTTTATTCTTATGATCCGGCACCGTCACCATCAAGTTTTTGGCGCCGCTGCCGGGGACTTGCGTTTGTATTTTTGTGTTTGTTTGTTTGTTGAATTGTTTCCTTGAAATGTTCGATTGTTTGTTTGTTGCTCATGATGTTTGCTTAAAATTGCTTCCCTTGATTTTTGTCTCAAAAATTTCTCGTTTCTCATATTTTCTAAAAAAAGGTCTTGGCATCAAAACAAAGTTTTTGATGTTGGGATTTGGTTTCATGTGTTCTAAAAATGCTCATTCAAATGTTTGCTTCATAAGATTGCTCAAAATTTTTTTGAGAAAAAAAAAAAAAAAAAACCCACCCAAACAACCCCAACTGAATCGGACGGATTCCCATCCGATCGGATGAAGCTCTCGGTAAAAATAATAATAATAAAAATAAATAATAAATAAAAAAAATGTTATTTTTCGTTTTTCTTTAGTATTTAATGTTTGGTTTATGTTAGTTAAAGTTTATAAATAAAACTTATAAAAAAAAATATAAAAAAATAAAAAATAAAAAGAAAAAAATTACCGAGCCTTCTATCCGATCGGTTTGACACCCAACCGTTCGGCTGAACCACCCAAATCACCCCAACCGATCGGTCACCACCCGTAACCGATTCGGTTGGAGGCTTCTGTCCAATTTTTTTTCTAGGTTGTGTTTTTCTTGTTTTTTTGAGTTTTATGTTTTATATGTTATATGATCTCTTGCATGTTTTTGTGTTTCTTTTTGTTTTAAGTATCGTATTATGTTCTTGATGTTCTTCTAAGTACATATGTGTTTATGTGTTTTATTTTCTTGTGTTTATTTTCGTGATCATTATGTTTTTATTTTCTTGTGTTTATTTTCGTGATCGTTATGTTTTAAGTAAAACTTGTTTTCATAAAAAAAAAAAAAGAAAAAAAAAAAGAAAAAGAAAATGTAACAAAAGTTGTTCCTAGCTGTACAACCGATCGGATGGAGCTCTCGGTAAAAATTGAATCAACCCAACCGATCGGTTGGATGATAATCCGATCGGTTGGACCAATCGGTAAAGAAAGAAAAAGTAATTTTCATTTTTCGTTTTTTTGTTCTTTTGTGTTTGTGTTTAGATCGAATAAGTTTAAATGTCTTTTGGTTTATGCAAGAGTATCATTTCTTTTATTATACTTTAAAAAAAAAATACCAACGTAATCGGCTCACCCATTGTGAACAAACTATAAGACAGGTATAAGGCGGGTCGCTCTGCTTCCCTAAAGAAGTATGGTATTTAATAAGCTTCGCGCTGACCAACTTATCCGCTTCTTTGTGCGTTCAATGGAGCTACCGAGAACTTTTGGGAAGAAAAAGTCACAACTAGTTTATTTTTGACAGTTTTCTTTTAGTAAGTTGTGAATAAATAAGTACATGTTTTTAAATATTTTGAACTTTGTGGGTATGTTCACTGGAAACCCTCACGAGACTTCACTCGTCCACTCGGGCCACCGAGGGGTTTAAAAGGCTTGTTGCATACGCTAAATGCAATCGTGATGCCTACGAAAGTGAGTTTTTAGGATTTTACGCGTTTTTTGTAGTTTAGTTTATTTTTGCAGATTTAATAAGCTCTTGGAGATTGGATTATTGGTGATGTTATACTTGGTGTGGAGATGTTTTGTTGAATGAGAAATTGGTTGATCTCATAAGCTTATGCTAGCATTTGCTTAGCACCTTATCATATGTAGTTCAATCACGATTTCTTGGCCCGGGAAGTTTCGTTTCTCTTGGATTATTTATTTATTCATTTATTTTCCCTATTTTACATGCTTTGAAGTTTATTTTTCACAATGAGTATAATGCTTAACTTAAGTGTGGGGGGAAAGTTAGATGGTGAAAAAACGAAACTAATTTTCAAATTTAAAATTTTTGAGGTCAATTTAAAATTTTGTATACTTGCTTGCCCTTGTGATTTAATTGTTTTCACGCTTTTAGGATAATATATTAGAATAACTGGATCATCCCACTGGTGAAATATGTAAATTTTTGAAAAATTTGAGATGTGTCCCGATTAATATTGCAATCCATTCTGGGATCGATATCATTTGCTAGCACATATTTTAGCCCTTTCCACTAAATTGTGAGGATTTGAGCCTGTTTCGTATTTAGCATACATCTTTTATGCTTGGATCTTTTGCTATGAGTGTGCCGGTGATTTTATTTATTCTAGAACTTGTACTTGTAAATCGTTACCAGACCGGAGTAAGATCGCATTCGTGTGATATAAGTGTATATGCGTGATAAAGAGGCACCCTTAGGATTAAACCAAATGGCCTTTCATTTTGCATCTAATGATATATTAGCTAGCCACATCGGTTAGTTAACCACCCATATGGACCCATTTGTTAGCGTTTATCTTTAGCGCTAAATACCCTTAGTTCACCCTCCGAGCCATTCTTTTCATTTTTTATTAAATCCAGAAAATAAAAAAATATTTTACACTTTAAACCTTAGCCTACCCCTTGTCAAAGTCTAAACGGTGGGTTGCTAGTTGCTTGGTTGTTGGATTGTTTTTGATGATTATTAGTTAGCCACACTTTGCCATCTGTGTGTGTCATTCCGACAAAGATGAAGATTGATCACCTTTATGTTTAGTATTTTTGTGGTGTGCTTATGCAAAGTGTGGGGGAGATGTGATGTGATGGAGGTGTTGAAAAAAAAAAAAAAAAAAAAAAAAGGTGAAGTGTTGAAAAAAAAAATGAATGAATAAGTCATCGGAAAAAAAAAAGAGAAAAAATATATGTGATAACAATTATAGCCAATGTGCAATATTATTATTATGAAGATGAAGGAAGAGGAAGTATGTTTGAGATATCGATTAGCCAATGTGCTAAGACGTGATATACATATATATTTGGTGATCGATATGTGAAGAAGAGAAGATTGTAACTATAATCATTTACGGGTTTGTGGTTTGTTCGGTGACTAGCAACATGGGTATTAGACTTGACTTTATTTTTCTTTTAAAACCAATTTCATAAATATTCCCATGCCTTATCCTTACCCCTATTGACTTTGTGAAATTATCAAGTGTATTGACATGTAGTGACCATCCGATTTCTTGAGGAATTAGGTAACGTTGTTAGCGAGCTAGGGCGTGTTTTGGTGACCATCCGTTATGCAAGTAACGTTGTTAGCGAACCAAGGTACAATCTAGTGACCATCCGTTATTTGGTGATGCAAGAATTCGTTGTTAGCGAGCTATTATGTTTTGCATAAGATAGTTGCACGTAAGTCTGATATAACCCTTTAAGCCTTTAACCCGAATAAAAAGTCCTCTTTAGATGTCTACATTTTGTGCTTACACCACGTCGGTGGAGTTTTGTTTCTTGTACAAGCATATGGTAATAAATAGATCATGACTGAGCAATGAGTGTGATTTCTCTTATATATACTCCACTACCTAAATAAATGAGTGATTGAGTGAATTATACTTCGTTTCTTTTTCTTGAGGTGTTTAGAAATGTTGCTCAAGCAAGAAAATCTTCATACATCTCGGTTTTTCACCTTAAAGCTTAAAACGATGAATCTTATCTAGTACTTGTACTTGGTAGATTTGCATCATAATTTTTATAATCATTTTTCATGCACCATGGGGGATTTATTTTTCTTATTATTTGCTTGAGGGGAAGCAAACCCTTAAGTGTGGAGGAGTTTGCGCTCATTTTTCTCTTCATTTTATCTTTTATATTTAAAATAAAAATAAAAAAATCAACCGATCGGATGTTCGAGCACCCGATTCGGTTGGCAGGTTGCATGTTTTTACGAATTGTCCATCCGATCGGATGGAAGTGCAAACCGATCGGATGGATGCCTCGTTAAAGTTTTCAAAATTTTTAAAATTTTCTTTTCGTTTTGTCATTTAGATATGCATTTTAATTTTTCTTTTCTTAGATTTGCTTGAGGGCAAGCAAAGTTCAAGTGTGGGGGATTTGATAACGCTCAAATCTAACATGTTTTTATGAGCGTTATTGTGGATTTTATGCATATATATTGATCACTTTTATGAACTTATGGTACTTAATGGAGTATAATGTCTATTTTAGGTTCATGGAAGCTCAAGACAAAGAAAATGAAGAAAAAGGCGAAAAACGATCAATAAACGAAGATTTATGCATGTACGAAGAATTCCCGATAAAAGCGAGTCTCTTGGAGTATATTCGAGAAGATAAATTCATGAGATTGTCACTCCAAGGACTCAAGAATAAAGCACAAGAGGGAAAACGAGGAAAGAAATGAAGAAAAGAAGCTCAAACGAAGAAATAATGGAAGACTCGTTGTTCCCGACACACCTCCACCATTTTGGCCATATCTTGAGCATACGAACTCGGATTTAGTTGATTCAAGCGCCCACGGAAAGCTAAGAAGAAAATCTACATCACAATGGTATCCAACCGATCGGCATGTTCCCGCATCCGAATCGGATGGAGCTCCAACCGATTCGGTTTGATGAAATACCGATCGGTTGGAGTTGTCTGGTCAGCCAAAACTTCACTGTTAAGATTTCAAACGTGTACAAGCCAATTCTAGATCCTTCCCAAGTGTATTCTAGGCCATTCCACTCTGCTTGGAGGCCAAGTTGAGCATTAATACCCCTAGGCTTTGGTTCAAGTATAAATAGGACTCATTTGTAAGAGTTTTACACACACAACTCAAATTACCTATCTCACAAATCATGTAAACTCTCTAAATATAGTTCTCTTAACCACCCCTCACCCTTTTCCAAAGGTGTTGGGGGGTTGGCTTGGTCGTTTGGCTATGGAGCAAGGCTAGGACTTTGTATTTCATCTTATAAACTTTGGTATGATCTCTCTTTTAATAATATTAAGCATGTTTGTTTCTTTGATTGTGTTGATGTGATGTTTTAATACTTGTTTGGTTTTTATGATAACTTGTGATAATAGGATGTTTGGATAATATTAGTGTTTGTTTGATAACATCATATTTGGTTAAATTGAATCTTGTTATTATTTATTGTTTTGATTAATCATTGTTGAGTCTACACCTAGGATTCTCAATAGTGGTTGATTTCAATTCATTAGTCGACGAATGTTTTGGTCTTGTACTTTGTGACGATTGTATAAGAAACGTAATAAACATAACAAGTGAAAGTTTAATTTAGATTAAGGGTCGAAAGACATCTTTTGAATATGTGTTAATCAAGTAAATGGAACTTCACAAATTAATAACATCAAAGTTATGGGATCGAAAGAACTCTTTGTTTGTTGTTGGTTTAGGCATGAGTTTTATGACATGACCAATTGATTAAGACTTATGTATATTTGATTTATAAAACACTAAATTATTATTGGTTCTATAGTTCGAAAGGATTACCTTTGATAATATGTTTTCCAAACTAGTAAAGGCTTACACCAAGTCCTAGTAAAAGCTTACACCAAGTTCTTACTCACTGATAATCATTGCCAAACATGTATGTTCTTTGTGTGCTTGTTCTCATATTGCTTTTCTTGTTGGTTTGATCCGTGACAATCATAACCATCAACTTGTTACTTGCTTAAACAAACAAACAACACTTGAGTGCAACCAAGTCTCTTGGGACGACCTTGACTTACCAACTACTATACTACAATTGACTAGGGTATACTTGCCCGAATGTGTTCCTAGTTAACCGGTAATTCTTGTTTATAAATTTAAAGCTCGGTGAACGCATCAAGTTTTTGGCGCCATTGCCGGGGATTTGGTTTTTGTGCTCTTTGTTCGTTTGTTTGTTGATTGATGAATTGCTTGTTTTATTCTTATGATCCGGCACCGTCACCATCAAGTTTTTGGCGCCGCTGCCGGGGACTTGCGTTTGTATTTTTGTGTTTGTTTGTTTGTTGAATTGTTTCCTTGAAATGTTCGATTGTTTGTTTGTTGCTCATGATGTTTGCTTAAAATTGCTTCCCTTGATTTTTGTCTCAAAAATTTCTCATTTCTCATATTTTCTAAAAAAAGGTCTTGGCATCAAAACAAAGTTTTTGATGTTGGGATTTGGTTTCATGTGTTCTAAAAATGCTCATTCAAATGTTTGCTTCATAAGATTGCTCAAAAGTTTTTTGAGAAAAAAAAAAACCACCCAAACAACCCCAACTGAATCGGATGGATTCCCATCCGATCGGATGAAGCTCTCGGTAAAAAAAAAAAATAATAATAATAATAAAAAATATATATATATATATATATATATATATATATATATATATATATATATATATATATGTATATATATATATATATATATATATATATATATATATATATATATATATTATTTTTCGTTTTTCTTTAGTATTTAATGTTTGGTTTATGTTAGTTAAAGTTTATAAATAAAACTTATAAAAAAAATATAAAAAAATATAAAATAAAAAGAAAAAAATTACCGAGCCTTCTATCCGATCGGTTTGACACCCAACCGTTCGGCTGAACCACTCAAATCACCCCAACCGATCGGTCACCACCCGTAACCGATTCGGTTGGAGGCTTCTGTCCAATTTTTTTTTCTAGGTTGTGTTTTTCTTGTTTTTTTGAGTTTTATGTTTTATATGTTATGTGATCTCTTGCATGTTTTTGTGTTTCTTTTTTTTTTAAGTATCGTATTATGTTCTTGATGTTCTTCTAAGTACATATGTGTTTATGTGTTTTATTTTCGTGATCGTTATGTTTTTATTTTCTTGGGTTTATTTTCGTGATCGTTATGTTTTAAGTAAAACTTGTTTTCATAAAAAAAAGAAAAAAAAGAAAAAGAAAATGTAAAAAAAGTTTTTCCTAGCTGTACAACCGATCGGTTAGATACCCTGACCGATCGGATGGAGCTCTCGGTAAAAATTGAATCAACCCAACCGATCGGTTGGATGATAATCCGATCGGTTGGACCAATCGGTAAAGAAAGAAAAAGTTATTTTCATTTTTCGTTTTTTTGTTCTTTTGTGTTTGTGTTTAGATCAAATAAGTTTAAATGTCTTTTGGTTTATGCAAGAGTATCATTTCTTATATTATACTTTAAAAAAAAATTTCCAACGTAATCGGCTCACCCATTTTGAACAAACTATAAGAGAGGTATAAGGCGGGTCGCTCTGCTTCCCTAAAGAAGTATGGTTTTTAATAAGCTTCGCGCTGACCAACTTCTCCGCTTCTTTGTGCGTTCAATGGAGCTACCGAGAACTTTTGGGAAGAAAAAGTCACAACTAGTTTATTTTTGACAGTTTTCTTTTAGTAAGTTGTGAATAAATAAGTACTTGTTTTTAAATATTTTGAACTTTGTGGGTATGTTGGCCAATGATTAATAGCAGCCATAGAGATACAGATACGAACAGATGGCATTTTGGCCACTGGAGAAAATGTCTCATCGTAATCAATGCCATAAGCCTGAGAATAACCCTTAGCAACTAACCGGGCCTTCAATCGATGTAGGGAGCCATCGGGATTGAGTTTGACAGTGAATACCCAACGACAACCAACAATACGCTTCCCATGAGGAAGTGACTCAAGATCCCATGTATGATTATTTTGAAGAGCCCTTATTTCTTCTTCCATGGCCTTTCACCATCCTGGGTGACTAAGACCTGTCATCACATTCTTGGGAACTGAGTAAGAATCAATAGCAGTGGTGAAGGCACGTGCTTCAGTGGATAGGTGAGCATAGTTAACATGGTGCTGAATAGGGTAACGAGTAGAATTTCTGGGTTCTTTGCGAAAGGCTATGGGTATATCAGGATAAGGTGCACCAGGTGGATCATACTCGTGTGTATCAGGGGTGTTATGTAATGATTGGGAATCAGGTTCAGATAACAACTGGGGAACTGAGGACATACCAGGGTCATGGTCTGATGCGTGGGTTTTGCAACCTTACAACAGGTTTTACCTCTCGAGGGATCTCAAGAGGCTTACAACCCCACCAGGCAGTGTACCTGACCGATGTAGTATAGTGTAGTGGTAAGTACGGGGGATTGATCGTTCTCCACAGGGAATAGTGTTCGTTAGGTGTGAAAGGCTACTCTAATTAGGTCTAAGGGTTGAGGAAGATTCTTTTTATGTTTTTATAATTTTATGAAAGCAAGTAAAATCTCGGGTTTTGAAGGAGTGGGCGGAATTAGTTGCTAGTCAACTAACCCAAATTACTACAAATGCAAATAAAATAAAATAACAAAAATGAAAAGTGGTGAGAAACTTATGTGTAGAGAAATGTGTTTACTTAGATTTCCTTACTCCCTAACTATCTTTTACCGGTTAATTAGTGTGTATTAGTCGCGTGGATGACGGGTGTATTCCTTAATACCATTCGTGGGGTGGCGTACTTACTTCCCCAAACTCTACAAGCTCCTACTTCACTCCTATGTCGAGCCGGCTAGGAAGCTCCTAACATGGGATCACTAGAATTCGCTTGTGCATTAAATACAACCATAAAAACCTTTAGTACGCGTTTGGTTCATGTTTCTTAAGACGTTCAAGCAAGTTACCGAATAGGAAGTTAGCCAGTTTTCTTAAGCCTAACATAGATAAACAATCATCCAATACAACTAACAACACACTAACAACCAATAATCAATAGCTAGGTTTCATTAGATCTAAGCAAACACAAGATAAAATTAGCCTAACATGTTAAACAAAAGACAAGCATAGGATAGAATCAAACAACACATAGACATATTGAATGATTAATTGATAACTTATCTTTCAATGAAACATGGAAGATCTCAAGGCAAAAAGCCCTGAAAAAGTAGCTAAAATCGTCTTAGGGTTTTATCCCAAAATTCCACACACTAAGCTCTCCCTTAATGACAAAAAATTAGAAAACTATATATAGACTTTGACATCTGACGGCGTCACCTTATGCATTGTGACGCCGTCACCTCGCCGCTTTTAGGGTTCCCGGATGACCATCTTGACGCCGTCCCTCTTTAGCTCTTCAAAAATCCATTCTGGCTTATCAAGGCTTGACGCCGTCGGATCCTAAACGTGACGCCGTCCCCTTATGATTTAAGCCGTGACGCCCTTGATTTAGTTAAAGCGTGACGCCGTCAGAATTCTCATGCAAACTCACTGGCCCGTCATGAGTAAATTTCACATCCAACTTTTCTTGCCAAGGCATGACGCCGTCTGGAGTTAATGTTGACGCCGTCAAAGGTGACTTTCAGCACAATTTTGAGACTTTGCCGTTTTCTTCACTTTTATGCTCCAAAAACGTCCAAAATGCCTCCTTTTCCAGATTTCTCCTCAAAAGTACCTAAAATGACAAAAGGAACGATTTAGGGCAATATTTGATCAAATAAATACGATTTCGGGCTTAAATGACCCCTTAAAAGCGGTACACTTTTCGCCTCATCAAATACCCTTACACTTGAGATTTGCTTGTCCTCAAGCAAATACGCTTTTATTCTAATCAAAATACAAGTTAGGGGTCATTTAATGCAAACATAAAAGTAATTACAACAAATAATCGTTCCACTTCAATCATAATAAGCACGGAGATTATATACTAGCACCTCACAAGTAGTGTTTAGATACTCACATCTCTCAAGTGTCATCAAAATAAATCTCATAAATGAAAACGGAAAATATCTCTCACTACCTGTCATAGCAAATAGATTACCATAGGCTTGGGAAAGGATCGAAAACCTCCTCCACTAGGCGTAAGCACCTAAGATAAACTATCAAAGAGGGCTTTTAAATGGGTTATAACGTTAGGTGTAGGGAAAAGGAAAACACGGTTTTGTTGGATACGGGATATTTTACTGGTGGCGAGTTAAAGATCTTGATCAATTACATGTACTATACAATGTTGCTAAGCCAAGACTAGACTCGATCTTAAGCTAGAAACAAAATAACATAAACATAAAATAAACATAAAATAAAACGGGATGGTAGTCCGTATGTTTTTTCTATTTTTCTTTTTCTCATTTTTTTGTATTTTTCTTGATTTTTTCGATTTTTTTTTTTTTTTTTTTTTTTTTTTTTTTTTTTTTTTTTTTTTTTTTGCATACACTTTTACCCTACCATCCAAAATAATACATCATAGGGGCGTTGCATCCCCTTACACTTGAACTTTTACATAACTTTACAAATACTAATCTAATGACTCGAATTAAGATAATTGAAAAACTTGGAGTACTTTTAAAACATTTAGCACATATGGGGGTAATAATGTTGTTCTTCCCCATTACTCCATTACACTAGTACTTTACCCACGAGTCCCAATCGTCCCAAAACAATATGTACAAGGATATGACTCGACTTAGCAACCATGTAATCAACTAGATAATTAACTTGGGTTTAAACAAATGTTGTAACAATAATGCACTAAAAATGAGTGCATACAAGGTAGGCTAAGGCGATTTGGGTGTACATTTTAGTGGGGTGTAAACAAATTCTTCCTTCAAGTAAAATGCTTAAAGGTCGAAACGAAAAGATAGGCTCTGAGGGGTGTACTAGGGTATCGTGTACTAAAAATGAGTACAACGCAAAGGGTGTGGGAGAATTACTTGACCAATGTAGCCAAAGTAATTATAACAAAAACACAGGTGTAAAACAATGGGTTAATCCTAATGCCTCTTATCATGTAGTAAATCTAACTACACGAATGTAGTCTCACTTGTGGCCTCGGAATGGTCCTAACGCAAGTTCTAGAATCTAAGTGCTACCGGTACACACATCATAGCAAAATGCTTTTCCTACCAATTCTAGGGGTGAACCTCACATATTTGGGGGTGGAAAAAAATTTTTTAGTGGTACGGTTTTTGTGCTAGTCATATAACTCCTATCCATGAGACGCTTATTAGGATCAAAGTTTCACTCCTATATGTTGTAAAAAATTTTAAATTTGGCACTAAAATTACCTTAACAAGTATTTCTCTCAGTTTTATTACACATCTACTATCAAACAAACAAAAATCAAGCGCAATAGTATTCTCTTAAAATCGTACTTTTACCCTCCCCTTACACTTAAGATGAACATTGTCCCCAATGTTCAAATAACAAGATGTAAAAGAATAAAGTAAAAGAATGAAATCAAATACTCCCCTGATTCGCTCGTTGGATAATGAATTTACACGGTTAAATCTTCCTCCAAAGAGAATGTTGAAGCTCCATGACTAATGCATCGCCATAAGCTTGATTCAAAACATTTCCTTGTCCAAAATAACCTGTTGAACCTGAGAAAACAAACACGAAAACCTGCATAACATCGGCGGGATAAAATCTATATATAAGGATATAATGCTTGTGGAATGATAACTTTGCAGATTCCTGGAGATTATAAGTTGGAGATTTTAATAAAAACTTTTTATGAAAACAAAATTCTCAAAAATTTCTGGAAATTAAATCTGACGCCGTCAGGTTATAACCCCTGACGCCGTCAGAAATGACCTGACAAAAATTTTCGTTTTAAGTTTCCGGAAAATTTCTGGAAAAACCTTTAACTTACTTCCTGGAAATCCTGCAAAACATCATTATGACTCGATACAAGCATTTGACTCAAACAAATACGAATATGTATGATAATTTATTATTATTACGATTCATGTTCATATGTGTTCTAATAAACCAATTTAGATTTCCCTTACACTTATCTTTTGCAAAATACCTTTATATGTAGTTAAGACGAAGTTAAAAACAAAATAAAGCATTTTCACAATTTTAGTCTTGAACATGAATCAATAATGATAAAAATTAAACACACATACGGAAATAAATAAAAACAAACAAACAAATAAATAAACACACAAAGCAAATAAAACATGGGCTGCCTCCCAAGAGCGCTTGTTTTTGTTCGAGTCACGAGCCTGACTCTACCCTTATTTAACGGAAATAGGGGAGGTTTTCCCTACACTTAGGATTAAGTGTGGGTGAAAGTAGCGATACACACCCTTAGGGTGGAAATATACCACGTGAGGAAAGAGTGACGGGTGAATTATATGCTCAAAGGTGCGGGATCCTATCATCATAACCTTACCTAATTCAATTGGGTTAGTGGGCGGATTAAGATTTTCTCCTAGAAAGGGATCATCTTCTATCAACTTCGAGAGACTCCAAGTTAAGAATCCACTTTGACCTAATAAACCCGGTTTAAACCCATAATGTTTCTTGTGATCAATCATAAATGGGTGATGTAAGTATGTAAGGTCATGGTTCACTCCGATGTTAGCTTCCTCTCTACAAGGCCTAGAGTCTACTACCTTAATCTTAACATTACCCGGACTACATGGTTTGATGGGTGGATCGGGACCTAATTCAATTCCTAAGTTCACATCTAAGGATGGAAGATTAGGTAACGGTTTTGGTTTAGGCTCCGGTTCATCAAAACTAGGAACTTCCATAGAACTAAAAGAAAGGTTATGACTACAAGTATTCAAACCTATTTCTTCTAGTTTTGTTTGGTCCAAGGGCTCTACCTCTATTGGGGTTCCTATAGTCTCTTCTACTTCTTCCGGGTAAGTCATGGGTGGTGTGTATGCCTCAAATGATGGTAGGACTTGTGGGGTACTTGGTGAGCTTATGTTACTTACCTCATCATTTCTTATGTCAAGATCACCTATATCCTCATCATGTGTTTTAGTAGGATCTAACCCTAACATTTTCCCAAGTATCTCAAGTGCTTCTCTAGGCATCTTAACTTCTATATCCGAATCATAAGGATCATCCTCAATGTTATGACTGCTATATTCAAATTGCCCAAAAGATTCATCATGTGTTTCTTGAGATTCATCATCATCGATCATAAAACCTAGGTCTTTTTGATCAATGTGATCATGTTTGGCTAAATCCTCCATCACATCAAGGTCACCTATGTGTTTGTTTTGTACTATGGCATTACATGACAACCACTTAGGTATCTCAACACTAACATATTCATCCCCAAACAAACTTGTTTCATGATCCTCGAATTTTGTGGTCAATTGACTTGTACTAACGTTTGTTGGGTTGTCTACTATATAATAATATTGGGCACACTCTTCAATAGCTTCCCATGCTTTCTCAGCACTTAATTCCCTAATATCCCTGCCGGCAATATGGTAAATGTACCTTTGGGCTTGTCGGTCGACATGATTGTAAAAGAATTGAGTTAGGGACCAAAAATCGAAGTTATGATGGGGGACTTTTTGGAGTAAATATTTAAAACGAGTCCATGCATCATAGAGAGGTTCATCTTTATGTTGTTTAAACATCAAGATGTCATATGGAGTGGGTGAATTACGTGGTTGGTAGTATGGTGGATTCGCGTTCTCCATAATGGTGAACGGAAGAGTCAATGGAAATTACGAACAAACAAACAAAGAAATAAGATAGACTAAAGAAAACCTAGAAAAATAAAATAAAAATCTCACTAGAAAGGAATCTAGTGAGTAGACCTAATAGAAATAAAAATTCAACCTAAACAATAACTATTCCCCGGCAGCGGCGCCAAAAACTTGATGCGTGGGTTTTGCAACCTTACAACAGGTTTTTACCTCTCGAGGGATCTCAAGAGGCTTACAACCCCACCAGGCAGTGTACCTGACCGATGTAGTATAGTGTAGTGGTAAGTACGGGGGATTGATCGTTCTCCACAGGGAATAGTGTTCGTTAGGTGTGAAAGGCTACTCTAATTAGGTCTAAGGGTTGAGGAAGATTCTTTTTATGTTTTTATAATTTTATGAAAGCAAGTAAAATCTCGGGTTTTGAAGGAGTGGGCGGAATTAGTTGCTAGTCAACTAACCCAAATTACTACAAATGCAAATAAAATAAAATAACAAAAATGAAAAGTGGTGAGAAACTTATGTGTAGAGAAATGTGTTTACTTAGATTTCCTTACTCCCTAACTATCTTTTACCGGTTAATTAGTGTGTATTAGTCGCGTGGATGACGGGTGTATTCCTTAATACCATTCGTGGGGTGGCGTACTTACTTCCCCAAACTCTACAAGCTCCTACTTCACTCCTATGTCGAGCCGGCTAGGAAGCTCCTAACATGGGATCACTAGAATTCGCTTGTGCATTAAATACAACCATAAAAACCTTTAGTACGCGTTTGGTTCATGTTTCTTAAGACGTTCAAGCAAGTTACCGAATAGGAAGTTAGCCAGTTTTCTTAAGCCTAACATAGATAAACAATCATCCAATACAACTAACAACACACTAACAACCAATAATCAATAGCTAGGTTTCATTAGATCTAAGCAAACACAAGATAAAATTAGCCTAACATGTTAAACAAAAGACAAGCATAGGATAGAATCAAACAACACATAGACATATTGAATGATTAATTGATAACTTATCTTTCAATGAAACATGGAAGATCTCAAGGCAAAAAGCCCTGAAAAAGTAGCTAAAATCGTCTTAGGGTTTTATCCCAAAATTCCACACACTAAGCTCTCCCTTAATGACAAAAAATTAGAAAACTATATATAGACTTTGACATCTGACGGCGTCACCTTATGCATTGTGACGCCGTCACCTCGCCGCTTTTAGGGTTCCCGGATGACCATCTTGACGCCGTCCCTCTTTAGCTCTTCAAAAATCCATTCTGGCTTATCAAGGCTTGACGCCGTCGGATCCTAAACGTGACGCCGTCCCCTTATGATTTAAGCCGTGACGCCCTTGATTTAGTTAAAGCGTGACGCCGTCAGAATTCTCATGCAAACTCACTGGCCCGTCATGAGTAAATTTCACATCCAACTTTTCTTGCCAAGGCATGACGCCGTCTGGAGTTAATGTTGACGCCGTCAAAGGTGACTTTCAGCACAATTTTGAGACTTTGCCGTTTTCTTCACTTTTATGCTCCAAAAACGTCCAAAATGCCTCCTTTTCCAGATTTCTCCTCAAAAGTACCTAAAATGACAAAAGGAACGATTTAGGGCAATATTTGATCAAATAAATACGATTTCGGGCTTAAATGACCCCTTAAAAGCGGTACACTTTTCGCCTCATCATGGTCTGGTTGTAAATCAGGTGTCTTTGTCGTCTTATCCTTATGTCTTCTAGTATATGTGATAACCGGAGGTAGTTCAGGGCTAGATGTAGTAGGTGCAGAGTCGGTGGCATCTGAGACCGAAGGAACAGGGGGATCCAATGATATAGGTATAGTAGGAACCGTGATGGACTCAGGTATGACATGTTCGGGAGCTGAAAACAAATCACGAACTGAATCAGAAGACTCAGGGAAGTAAGGACAAGATTCGTGAAAGGTAACATCGACACTAGTAAAGTATCGACGAAGGGAGGGGCTATAGCACCGATACCCTTTTTGAACTTTACAGTAACCCAGGAAGACACATCGAATAGCTCGTGAATCAAGTTTAGTGGTTCCTGGTCGATGATCATGAACATATGCAACACATCCAAATATCTTTGGTGGAAGTGGAAACATATTTTCATTAGGAAAAAGGACTGAAAACGGTATTTGACCATGAATGACTGGTGAGGGCATACGGTTAACCAGATAAGTGGCAGTGAGAACAGCATCTGCCCAGAAACGATGAGGAACATGAGAATGAATCATAAGTGTGCGAGCAATGTCCAATAAATGGCGGTTCTTGCGTTCAGCGACACCATTTTGTTGTGGTGTATAAACGCAAGATGACTCGTGAATGATGCCATTTGAGTTTAAGTATGTGGCAAAGTCAGTGGACAAATATTCTTTTGCATTGTCTGTACGCAGGGTTTTAATGGTGGTTTGGAATTGAGTTTTGACATAAGCATGAAACTCACAAAAGATTGAATATACTTCAGAACGAGATTTCAATAGATAAACCTAAGTAGCACGAGAGTAATCATCAATAAAGGTTATGAAATATTCAAAGCCAAACGGTGATTTGATAGGACAAGGACCCCATATATCAGAATGCACAAGTTCAAACAAAGTACTGACTCGATTAGGTACTATAGGAGGATAGGGTCGCCTGGTATGTTTACCAAGCTGACATGACTCACAATGAAAATCAGAAAATGATGCAAAATCCGGTCTCAATTGCCTCAGAACTGCTGCAGAGGATGGCCTAGCCGGTAATGAGCCTCCATAATGCTGGAATCACACTTATTTGTTGCAGGTTGTGATGATAAGGATAGACGATAGAGACCTTTTGATTCAAAACCGGTGCCAATCAGCTGGTTTGTTCCTAGTTTCTGAAAGAAACAATATTCAGGCTAAAAGTGAGCAGAACAGTTGTTTTGTTTAGTGAGTTGGCTTATAGAACAAAGGTTGTCTGGAAAGTCTGGGACGAACAATACAGAGGACATTTTTAATGATCTAGAATGACTAACTGATCCAATGCCACGAACGGGGCACGAGGATCCATTAGCTACTCGAACCGGTGGGTGAGAGATATAATGGAGATTAGATAAGATACCTTTGTTCCCAGTCATATGATGAGTTGCTCCAGAATCAGCAACCCAAGATGGATCAGGACTAGAAAATGTACCTGACTGAGTGAAGTTGGCTTGAGGACCGTTGTTAGAGGATATCAGCTGCTGGAATCGAGCATAATCCTCCTGGTTGAGTGTGTAAACATGTTGATCACTAGGTTGCTGGTCACTAGGTTCATCAATAGTAGCTATTCTGGCTCGAGGACGTGGAGGTGGTTGAGAACCATTGGGATGGTTCAGACAATTGTATTTGGTATGTCCTTTCCCTTTGCAGTAGTGATAGTTATTTGGGCAGTTATACTTTCCATGTCCAGGCTCATGACACAAATGACAGATAAGATCACTGCCCTGTCCACCATTTCCACGCCCCGCACCTCTTTTGAAGAAACTTCGCTCTGTACTTTTGCTAATCATGGCAGAAGCATCAGCAGGAGATGGAGAATCATCTGGGCCGTACATTTCTCGCAGGAGATGATAGGTGGATGCCACAGATGAAATAGCGGTAGAATTACTGAGCAACAATGGTCGTGCACTGGCATTCTTAGGTGATAATCCAGCAATAAATGTCATGACATCCATCTTGTTGTTACGCTCCTCCTGAACTTTTAAATCAGTAGTTGGTGGAAAAAGGGTGCGTAACTCATCTTAAAGCTTAGAAAGGCGAGTAAAGTACTCGGTGAAAGTGGAATCACCTTGTTCACCCCTAGTGAATGCTTGAACAACAGAATAAGCATGAGACAGAGATTCCTTGGCTGAGAAGGATGAAGACAAATGATCCCACATTGCCTTAACTGTAGGAAAGTTTTGAGCAATTGTAAGAATCTGTGGCTCCATAGAATTCCACAGAGCCATCTGTATCCCACTATCGTCAATACGCCATTCTCGAGTGGTTGGCTCAGGTGGTGGTTTGGATAAATGGTCTTCTTTGTCCACACTTTCAAGACCCTTTTTAACAAAAAGACTCCATGAACTCCAATTACTAGAGTTTAATTTCACAGGAATATGTAAAACGGAGGCATAATTAATAATGCCTGGAGCAATCTGATTTTCTTTAATTTCTTTCTTATCACCCATTGAAAATATGAAACTGTAATAACTAGCCTATATACGAACGAGACAAACCAAGGCAGAAAATAAAAGGTGCTCGGATCAGAAAATTAACCAGATAGGTTTGACCGGAAAATGAAATAGAAAGAACTGCGAAAATCCGGTGGCCGGAGTCGGTCTCACGCGCCCTCACGCGCAGGTGGCTGGAATAGTGCGGCGGTGAAGTGGCGGCGCGTCACGGTGGTTCAGGCGATGAGATTTTCAGGGGTTGTTCAGAATTTAATGGTGATTACAGTGGTGCCGGAGGTGAGACCCCACTCGCCGGAAAAACGGCTAGATCTAGCTTTTTTTGGGCGAACTGTGGCGGTGTTTGGGCGGCGCGTGGCGGCGCGTCTACCGGCAGATCGGACTGAAATTTGTAATTCGAGTGATTTCGAGTTGAATGGTACTGGTGGTGAGATGTAATTGATGGTGTGACTGGTGGTGACCGAAAGTTAGCCGGGAATGGTCACCGGAATGGAGAGAGTTCTTTTTCTGATGTGGAAGGTCAACCACAGAGCATAATAAGAACCCTAAGCTCTGGTACCATGTAAACTGAATTGTATTGAATGAAAAGTGTACATCTTACAAACTAATAAGCTCTCTATTTATAGGAAGAGAGAGGGACCAAAAGGAAATAAACAATTACTCTAAGGACCTCTACAATTGAACACCAGGTCCTTGGTCTATTCTATATTTACAACTAACATTATTATTCATGAATCAGCATAGGCTTAAGCTCGTGCTCGAACTTGTTCATGCCCGACTCGTTGCGAACTTTTATTAAGTCGATTGCAACTAGCTAACAAACAACTTGACTCATTTACGCCCATACTTTCATCCCTTTCTTTTTCTCTCATCTTAAAACTCGAAACACAACCTGATCAAGTCGACACTGTACATAAGCTAAAAAGTTAAAAATATTGGGATGGAGAATAAGGTCATAATTAATAAACTATTTTAACAAACTAACATTTACTCTTCGGCAATATTGCAAACAAAAACACTCATCTGATCTTCAAGGAAATTTGTATGCGACTGCATGCATACATAATTCAAAATCAGTAATAGATTACAATGACTTATATAGTGATTTCGACCCACATGCTTATAAATGGGTCTATGGGCTTGAATAGTCTCAAAAGGGTCAAAAAGCTTGGAAGTTACCTAACCTGAATTTTAATCAGTACAAGTGTACAACCACCTAAATTGCTTTTAGGGGCGTTTGGGATTTCTTATTTGAAAGTGTGTATCTGCTGTAAAAAGGGCTTATTTATACCAAAATAGACAGCTTCATACTTTTATCAGAACTACTGATGCACTTGAAAAATAAGATAAGCGAATACCAAACCCCCTCGACTTCAAAGATTTAAATAATAAGTAATCCTCGCCAAAGTATGTATGTTCTTTTAAACATAAACAAAAAGTTCCAACCCGTTTCAACCCAAACCTACTATGACCCATTTTCTAAACCACATGATCCAGTCATCTTAACACACATATATAAGTAATAAACCTTAACAAGTGTGACAACCTGATACGAGAAATCATAAGCATGAACAAAAATTTGAGGAAACTGTTAGAGTTTGTGTATAATGTTTAATATATTTATGTCCGGTTTCGAACCTGAGACTCGGGATTGCACACAATAACGTGAGAGTTTCAATGTTTGAATAAATTAAATATATTTATGTATTTTATTTATTCATTTCACGAACAAAACACTTAACGACAGTTATGACTTAACGGTGTTGGAGATAACGACCGTTAAAGGACTAAAAGTGAAAAGAAGGATCTAGAACCCATGTATGTGGATTGGATCGGCTGGAAACAGCCATGGGCTTGGGTTGGCCGATTATAGTAGAGTAGGGAGCAAGTTTGGTGAGTTTATGGTTAGCCAATAAATACAATTCATTGTATTTGGTTTTCACCTAATCTTGAATCCCTAATTCTCTAGCAAATCATTCTTCTTCTCCTCTTTTCTCTTGTGTTAGTCGATCCACACTTCCTAAACCCTTTGGGATTTTCGTTTGATCTCTAACACATAAGTGTTTGATTTGTTTGTGATTAGAACCTAGCTTTTCCATTGAAACGCTATTATCTCGTGTGTACAAGAACGAGTAACAACCTTATTTTAGGTTGTGTGTTAAATTGGTGATCGATCCATATATATTCCCTATTAGGGTTTATATAACCTATTCTTGTTGAAGGGATTCCTTGTTCTTGCTAGGAATCACTAAGGTACGTTTCTATTTAAGTTTAATTAATTACTTGTTCTTGTAGATCTATCCGCTGCGTGTTCTTTGATGTATATATATGTTTATAGTTTTATGATTCATATATTCCAATAGTGGCATCATGAGCCTCGTTTAGAACTTGTAATTAATTACTTAAACCTAAAAATTGAATCTTGATTAGATACATGCAATCTTGTGTTCTAGGGTTTGTTCAAAAACCCTAATTTTATATATATATGGATTGACATCCATATTTTTTTAGGGTTTATGTTTAGTTTTTTTTATTAAAAACTCGTTAGAAACCCTAGATTTTTCATGTAAATTTTTAGCGATTAATTGTGAATACCGTATGTGATGTCAACAATTAATTAGATACATACTAGATATTAACATGTTCATATGGATTTCATGATTATGTGTTAATATGGTATCCATGACAAAATCTTGCATATTTTGTCATGGTTTGATATGTGGTTTGATTAGTATGTATTGTTTTGCTACATGGTTTAAATAAATCATAAATTGGGGAAGACCTCAATATATATTAATTAATAAGTTATGTGCAATGTAGTATCTAATTAACCAAAACTTACGCGGCCAAGTTATTTGGTGTCTGTGGACCATTGGGCACAATGAGCTCGAAAACCAATGGGAGTTTTGTTAATTACATACGTTTAAAATTTCACATAGAATTAATATTATGATTTATTGAAAAAGGTTTGCATGTGGCTATATGATATCGTGGATGATCATATATTTGTTATTATGTTTTTATTTATTTTTTGTAATTACTTGATCTTTTGTGTTTTATATTATGATGGATTGTAAATAACAAAAGAGGGTAATTTTTCAAAAATAAAAAATAAATAAGACTAATAACTATGAAACCTTTGTAGTAATTTTATTTATTGCCAAGTCTTATGTGCCGATAGTGGTTCGCTTCGCACGGTAATTTGCTCCCAGGCGAGACTAGCAATTAATAAAGTATTACATAAAATTGTTTTAGCAAGAAAATAATATTTTTTTAGTTGATTGATTGCAACCGTACAAAAGTGGTCGAAGCGGCGGATCTATTATTGACAAACTATAAAGTGGGTATAAGGTTGGTACGCATTAATTTGTGACCTTAAAGGGGCACGGTTTTAACCAGCTTCGGCGGTTGTCGTCCCTCCGCTCGCCTGTGCTTCAATAATAGACATACCAAGTACACCATGAAAAAGTACGAAGCATCTTAAGGCAATGTTGTAATTTGCTCAACGCCTCAATTAAAAACTTTGATGATTTGAGCTACAAATGAGTAAACGGCTTTGTTTTTGCAAACATATATGATACAAAGATGAATGCATGAAATCTTTGTACATATTTTTTGATTTTACACATCAAAATATATTACCCTTTAAATTTAAGTTAAATGCCACCCAACTACAAAAAGAAACACCTAAGGTTTCATCCTACATCACTAGCAGCCAAAGCTGGATGATGATGTTCAAAGGGTGGTTGTCTAAGGGTAAATTGAGTACTTTATTGCTAGCAGCCAAAGCTGAATGCAATAAACCGACGTCAATTTACTGTTTCTTAAGTTGGTTAACTTAATTGGGCACTTTCATTACTTGCAGCCAAAGCTGATGTAATGGAACGGCGCCAAGGCATAAAGATTTGGGGATAAACATGCTTAGATTTTGCAACTGATGTTGGCAATATAATGTAAGTCCCAAGATTTCTAGGAATTGCAATTTGACATTGGTAATTGGGTGATCCCGTACCTTATTGAGCACTTTCATTCCAAGCAGCCAAAGTTGATGTAATGAAACGGCGTCAATTAGGATCTTAGTTTTCAGTGAAAATTAAATGGTTTTTTTAACCAATGGGTATTTAATTTTCTTGAAATGTTTATTATCGAAAGTACTAACTTTTGAACTTTTTTCTGTAGAAATGGCCCAACCCGGAAACTCGTCAAACTTAACCTCTTGTTTCAAGATGATGCTTGAAAAAGAGAAATTGACTGGGACTAAGAATTTTAACGATTGGTATCGCAATCTAAGGCTTGTTCTTAGGATTGCCAAACGTTATGAATGTCTTAGTGAGGACCTTCCAGTTGCTCCTCCTGCAAACTCGCCTAATGAAATACTTAGGGAGTACAATGAAGCTTATGACAGGCACAATGATGCGGCTTGTCTCATGTTATCGGGGATGGAAACTCAGCTGGTAAAACAGTTTGAGAAATATGGCCCGAAAAACATAATTGAGGAACTGACACGCATGTTTCAGAAACCTCCCATGGCTGAATTGTATGATGTACTTGACAACTTGGGCAAGTGCAAGCAGGACGCAACAACACCCGTAAGTACTCATGTGCTTCAAATGAAAGGTTATCTTGACCAACTAGATGCACTTGATTGCGGGTATGTGGAAGACGTTAAAGTTGGCATCATCAACAAATCCCTCAATGAGGAATTATATGGTGATTTTGTGCGCAACTTTAACATGCATTGCAAGGGGAAGACATTTTCTGAATTGCATGCAATGCTCATTGAACATGAGAAGGGACTCACTAAGAAAGCTCCTACACCTGCTGTTATGGCAATAAGAGGTGGTAGAGTAGCTAAGCCTGGTAAACCGAAACAAGTGAACAAGAAAGGAAAGGGCAAAGCTGACAAGGGCAAGCAGATTGTGACCTATCAGCAAAAGCCAAAGAAGCAGAATCCTCCTCCCAAGAAGGATTATGCTAAAAAGGATGCGGCTGCTTGTCACCACTGTAACACTCCTGGACATTGGAAGAGGGACTGTCCATTGCTACTTGAGGAGTGTCGCAAGAGTAAGAATGCCAAGGCTGGGCAGGGCGCCAGCACTTCAGGTATTTTTATGGTTGAATTGTTTTCTTTTCCTCGTAAGCAAAATGCCTGGATATATGATACAGGATGTGGTACTCACATTTGTAATACATCGCAGGGGCTTAGAGGAGCGAAGAAGCTGAACTATGGGGAATGCTACTTGTACGTGGGAAATGGAATACGTGCAGCAGTAGAAGCCATAGGGACTTTTGAGCTAGTTTTACCTTCTGGTTTAATTTTAGTGTTGAACAATTGTCATTACGCCCCTTCTATTGTTAGAGGTGTTGTTTCAGTTTCTTTGTTATTGGATTTGGGTTTTAAGCATACTTTTAATGATAATGGAATTTCTGTTTCTTTAAATTCTGTTTTCTACTTTAATGCTATTCCATTAAATGGTGTGTTTGAAATTAACATGGAGAACCATGTATCCAATAGAAACAATTCTATGTATAGCATCGGAAATAAGAGAGTCAAGTCTAACTTGGACTTGTCTTATTTATGGCACTGTCGTCTTGCCCACATAGGCAAGAAACGCATGGAAAAGCTGCAACACGATGGGCTTTTGAAAAATATCAATGATGATTCAGTTGGTAAATGCGAGTCTTGCATATCTGGGAAGATGTCAAAGAAACCTTTCCATAGCAATATGGAGAAGGCTTCGGATCTACTTGGATTGATACACACGGATGTGTGTGGTCCACTTAGACATGTGTCTAAACGCGGTGCTGTCTACTTCTTGACCTTCACGGATGACTATAGTCGTTATGGTTATGTTTATTTACTTAAACATAAACATGAAGTCTTTGAGACATTCAAGGTCTTTAAAAATGAAGTGGAATTACAACTCGGAAAGAAGATTAAGGCACTTCGATCCGATCGTGGTGGTGAGTACTTAAGCCAAGAGTTTAAGGATTATCTGGGTGAGTGTGGCATTGTGCAACAACTCACTTCTCCTTATACGCCACAAAAAAATGGTGTATCTGAAAGGAGAAATCGTACCTTGTTAGATATGGTACGATCCATGTTTAATCTTACAACTCTTCCCTTATCCTTTTGGGATTATGCTCTTGAAACGGCTGTTCATATATTGAATAGGATTCCAACTAAGAAGGTTGATAAGACTCCATATGAAGTATGGACTGGAAAAGCTCCCAACTTTTCTTACTTAAAGGTCTGGGGTTGTGAGGCGTTTGTTAAACGTGACTCACCTGATAAACTCCAACAAAGATCTGTTAAGTGTATCTTCGTAGGATACCCTAAGGAAACAAGGGGTTACTACTTTTACTTCCCACCTGAAAATAAGGTCATCGTGGCTAGGTACGGTGAATTTCTTTAAGATAATTTAATATCGCAAGAAATTAGTAGGAGAGTATATGATCTTGAAAATGATCATGAAGATACGTCACCTTCTGAAGGCACTAACACACTTCCTGTGGAACCTGAAAGTTTAGGTCATCCACCTGAAGTTGATGTGGTACCCATCCGTAGATCTTCAAGATCTACAAAGGCTCCTGACCGTCTATGTCTAAACATAGAGGATGAGGAAACTATGCTAGGGGATCATCTTGATGAACCAACTAGTTATAGGGATGCCATTAATAGTCCTGAAAAGGATAAATGGCAAGTAGCCATGGATGGGGAAATGCAATCCATGAAAGACAATAAAGTCTGGATTGAAGTGGACCTTCCACCCAATGCTAAGGTAGTTGGGTGTAAGTGGCTCTTAATGAAAAAGACTGACATGGATGGCAACGTACACACCTACAAAGCTCGTTTGGTGGCTAAAGGCTTTACCCAAACATACGGTGTTGACTATGAGGAGACCTTTTCTCCTGTGGCCAACATTAGAGCTATTAGGATTCTTATAGCCATAGCTGCCTACTATGACTATGAGATTTGGCAAATGGATGTCAAAACCGCCTTTCTAAATGGTCGCCTAGATGAAGATATCTATATGGCGCAACCTGAGGGGTTTGTGAATCCGCAATTTCCTGAGCGTGTATGCAAGCTTCAAAGATCCATTTATGGATTGAAGCAAGCATCAAGGCAATGGAATAAGAAATTTGATGAGGAAATCAAGAAGTTTGGATTTACTCAAAATTTCGATGAGCCATGTGTATACCACAAAGTTAGTGGGAGTAACACTGCTTTTCTTGTCCTATATGTCGACGACATATTGATCATGGGAAATCACATACCGAGTCTTGATGAAGTTAAGAATTATCTATGTGATTGTTTTTCCATGAAGGATTTAGGAGAAGCAGCGTATATCCTTGGAATCAAGATCTATAGAGACAGATCTAAACGGTTAATCGGATTAAGCCAAAGTGCTTACATGGATAAAATATTGAAGAGATTCAATATGCAAAATTCCAAGAAGGGATATTTGCCCATGCAAGTGGAACACGGCTTATGCAGCGAAATGTGTGCTTCTACACCTGAAGAGGTGGCATACATGAAGAAAGTTCCGTATGCTTCGGCAGTAGGATCTATCATGTATGCAGTTAGATGTACAAGGCCAGATGTGGCATTCGCTCAAAATTTGACCAGTCGTTATCAGCAGAATCCAGGAAAAGATCACTGGCATGTTGTAAAGAACATTCTTAAGTATTTGAGGAATACTAAAGATATGTTTCTAGTTTTTGGGGGAAATCCAGACGCAGAATTGAATGTTACAGGTTTCTGCGATGCGTCCTTTCAGACTGATAAAGATGATACGAAGTCTCAGACGGGTTACGTTTTTGTCATAAATTGAGGAGCTGTGGACTGGAAGAGTAAAAAGCATAGTACAACGGCCATGTCTGCTACAGAAGCTGAGTACATTGCTGCATCGGAAGCGGCACAAGAAGCTGTTTGGATAAGGAAATTCATTAAGGATCTTGGAGTGATGCCTTCAATAGAATTACCTATAAATGTGTATTGCGACAACTCTGCTGCAATCACATTTGCCAATGAACCTGGAGTTATGAAAGGCGCCAGACACTTTAAAAGAAAGTATCATTATGTTCGAGAACAAGTCGATGATGGTGAAATAAAAGTACTCAAAGTTCACATAGATAACAATCTGGCTGATCCTTTCACGAAGGCATTACCTAAGGAAAAGTTTACTCAACATGCTAAGGGTATAGGTCTTCGTTTAGCCGATAGTTTCATGTAAATCTGTGATTAGTATTTTGGATAAGGGACGTATAAACAATTATTATATTAATGAAATAAAGTGCGGATAACGTTTATTATCATTATTAAATATTTGTGTCCTATATTTGCATGTTTAAATCCGTGAATAATTTATTTATTCTAAATAGTCCGTTGTCAATTAATAATATGGGAATATTATTAAACTAAGACAAATGTGAGGATTGGTAGAATGTACTGTGAGGTTAAGACACCAATGTCACATGATATTCAATATTGGATAAATTGAATATAGGACTTATCCCAACCACATGATTATACTTTATGGATCATAGTCATCAAGTATATCATCAATATTTATCCTCTGACTTGAGATGCCAGATAATTGCCGAGGATGTAGCTCATTTTCTGTAAGATAGTCTAACGCTATCCGTAAAAGGTAGTTATAAGGGCTATTTTCAGAAATGATGCGAAGTTCGAAGGTTATGCTCGCAGTCAATAAAGGATTTGTTCCTTCAACTTTGTGTTGAAGTTTAATACTGCTTGGCCACTCGTAGGATTGAAAAGATGTTTGCGTGCGCACGCCCAAAGTCTATCTGGAAGACATTCAGATGTTTTGGTAATCTTGTTCAATTATGTATAAACGAGAAACTACTGTTAATTATGGAATGACAAAGATTCATATCCTAATTAACGCGGTATTAGTAACAAAAGGATAAGTATGATGATTAAATCATCACGTGGTTTTTCCAGGAAAACCATACTCGGATCGAGCTGGGGGCATTGGGATCTGTTAAGCTAGACTAGCCCATGTCATTATTATATTAATCGTTATCCAAGTGGGAGCTGTTAGAGTTTGTGTATAACGTTTAATATATTTATGTCCGGTTTCGAACCTGAGACTCGGGATTGCACACAATAACGTGAGAGTTTCAATGTTTGAATCAATTAAATATATTTATGTATTTTATTTATTCATTTCATGAACAAAACACTTAACGACAGTTAGGACTTAACGGTGTTGGAGATAACGACCGTTAAAGGACTAAAAGTGAAAAGAAGGATCTAGAACCCATGTATGTGGGTTGGATCGGCTGGAAGCAGCCATGGGCTTGGGTTGGCCGATTATAGTAGAGTAGGGAGCAAGTTTGGTGAGTTTAGGGTTAGCCTATAAATACAATTCATTGTATTTGGTTTTCACCTAATCTTGAATCCCTAATTCTCTAGCAAATCATTCTTCTTCTCCTCTTTTCTCTTGTGTTAGTCGATCCACACTTCCCAAACCCTTTGGGATTTTCGTTTGATCTCTAACACATAAGTGTTTGATTTGTTTGTGATTAGAACCTAGCTTTTCCTTTGAAACGCTATTATCTCGTGTGTACAAGAACGAGTAACAACCTTATTTTAGGTTGTGTGTTACATTGGTGATCGATCCATATATATTCCCTATTAGGGTTTATATAACTAGTCTTGTTGAAGGGATTCCTTGTTCTTGCTAGGAATCACTAAGGTACGTTTCTATTTAAGTTTAATTAATTACTTGTTCTTGTAGATCTATCCGCTGCGTGTTCTTTGATGTATATATATGTTTATAGTTTTATGATTCATATATTCCAATAGAAACTTCTTAGCTAGAGGAAATATCGTGTCGCCAGTTCCACAACCAGCCTGCAGAAGTGCAGATGATGATCATGTTTTAGTTATAATCAAAATAATTCTTTTCCATATGAACGAGTACTGCTGGCTATGAGCATGAATCTTACCTCCAATATTATTTTTCCATTAGCAGGGAGGGCGTCGTTTTCATCACAAAAGTATTGGCCCCAATCCTTTTCGAGGTAATGTCGATCCTTGAAGAACTGCAGTTACTTCATTATTTGAAAGTGTGTATCTGCTGTAAAAAGGGCTTATTTATACCACTCTTAGTTGTTTTGTTGGGGGTCACTAGTTATTTATGTTGTATATGATATGGGGAAGAGGGTAGGTTCGAATCCACTTCTAAGCGGGCCAAGGGTCCAACCAAATGATTGTTTAGCCAACAACCAGAATGAAATATTACTTAATCGTGGAAATGCCATGATGTCTTTATTGCTAGTACAAATATTGTTCTAGTTTGTTTGATTCATCTTACGATTTTATAAATTTCCCCATATATTAATAAAAACAAACAGAAGTATAATGCTTGTACACCAATTTTTATATGGTTTCCAAGTTTCGCTCTTCTGTTACATTTCTTATCTATTCATTTCAGAATTTACTTACTTCTTACCAAAATCAATATTTTGAAAACCGATTCCGGTTTCTTTAAGGTTTTTCTAGCAGAATGAGTGTTTGAAAAGCTGAAAGAAACATGAGTGTCTGGACATGTGTATAAACTGTTAGTTTCTTATTTGTATAAACAGGGTTGACCCAGCCTGGTCGATCACAGACTGACCCGGTTTAGAAAACTTAGAGTGGACCTTAAACAATTGTTAAAATGGAGGAGGGTTTCATGTAGTTAAAATGGACTAATTTTACTCGTCATATTTAATTGTCGGGGTCTGTAGTTTAGGTTGAAATCACCTGCAGCCTCAAATTTTTTTGACAAGAAAGTATGTGATGGGTGAGCTTGGAGACTTTGATGGGGTAGATCAATGTGAACAAGTTGTGAGAAATACTAATACCTTTTTATTATAAGTTAGGTACTTAATTTATTATTTCAATGGATATCATGCTTCGTAATAAGCATCCACAATCAGCCCAATAGTATATCATGCCGGTGAGACTGATATTACACTGAACTACAATATGGACATATGGTTGAACTACAAAAGCCAAACCAATCTTTGATTATATTTATAGGGCATTTTGGGCCGATTTGACAAATGTGGGGCATTCACAACAAAATAATAGCAGTATGAAAATGTTCAATCATATTTCAAAGTAAAACAATGTCCAAAAGATGATACTTCAAACCCCGACAAAACCATAAAGATCACCTAAAAAATATGAAAATTCTCATTATGACAATGATAGCGAACAGTGGTTTGTGCACTCTGCAATTTAAATCCCGCGATCCTTGTATAGTACTAACGTGCTTTGTAGAAAGTATACATGATTTCAATGAAACAAATTTACAAGCGGGAGTGACGACCGAGCCAATGTTCCTTAACTCAATGGTGTTAAAGATGCATCCCTACAATACCCTTAAGGGTCGATTCAAAATTCTTTAGGTTGCTGCTTGAACTATTACTAGAAACGGGACGTTTCTGATCCAAGAACAAAAGAGGTGAGCTTCTTTGGGCTGAGCTTGAACCTCTAAGAGCACCAGGTCTTGCATCTGTTTTACGTACACGAGATGAATCAGGTTCATTGGTAGTTAATCTTGAAGATCTTGTTGTTCGCCAAAAGGTGGATCTTGATACCTGCAAATTAACAATTTGATACATTGGTAGTTAAGGCTGCTTGTACAATCATAATGCCATGACAAACAACAAGAAGAGGCCATTTATATAAGCCACAACCTGCATTCTCTCTTTTGGCCCGTGCTATAGCTTTGGTTACTACTGCCTGTAAGGTTAAGTTTGTCGATGGTATTTTGAGGCTAAAATTTGCAAGCCTGACTGTGAGGAATTCACCTTAAGTTGACCAAATAGCTCAAAGCTGGCAAGTTAAGATGATAAATTTCGATACAAACCATGAGGAATTGAAGGATGATTGGATCAGTGATCCTTACAGAGTGTTAGGATTTAATGTGCAGAATTGATGGATCTTATGAATGAATAGTTTTGACTGTTCAGTGTCATGTTGAAATTCAAAATTAAAAAGTCATGTTGAACGTCAACCATCTCTGGAACTAGATATGCAGTATGGATGAAAGTCATATTCCGTGCTTGTTAAGTTGGTATTTCATTAGGATGGGAGCTAATGAGCCACGAAAGATAAGGCTACTTAGCTCTAACCAATGATTTACCATGTTGAGTTTTTTCAGCAATATGTATGAAGAGACAGCAATAAGTAAATGAATGTAGTTTGGATAAATACTATTTCATTTAGTTTTGAATTTTCGAGTTCGAACTCATATGAAGTTACACATTGTCCTCTTATTCTTACATGCAACAAGAACTATTCAGGAAACACTAATGAAACCTGTGACTGCAATAAATTCTAAATACACATTGTAATTCTACAAACTTAACCTTTATATCTATTTTTCAGAATATAATATCATTCACATATAACTATTCATTCATCACTTACATGTTGAGAATCAGATGGCTCAAGTTAGGTGCCACACAATTCAATGTGAAAGATGCTGCAGTAGGACACTCGACCCACAAGTCAGAAATGGTGATTTGTGTTTCGACTTGAGCCAAAAGCGGGAATGTTAAAATGATTGGGATTTATTGTGATTTTTTTGTGTAGAATGAAGAAATAAGGTGTAAAAAAAAAAGATAAAATGGTAAGGTTTATAGCCAAAATTAAAGAGTTATAGGTAAAATAAAAATAATTATTTAAATCAAATCTAGCCGTTAAAGCCACCTTCAACGGCTATATTTTGTTTAAAAAATAAATCAACGCCCGTTGTTGGATCAACGAGCGTTGGTTTTATGTGAATTCAACGGGCTTCAATGGTGCTTGAGTATGGTCCAACGCCCATTGAAAGGACAATTGAGGGGCTTTAACGGCCCACTACTCTTGGTCTTAATGGTTGCAAATATGTATTATTTGTACTTTGCATTTCATTGTTATATATGTTGTATTTAGGTACCTAACAGATTGTGATTCATTTTTTTATGTATTAATGGTTATAATAAATTATTAAAGCAGCCATGGATGGCCTTCAATTATTAAAGCAGCCATGAATAATGGCCTTCAATTATTAAAGCAAAAGTTGAACACTCAATAATACCATCAATAATTTAACCTATTTCAATGGGACAATGCCTAATCCCACTATCCCACTTTATATTTTTCAAAATGATAAAACTTCTCGTCTTCCATTTTTTTTTGAACGGCCAAATCTTCTCGTCTTCCATTATATTTTTCTCTCTAAATTTTCCACAAAATCATGCAATTCAGCGACAAATTGCAAATTCCCAGTGATTATTCTAGAAAACGATCCTCCTTTTAATATTGCTAGTGTGTTGGCAATAAGCAGACAACCCCACAAAAGAGTCCACATCCCATGAGTTGAATGACGGTGCTTATTTCTGTAAAAAAAATTGTAACATAAATGGATCATACATGTTTTCTTACTTCTTACTACGAAACTACTAAGCATGTGTCATGAGTCAAAAGTGTATAAGTAAGTAACCTCGTTTTTCAAAATGATAAAACTTAAAAACAACTTATCCTAATACACTTAGGGTGTTGGCAGTCGTGGGCGGCAACCCAGCGGTAAGGGGAGGCCGCCGGCGAACACCGCCGCCAACCCCCTTGCCGCTAGAATCATGTAATTTGGAAGCCTACACAAGACTTATCTGCGAGAACTGACAGAACCACCAAAAACATACATGCACGCCTTTTTAAATAAAATAAAAACACATGAAAATATCGTAAGTATCTACCTATGTTCTTCAATGTCATCATGAACTCATCCTCTTTTTTCACAAAACTCTTACACACGGCCGCAATATTGTCATTGCACGCCTTATAAGAACATACATGCACACCTTCAATGAAAAATTTTGTATTTCCAATTTCTTATCAAATTCTTTAGAACAACCATGTTTTTTTTAAAACATATATGTTGTTTTTAGAACATATGTGCAAAAATACAATTATTGAAGGCGTGCATGTATGTTTTTGGTGATTCTGTCAGTTCTCGCACATAAGATGGTTCTCGCAAGAAAGTGCCCCTATATATATATATATATATATATATATATATATATATATATATATATATATATATATATATATATATATATATAGTGGGACTTTCTTTTCAGAACCATCTTATCTGCGAGAACTGACAGAACCACCAAAAACATACATGCACGCCTTTTAAAATAAAATAAAAATACATGCAAATCTTCAATAATCGTAAGTATCCACCTATGTTCTTCAATATCATCATGAACTCATCATCTTTTTTCACAAAAACCTTACACACGGCCGCAATATTGTCATTGCACGCTTTATAAGAACATAAATGCACACTTTCAAAGAAAAAATTTGTATTTCCAATTTCTTATCAAATTCTTTAGAACAACCATGTTTTTTTTAAACATATATGTTGTTTTTAGAACATATGTGCAAAAATACAATTATTAAAGGCGTGCATGTATTTTTTTGGTGGTTCTGTCAGTTCTCGCAGATAAGATGGTTCTCGCAAGAAAGTGCCCCTATATATATATATATATATATACACCACTCAACCTCATTTTAATACATCATATTCACCCATTTTACTCTCAAAATTTATACATTTTCTTCTACTTTTTCACCATGAGTTCTAGCACCGACTCGTACCCGCAGACAGGCTCGTCGAGTGAAAAAGAGTCATCCGAAGATAGTGTCGAGTTTTTATACCAGGCAGTCAAACAGTACCAGGTGATTCAAGACACCGCAACGTCGTCACGAACATAAGTCAACAGCCCATTATTCAACTAGATCCACCAAACATCTTTTGTTATCCAAACCCTAAAAAAGCCCAAAATATCCACTATAAAACCCATCATCCAACATTCATAAAACCATGGCCACTTCACACACACTTCCAAAAACACAAACACAAAACATCAGTTTCTTCATTTTTATTCGAGAAAACTAAAATTACGTGGGCGGCTTTCCAATTCTTCTCATCTTCCATTATATTTTTCTCTCCAATTTTTTCCACTAAATCGTGCCATTCAGCGACAAATTGGAAATTCCCAGTGATGAACTCTTTGGAAGACATAAAACAAGCAACCAACAATTTTGCTCAAGAAAATATCATTGAAAAGAAGAAAAAACGTGGTCTTCATTGGATTGTGTACAAAGGAGAACTTTCTGGGAAGAAGTTAGCATTCATAACGTTTCGTATATCGTTTGGTACATGGAATATTTACGAAAAATATCAATTATCGATTTGTTTGGAAGAAGTAAATACATTTTTAGGTGTGCTTAGTAAGCTGAAAATACATCAAAATATTGTTTCATTAATTGGCATTTGTAACGAGGATAAATTGCATAAGATTTTTTTAGTTGAGTATCCAACTCGTGGGGGCCTTGAGAAGTATGTGAGCAGTACTGCACATCTCACATGGTTGACGCGACTCAAAATCTGCCTCGATATAGCTTCTGCCTTGGATCATCTTCAAACACATGACATGGAAATTACTTATTTGATAAGCGAGTTTATTCATTTAGATGAAAATTGGCAGGCAAAGATTCAGTTAATCACACCTCATGCGTTGACCTTTAGTTTAACGCCACTTCAATTGGGCTACGCTGATCCTTCAAACAGACATACTGGAAAGCAGTCAGAAATATACTCTTTCGGGGTGATACTTTTCGAACTTCTATGTGCAAGGCCAGCAGTTACACATGATGAAGAGGGAGGTGAACAGTCTCTTAGCAAATTGGCGCGCAGCCATTATGAAAAAGGAACTGTGACCGAGATTATAGATCCCCTTCTAAGGGTACAAATGAACACATATTCCATCGTTATTTTTTCAGAAGTTGCATATCGATGCCTGAGCGAGGATCCATCCATACGCCCAACAATCTCGGTGGTTATAGAACAACTTCAAAAAGTCCTCAAACTTCAACAAGGTTTTGTAACTTCGGAACTTCAACAAGTAAGTCGCTCCCGGTTTCTAAACAACTTTTGTCCGAAAATGTTTTTTTCTTTTGAAAGTAGTTGTGACCATGGGTCGGTTTTGTACAAAATCTAACCCATATCAAATAGAAAATATCCATTTTAAACGGGTTTGGGGTTTCAGTTTTAATAAACTTCGGTGGTGTTTGAATTCGACTTAATTGACTTAATTTGAAGAAAAAAAAACTGAATTCATTAAGTCATATGAAAAATGTTTGTTTGTGACTTATGACTGAAAATATTAAGTAATAAAACTGATGGCGTCTATATTAAGTTATCTCTTAATTAAACATATCTTAATAAAAAATTTTAACAAACAAAACCATTCGTGTTTCTAAATTTGATTAGTGGGAACATAGTAAACCTAAACAATCCTACTTAGTATCTTTTTGAGATGGGCAATTACTTTGGAACATCTTAAACAGGTAAGATGGACACTGATATTGAGATAGAGGAGTATATTGGAATAGTTCTGTATGATCTTATTTTCCATTGACTTTCAATGCTGTCTGCAGGTACAAAACATCCAGCATATGAAAATTCCATTGGAAGAAATACGATCAGCAACTCGTGATTTGACCATTCCCCATAAACCTGGTAAAGTGTACAAGGCGGTTCTCTCCCACTTTAATGTAGATAAATATGTCGCAGAGAATAAAATCAAGAGGGTATCTACGGAAGAAATCTTGGAGTACCCAAGAAGAAAAAGCACAGTTGCTGTTAAGAGTATATATGGTGGATATGGGAAACGAACTGAAGAACTACTTCAAATGCTTCTTAACCTTTCACATGAATACCTTGTCAAACTAGTTGGATTTTGTGATGAAGATGATGATCGTATTCATGTTGTCTATGAGTATGCCTCAAACGGAAGCCTGGATGGATATATTCGTAGGCAACATATCAATTATCAGAAATATTATATCACTAATCCGACCAGTATGAGAAACATTTTTCCTTGGGTAATTCGTTTGCAGTTTTGCCTCGATGCTGCCCGTGGGCTCAACATTCTCCATAATGGTAATGGAAAGAATGACCCGATAATACATGGTAATATAAAGAGCTCCAACATTCTTATAAGCAGAGAAGGAGTAGGCATGATTGGTGACTTTGGATTGTCAACAAATCAGAATTCGCATAGGTTGACGAAGGAGTATGATGTCTTTTCGTTTGGTCTTGTTTTATATGAGGTAATGAGTAAATATCAGTTGACAGATTTTGAGCTATCCAAAGATGATCTAAAATTGCTGCCTGACCAAGTCAAACTCAGAGAACTCAGATTTAATCTAGAAAAATTAAATGACATTATTGACCCAATGTTACAAAAAGAATTTGAGAAAGACCGTGCTTCTATTAGCACGCGGGAAGATTCCATATATATATTTGCAAAACTCGCATATCGATGCCTCGTAGAAGTAGAGAATCGCCCGACAATGGCTGACATTGTGAAAGAACTGGAGAAAGCATATGAATATCATGTAAGTCTCTAAATTCATGTAAATCATCTAAATATTCATGTCCCTAAATAGTTAATTAAGTAAATGAGTAAATATGTATCCATGATTCGGTTTTCATGACATTTTTATACATTAAGATGAAGCTTACGATGAATGTATTCAAGCGTTGTGGCGGATAGGTCAGTTAGAACTTTTGATCTGATGTATACAAGTTAATTTTATATACATAAAGGTTTCTTTTTTATCTTTTCCCAAATCTTTAAGTATATGATCCTTAGTTACAACTTTAGGCAAACTTAAGACAAAAGGATTTGAACACCCGCCATCTTAGTATATGATCCTCAGTTGCAACTTCATGCATATGTATTTTTCAGAAACCACAAAGTATGTGATGTATTACTTACATCAACCACGCCAGCAATTCATTTATGTGTCTTCAAAAATATATAGAATTATCTAAAACTAGATGGTAAGAATGATATGTACTAATACTAATGTCTTTTTATTTTTGGATGGCTGTGTCTATCTATCAGGTTGATGGTTTAGAAAAAAGGCAAGAAGATGAAGACAAATCAAAGGTAATAAATCTTAATACTTACGTAAGAATTATATCACTGTACTTTCTTAGAGATTTGTTTATCATTGACGTCCTAGAAATTTTAAAAGTTGCCGGCAAAAATTGAGAATGAGACCTTAAGTTAGTGGAGCCAAGATGATGCCGCTTGATGACGGAAGTGCGGGGTGTGTGATGCTAGCTTGATGAGGTGGCTGGTCTTTTTACTAAACAAACTCTGCAAATTGGCGATCAAACTCTTCTTTTAGATCTCACCTTCCATCAAACTCTTCTTTTAGCTCATTTGATTATTCACGGGTTCTCATAAGCAAGTCAGAAATATCAACTCATTCATCCAAACCCACACATATCGCCAGCCATCCGATCTCCGTCATTTGATCTTCGTTACTCAATTCAACTTTTTAAAATTGATCTTATTATATCGATTAGATTCATTAATCAAAACCCAAACTCGTTCCTTACGATTCCAGTTTTCACACCAAGTGTTTGACATATTGCCTCAACCAAACAAAACCTCTTTATTTTGATCCTTTGACCATCTTGGTCAAAGAATCAAAATATGAGTTTGGTTTAGGGTTCTTGGACCTTCTCGATCCCTGAATCGGGGTTTATTTCTCTCTTTTTGGGCTCCATGGAGGTTAGTGGTTGTTCTTCAGTGGGTGTTTGGCCATGTCCATTTAGAGGTTTCCATTGTTGCCCAGATGGAATGGCGGGGTCCAAGGGGTTTCCTAGGTTGGTTGCGCATATTAAGCGTCTCCATTTGTCATCGGATGATCGGAGGGGGGCCTTGCGAGAGGCGCTCTCCACGGATTGTGAATTGTTTGTTTCGGTTGGGGAGGCTTTAAAGGTCTCGGATCAGTGGTTGTGTGGGGAGTGTATGTGTTTACATGCTCTCAACCAGGCATGCCATCATGCTGATGGGATGGCCTGGTTCAAGCGGGTTGCGGGAGATGTGGAGTTTATAGTGGGGATCGTTAGGCCACATGTTGAGAGGGGAGTGGTTCCTTTGGGAGGGATGGTGGTGGATGAGGTTCTCCTTGACTGTGTGTTCTCCCTACCTATCATGACTGTTAAGAGCATCCCTCATAGTTGTCGTATGGCGTTTTCTCATGCTTTAACTGCTGCTCTGGGTAAGGTGGCGGCTATGCCAACGTCTATTGAGGCGTGGGTAAAACTTTTGTTGTTACCACGTTGCACGTTGCGTGTTTTTAGGCCCTCTAACCGTCAAGAGCGTAGGTCTGGTAATAGGAAGTCTTTGCAATGCCATAGTATTCAACGGTCGTTGGGAGCTTGGGGTAGGGATGGTTTTATCGCTTTTTGCCCAACCCCTGAGGGTGGTCGTGGGTAATGTAGAGGTATAGATTCACATACGGGAGGTGGAGGAAACACATTAAACACGAACTAAAGATTAAACATTATAAATTTCGGTTTATTGATTGGGGAAGTGTGTATGTTTTCTAGAGAGAAAACATACACACCTCATGAACCTGTGAATCCCTCAACCCTCCAAATGTGGATAAGGAGGGTATTTATACTAAGAATACAATGACTAACTTAGCTTAAATGTCTAAACTAGTCCTTGTACAAAGAATGAAGTGCAATTCCCAAATATGACAAACTTTAAGGCTAACAATCTCTCCCCAAAGTGAAGTCATATGGGAATTGCTTACAATGTTCCCTACAAGTAAAATATAAACCATAAGCACAGAGAATAGTCTTCAAACGTCATTACTTCGTTCAGTTTGTAGAATCTTCTCAGCTTTCATTTCTTTACTTGCAGACGAACCATGTGAGCAAATCTAATTAGGGGTTGAATTCAGAGTGCCCTGAGTGCTCTCCCCTAATTAGTGCTCTCCCCCAAACTGACAACCTTTCTGATGATTGCCATAAATCTGAAGAAGTCTTTTGATAATTAAATGCATTTCGTCTTTAGTCTTCTAACATGCAGCGGAAAATGTAGAGCAGACTATAGACTCGTCCTTCTTCACGATTATCTGTTCGAGGGAATAAGGTATCAACATCTTCATCTCACCAAATGCATCCCAGTTATCTTTCATTTGATAAATCAGCCCATAACGTACACATGAAATGATAACACCAAAGTAACAAGTTGAACCACTGATCATTCTTGATTTTATTGCCCGAAATTGTTGAAGGTGGAAAAGGTAGAAGTACGGAGAAAAAGATGAGTGGAAGATAAGACATAGAATCAACCAATCTCCGACACAAATCATTTCATAAATCATTAAGCCCGATCACGTGAACTTGTTGCGAGACCTCGATGTACACATTTCTCTCCCCTGCTGGTTACGATTTATCGGAATCAACATAATGATGTGTACGTAAAGTATTAACTGGAAGCACTTTATCATTAAACCTAGTCAGCCTGTGAGAAGATGTCGATATACCCAATCTAACCTCCTATATAAAAAACAACGGCTTCATGTAGTAACCACATGTGATGATAACCCAATATGATGAACTTGAGAATGAAGTAACATCGCCCAGATTTGTGACTTAAGCTTGTACTATCCTTGTGACTAAGAACGGTGTACCCTATACCCTTAACAGAAGTATTAGCACAAAACCTCTTGACATATCCTCAACTACGTGAGACACTGAGCACTACAACGTAACTCCTTAAAGTGATAGCTACTTTGTGAGAATAGAGAGAGAATCACAAAAGTAACTAGATATCCAAGTCTTCGTCACCATTAATATATGCCCAAACAAGTCATCTTCGCGGTAGGGTAGAAAGAAAGAAGATGAAATAAGTACACGCATCCGTAAAACCTTACTTCAAACCCAATAAATAATAACGAATCATCCCCGTAGTCACAGCTAATAATTTAACCATTGTCATTTGATTGTGAATCTTGATCAGGATCTTTTTGGCTATACGTGGTGATTTTGAAGGTGCAGTCCGATAAGTTCATTTGTGATTTTTGTTGTGAAAAATGCCATAAAATGCAATTCTAATGATGCCGGAAAAATTTGAGTTTAAGAAATTTTTACGCCGAAAATTCCCCGAAAAATTCGAATTTTGGCCAAAAAATTTGAATTTTGGGCAAAAATTTTCACTCTTGTACCAGAATTTGAATCTCGCGTAAAAATGGACCGTTAAGTCTCCTGTGAAAATTAAATTTTACTCAACTTTTCCCGCCAAAAATTCCCCGAAAAATTTGATTTTTTTTTTTTTTTTTTTTTTTGCAAATGCGATAAACATAAAGTCGAATTGCGATAGGTTCTTTTGGCATAATGCGATAAGGTGTGATTTGTGATAAACTGCGACAGAGTTCCAATCGCGATAAGTCCCAAATGCGATAAGTCACCAAATGCAATAGGGACCAAATGCGATAAGAAAGTCGAAGTGCGATAATTCAGCTCAGAGATGCAAGTGCGATAAGATGAGTTTGCAAATGCGATAGAAGGTTCTGAGTTGAAATGCGATAAAGGTGCCCAAGTGCGATAAAATCCCAAATGCGATAACCTCAGTCAAATGCGATATCTCAATCAAATGCGATATCTCAATCACGATAATCTCCCAATCGAGATAGAAGTCAACTGCGATAAGAGTCAACTGCGATAAAAGTCAACTGCGACATTTTGCTTTTTCCAACCACTTTCCACTGACTTCTTACACCTTTTCTCACCAACTATGCTACTTTTGACCAACTTTTTCCATAAACCCATGAATATTCTCCATAAAATATTCAATATATACCAATTATAATATTCACAAACAAATCTTATACAAGATTTCTTTGTGATTTTGGATCAAAGTAGCTAAGAACACACCAAATTTCTGCCTTGTTCTTGCGTCTGAATCCAGAAAACCACAAAAAGCTCACGTTTTTATGATAAAAACGCAACTGATGGGTTATTTCAAACACAAAAACGAACCTAGATATAGCACTAAACTCGGCTGTGATGAAGAAGATGAAGAAAACCGAGATAAATCACAACAAAAATCACCTTTATCACCTTAAAAACACCACGAGCAGCCACCCGGTTAGCTCTTGATACCAATTGTAGAGACCAAGTTTCATGTACGGGAGGTGGAGGAAACACATTAAACACGAACTAAAGATTAAACATTATAAATTTCGGTTTATTGATTGGGGAGGTGTGTGTGTTATTTCTTGAGAGAGAAAGTGAAACACACACACACCTCAAGAACCTGTGAATCCTCAACCCTCCAAATGTGGATAAGGAGGGTATTTATACAAAGAATACAATGACTAACTTAGCCTAAATGTCTAAACTAGTCCTTGTAAAAAGAATGAAGTGCAATTCCCAAATATGACAAACTTTAAGGCTAACAATCTCTCCCCAAAGTGAAGTCATATGGGAATTGCTTACAATGTTCCCTACAAGTAAAATATAAACCATAAGCACAGAGAATAGTCTTCAAACGTCATTACTTCGTTCAGTTTGCAGAATCTTCTCAGCTTTCATTTCTTTACTTGCAGACGAACCATGTGAGCAAATCTAATTAGGGGTTGAATTCAGAGTGCCCTGAGTGCTCTCCCCTAATTAGTGCTCTCCCCCAAACTGACAACCTTTCTGATGATTGCCCTGAATCTGAAGAAGTCTTTTGATAATTAAATGCATTTCGTCTTTAGTCTTCTAACATGCAGCGGAAAATGTAGAGCAGACTGTAGACTCGTCCTTCTTCACGATTATCTGTTCGAGGGAATAAGGTATCAACATCTTCATCTCACCAAATGCATCCCAGTTATCTTTCATTTGATAAATCAGCCCATAACGTACACATGAAATGATAACACCAAAGTAACAAGTTGAACCACTGATCATTCTTGATTTTATTGCCCGAAATTGTTGAAGGTGGAAAAGGTAGAAGTACGGAGAAAAAGATGAGTGGAAGATAAGACATAGAATCAACCAATCTCCGACACAAATCATTTCATAAATCATTAAGCCCGATCACGTGAACTTGTTGCGAGACCTCGATGTACACATTTCTCTCCCCTGCTGGTTACGATTTATCGGAATCAGCATAATGATGTGTACGTAAAGTATTAACTGGAAGCACTTTATCATTAAACCCAGTCAGCCTGTGAGAAGATGTCGATATACCCAATCTAACCTCCTGTATAAAAAACAACGGCTTCATGTAGTAACCACATGTGATGATAACCCAATATGATGAACTTGAGAATGAAGTAACATCGCCCAGATTTGTGACTTAAGCTTGTACTATCCTTGTGACTAAGAACGGTGTACCCGATACCCTTAACAGAAGTATTAGTACAAAGCCTCTTGACATATCCTCAACTACGTGAGACACTGAGCACTACAACGTAACTCCTTAAAGTGATAGCTACTTTGTGAGAATAGAGAGAGAATCACAAAAGTAACTAGATATCCAAGTCTTCGTCATCATTAATATATGCCCAAACAAGTCATCTTCGCGGTAGGGTAGAATGAAAGAAGATGAAATAAGTACACGCGTCCGTAAAACCTTACTTCAAACCCAAATAAATAATAACGAATCATCCCCGTAGTCACAGCTAATAATTTAACCATTGTCATTTGATTGTGAATCTTGATCAGGATCTTTTTGGCTATACGTGGTGATGTTGAAGGTGCAGTCCGATAATTTCATTTGTGATTTTGGTGTGAAAAATGCCATAAAATGCAATTCTAATGATGCCGGAAAATTTTGAGTTTAAGAAATTTTTACGCCGAAAATTCCCCGAAAAATTCAAATTTTGGCCAAAAAATTTGAATTTTAGGCCAAAATTTTCACACTTGTACCAGAATTTGAATCTCGCGTAAAAATGGACCGTTAAATTTTTTTGAATTGCGAAATGTTGTTCGATTTGCGAAAGGCTTATTGTTGATTTCTCTTAAATGAGTTTCACTCGGATGGGTCGTTGGCTATGCTTATTGTTGATTTCTCTAATACCTTCAACTTGGTGGATCGGATGCCCGTCTATTTCCCTATGGGTGGAGTTTTTATATGGTCAATCGGCGAGGTATTATGTGGGTGATGACCATAATTGGTCCACCACTGGTGTTCAGCAGGGGGACCCTTTAGGGCCTCTTCTTTTTGCCTTAGTTTTGCACCCACTTGTTCTCCGGATCAGGGATTGCTGTAAACTTCTTTTCCATGCTTGGTATTTGGATGATGGTACGATTATCGGAGACGCTAAAGAGGTAGCTAAAGCTTTAGATATAATCAAGGCCGAGGGGCCCCGCCTGGGCATCGAACTCCACATTAAGAAAACATAAGTTTTTTGGCCGTCATGCAATGGGGTGAAGGTGAAGGATGGGTTGTTTCCCTGCGGGATTGGGAGGCCAACGTTGGGTGTGAAACTCCTTGGAGGTGCTATTAGCCAGGATGCGGGGTTTATTAGTTGTTTGGCTGTGAAAAGGGCATCTCATGTTGTGGAACTAATGAGTTGTCTCCCAAGTGTGCGGGACCCTGAATCAGAGCTCCTTTTTCTCCGCTCATGTATGGGCGTCGCAAAGCTGTTGTTCGGTCTCAGAACGTGCCAACCTATGTATATAGGGGAACCTGTTTTTATTTTTGACAATGGCCTTCGGAAGGCGATAGAGGCTATTATGGTTTGCGGGGGCCATTTTTTTAGGGATTTTCAATGGAGGCTAGCATCCCTTCCGACTCGGTTTGGTGGGTTGGGTCTATGTTCGGCAGAGGATGTATCTACTTATGCCTTTGTGGCCTCGAGGGCGCAATCTTGGAGTTTGCAGGACCACATTCTCCGGGGATGTGGTATTGATGAGGTTTACTCTAATTATGGGTATGCGATGGATCGCTTGCGCATGTCCCTCCCTGATTTCGATCTTAGCAGTTTCTCTAACAAGGACAGCCCCCCCCCCCAAAGCCCAGAATGTTTTGGCGTGTGGCTTATTTAGTGGAATCGTCCAAAGCTTGGGAGTGAAGTTTGATCTATCCCCTCGACAAAAAGTGAATGTCTCCGAGCTCCTCATGCTTAGAATTTCTTGACAGTTATCCCCATTGAAGGACTAGGCCAACATATGTCGGCTCTGGAGTACCGGACTATCCTTAAGTACCGGCTAATGATCCTTCTGTTTCCGGTTGATGAGCCTTGCCCGGTCCGCCGCAAGGTTTGTTTGGATTCTTTTGGCGATCATGCGGTTCATTGTAAGGAGCTACCTGGTTTCAAATATAGGCATGATTTGGTTAGGGATGTTCTATATGATGTTCTTAAACGAGTAGGAATTTCTTCTAAAAATGAGGCCCCCGTGAACTTTCTAACGGATCCGCTTGAAGGGAGGTCTACTTTATGGCCGACTGATATACTTGTGTTTGGGTGGGCCGGGGGCAAACATGCTTGTATGGATCTTACTAGGGTGTCCCCTCTTGTTGGGCTCAGGGACAATGGGTTTGTTGCGGGACAAGCGGCGTTGAAAGTGGAATCGAGCAAAGTTGCTAAACACGAGAAGGCTTGTTTAGAAAATCAACACGTGTTTATCCCTTTTGCTTTTGATACATTTGGTTTCCTAGCTCCGGAGGCAGAGGAGTTTTTTACTAGGGTTGAACGGGTTGTGCAAAGTAATTTTTCGACCCCTAAGACACAAAATTTCATTTTTAGTAGGATTGGATTTGCTATCCAAAAGGGGGTTGTGGTGCAACTTGTTGCTCGTTTACCGGCCATCTTATTGTAATTGATATTTTCTATATACCAAATTGAATGTGATGTAAAAAAAATGATATTTCTTCCTATTATTTGTGTCTTCCTATCCTCCTATTGACATTTAATGATGCAGCAGCGGGCCATTTTCAAGTATAATTATGAAAGTATATCAGGTTCAAGAATTCTCATTTTTTTATTGGCATTTAATGATGCAGATGGAGAATTTGAAACACTTGAAAATTCCATTCAAAGAGATATACTCAGCCACCCATGGTTTTGATGATAGTCATGAGATCGGATGGGGTGGATTTGGAAATGTATACAGTGCAGAACTCTTCCATGTCGATGTAAGAAAGTATGTCGGAAAGAAAGAATCTCTTGTTGAACTCTATGGCTACCCTAGAAGAAAAGGCAAAGTTGCTCTTAAGAGGAGAGAAATTACGTCTGGTCAAGGAAGGAACGAATTCTGGAAAGAAATCGACGTGCTTTCTGGATTAAATCATCAGAATGTAATATCTCTTGTTGGGTTTTGTTATGAATATGGTGAAATGATCATTATTTATGATTATGCTTCCAATGGAAGCTTTGAAAAGTACATCCGAAATGTTCAAAACCTCACATGGGAACAACGTCTTCAAATTTGTATTGACGCGGCCCAAGGTCTCAATTATCTTCACAACCATCACATAATACATCGTGATGTGAAGAGCCCCAACATTCTGTTGGGTGACAGTTTGGAAGGCATGATAGGTGACGTTGGCTTGTCTATCACTGTTAACAGTGCATATTCTAAGCTTATAGTTAGTGCAGCAGGCACCCCTGGTTATATTGATCCAAAATATTACGCCAGTGGTATTTTGACTAAACAGTCTGATATGTACTCTTTTGGTGTGGTGTTACTGGAAGTGTTGCGTGGTGAATTTGTGAAACCTCCAGCCCAAGATAAATTCCGAGCTATTCTAGTTGAGGAGGCGGAACAACATTTAACAAGCAACCAACCATCCCAGATTATTGGTGGCTATTTAAGAAAAGATCTTAAGAATGACAAATTCTTGGATTCAGTCAAAACGTTTGCAGCGATAACTCATGAATGCTTGCATAGTACTGATGGTGATGAAACTCATCGCCTCACAATGGCTGACGTCCTGAAAGAGCTTAAGAAAGCATTGACACTTCATGTAAGTCATTAATACTTTTATGACCGTTTGTAAGTCTCGCATGCTTGATGTTATGTTTTAATTTCTTCAAACGGCCTTCTACCAAAAATAATGTCATTTAGAGACACTGATAAATACTTGTAAGTCTAAACAATGTCACTAAAATTTGAAAATGATTCAAAACAATTAAATACTTTTTTTTTTTTTTTTTTTTGGAGAGCACTAAAATTATATTATAAAACAAAAGGTCCAATAAGCAGACCATAAGGCAATGACATCCTATAACCATCAAAACTCTACACTTCCAACAAGCTGACAGGAAGAATAGTACAAATTGAGAAGATGGCCCAGGAGTACCCAACCACTTGACACAGACTAAAAGAAAGACTGAGTCCATAAAAATGGGTCATCAGAACTATGACCTTTTACCTACACTTTTTTAAGTGTCACTAGAATTTCAGATGTATACGAACAGATGGAAAATTCCCAAACTTGTTTTACGAAAAGTAGAAATAGAAAATGACACTTTCCTTGTAGTGAGTTTTGTTTGATAGGCTTGCACCTCTGTATACTTGATTCCTAAGATGTTGTGTTTCTTGATAATTTCATAGCTAATAGGGGTCGAAACCATTTTGCTTGAGGATGTCAAGTCAGCCACAAACCACTTCAGCAAGGAACGTGTTATTGGGAGTGGAGCATCAGGCAAGATATACAAAGGAGAACTCTCATTTTTTATGAAATCTATACCAGTAGCTGTGAAGCGGCTTGATAGGGCGCATTCTTATGGAGAAGGTGAATTCTTAAAAGAGGTTGTAAAGCTATGTGGTTACGTCCATGAGAACATCATCACCCTTCGAGGCTTTTGTGAAGAAGGGAATGAAAAGATCATTATTATGGATCATGCAATTAAAGGAAGTCTAGATAAGCACCTACATGAGTCAACTCTTACATGGGGACTCCGGCTCAAAATATCTATTGGGGCTGCAAAAGGGCTAAATTACATTCACTCTTTTGGAGAAGACCAAAAAACAGTTCATGGGGACCTAAAGAGCAGCAAAATTTTACTAGATCATGACTGGAAAGCTAGTATTTGTGATTTTATCTTTTCTAAAAACCATGGAACATTAGGCTATCTTGATCCAGAATATTATTCAAGTGGTGCGACTAAAGAAGCAGATGTTTATTCGTTTGGCGTGGTTTTGTTCGAATTATTATCAGGGAGACTGGCAATTGATAAGGTCGAAAAGTATTTGCCCATTGATAAGAAGGACGATAAGAAGTCTCAGGCCATACTTCGCAAAATTATAGAGGCAGGAAATGGAGTCAAAGATAAGAAAGATGCAGGAGATGGGGTCAAAGATGAGAAAGATGCAGGAGATGGAGTCAAAGATAAGAAAGATGCAGGAGATGGAGTCAAAGATGAGAAAGATGCAGGAGATGGGGTCAAAGATAAGAAAGATGCAGGAGATGGAGTCAAATATGAGAAAGATGCAGGAGATGGAGTCAAAGATGAGAAAGATGCAGGAGATGGAGTAAAAAATACGGAAGTTGTGCTCCTTGCTGGGATAGCTGCACGCTGCTTTGAAGATAAAAAACTAGAAGCACTTATATTTGATGATATTAAGAAACAAACAGATGCAAAGTCCATAGATATACTTTCACAAGTTGCCTACAAGTGTTTGCAGAAAGATAAAAAAAAACGTCCAACGATGGCTTTGGTTATACAGGAACTAGAGAAAGCGTTGAACGTTCATGTAAGTTTTACAAAAGTAAAAGATATATTTTTGATTGAAAAAGGAGGAGCACTAACAATATATGCACGTGTATATCGTAAGAGAGTCTTGTCTCTTGTTTGGGTCATTTTTACCTTGAGCTTTTGAGTTGATACATGACGAGGGTAGCTTTATATATATAAAATTTCACCTTATCTGTTATATTTCAGAAGTTTGAAAGTTAACTGAACTAATGTAAATTTTATTCTTAATACACACACAGGTAGACTGGGAATTTGAGCAAAAGCTGCCTAAAGATAATGAGAATATTATGAAGATGATAGAACATCGGGAGTCCGAAGAAATTACAAAGAAGGATCTCTATCCCATTTTCTCTTCAGGAATCCTCCTTAACAATGGAAAAGTGGTGATCAGAATTCTTTGATAGATGTTCAATAAAAATAAAAAATATCTTTGTTAACATCTGTTAGTTGTATCTTGCTCTGCATCTGATTCTGTTTTATTTTATTTTTTAATCTACAGTTGTTATCACTGAACAAGGATGGAAAAGCGAAAGAAATGATATCAGCAACAATGTTCTCTTACGAGAAGTGTTGGTCTTCTAAGTGGAATGTTTTAGAGAAATCTAGGTCATCTTCTCTGTCATTTTTTTATCAAAATATTTCAATTGATTTTTTCCATTTAACCTCCAATCTGTTGAACTTTTTAACATTTTTTCAACTTTTTTTTTTTTTTTTTTTTTGTTCATCAGAAATCATTTTTACAATTTCTGTGAAATTTTACACTTCTCACCTTACATACAGATAGTGTCGTGATCAAATATATTTACAGCTAATTAATATGTTAAAAATATGTACAGGTTTGGAACAGTCGCAAAGATATTAAATACTCAAAATCTCAAAATCCCAATCAAAATAAAAACTCAGTTTTTATCTTTGGGGATCATATATGGAGCTTACCTGGTGTTTAAATTTTGTGATCCAAAATTGGTTTCAAGTAAACCATATGTGGACTTAAAATACAAAACAGCGAGTGGAGAGTTAAACTCATATATTGCAGAGCGGAGGGATGGTGAGTGGATGATGATAGAGTTGTGCCGCTTTAGGAGTGATAATCAAATTTTTGATTTTGAAGTTCAGCTGGAGAGCTTATGGGGACATCCTTGTGGCAATGGTCCCATCTTTATAGATGGCATCGAGTTTCGACCCATTGATAACGTAAGTCCAAACAATATACTCATATGTATGTTCCTTTTGTGTTTAGATAGTTCATATCCAAAAGAAATATTTGACCTGCATACCCATCTCATATGCCTAGTTAGAAGTCTAGTTTATCAAAAATAGAATTAAAAAATTCAACATTCGCACATATAACATAGTCAATTTCTCGTTCCTCATATTTACTTTTAGTTTTGTCATGTGTCTTAATCTCTTTGATACGCATTTGAGTTAGCCATGCTAATCAAAACTTGCTGCAAAAATGATACATTCAATAGTTTCCATGTGAGCCTTTAGCATAAGGAGGCTCTGTGTCTGTATAACATTTCCACAATAGTTATTTATGTCCATAAAAGTTACCTTCCTTCTATTATAGAAGTTTAACCGAGACACGCATACTCACTCTCTACATTGGCATATGGTAATTCGATTTTACAGGCGGCTCATGAAGAGAATGTGGGTAGATTCATGAATGCAGAGTCGAGCGTTAAGCAGGACCAACAATCGCCAAGCGACATTCAAGAAATAATGAAGAGGTCACTGTATGATGTGTCAACCATGACCAAACAGGAGCTTGACAAGCTTCTTTCAACTGGAGTCCTTATTGACAATGGGGAAAAGGTTTTTTTTTTTTTTTTCTAGATTTCTGTTTGTATTATTGGTACTCACTGTGTTAGACATTCACGAATTTGGTACTCTATATTGAACAGTTCTTTTTGCTAAGCAAAGTCAACAGCAAGAAATGCCATATGCTACCCGCAAAGGCGGTGATAAACAAATCTCCAGATGCAAAATTTACCAAATGCCCATCTTCAACAATGTCTAGGTTCGTATATATGGTAGTTTAGTGTCATAGTTTTCTGTTGTTAATATGCTGAATATACACACACACATGATTCAACTAACTTTATCACACTATTTTTTATGAATGCAGATTTGAAGAGGTCGTTGAGCTTCAACGCCACCAAGCATTTAGTATCAACTGCAATATTGAAACTAAAATGTTGTCCCCAGATACAGCCTATGCATGTTATCTTGTCTTCCAACTTCCAGAAAACAGCGAGGGACTCAAGTGTCCGGTGAAAGCACGGGATCTACTCAATAAGAATAACAAAGAAAGCACAATTATTTATCTTAAAGCCCCAAGACCCGTTGATTTATACAGAGATAAGAGAGTTCCAAATCGCAGAGAAGATGGCTGGATGGAGATTAGGGTCTGGGAATTTGTCTATAATAACGAGATTAAAGACATTCCCATGGAACTGAAACTGGCATGTCTTGGAGGAACTATGCTGGGCCTAACTGTATGTGGCATCGAGTTTCGGCCATTATAGAACATAAGACTCAATCATTTGTGGAAGTTGAGATTTTATTTCAACTTCAGTATGTAAAATGTTGGGAATGACTAATGAGATGGGCAAATTGAGATGTTGTATTTAATTGAATGTCACCACTTTAAGTTACATAATTTATGTTACTCCTATATTGAATTTACTTTAGCAGCTTTTCGTTTATAAATCTTTCAATATTGAATAGAGGACCAAAAGATGTTAAAAACTTTGATGCTTGTATTTACATTTAACGAAAAACCCGTAGATTAATCGATTAAAATGTCGGAAACCATGTACAAAAGGCATTACAGAAAAGCCAAAACCACTATTCTAAATTAACAAACTGCTGCTTTTATCTATTTCAATTCATCCAGAATTCCAGATACTCTTGCTTTTTTAAATCAATCTATTGTCACAGACAGCAAGCATAGAATCCAATTGTACCCGTCGACACAAATAACACGTATGAAGCAATCAACATATACACTAAGTATTAAATACCCAATACAAGTTCTGTATTTTCCAACTTGGAGTAGAAAATCGAGAATAGAAAATAGTATAAACCCCATGAACCCACGGTCAGATAAGCACGCCGCCACAAATTCTAGTCTTCACTACATAAACGATGATCACATTACATTTTTTCCAGGACAAAGAAAATGTGAACAAAAACCATAAACATAAAAGATGGTTTCAAAGTGTTTTTTTCCCCCCGATCAGTGCCTTATTAACAGTTTACAGACGAGAATGAACACTTTAGTGACATGGAACTAACAGATTAAAAAATAATCATACTTTCAAAACCCAAAAATAATACAAAAAACTTCAAAGACAAACACCAAAGGTCAGTAGATGCCGCAATTTATATCAAGGAGGTACAAGAGTTTAGAAATAGTCTAATACATAAGATAACATCACCATGCAGATTACTATTCTGCAAATTCCTACAACATACTTGAGTTGATATCATAACGATATTAAGACATCCTAAGAGTTCTATTCGGGTGGGCAAGTGAGAATGTGAGATCTGAATTTATCTAGCTCCGAAAGAACCTCCTGCTCTGGACGATAAATTAGATCAATCATCCGCCATATCTGCACACATTAGGATCGTATTTAGTTTCAAGAATACAAACAGCAGATAGATTGTCTCATTGTCATAACAATAAAGTTAATCAATAGGGGAGAAATGGACGTGTCGTGCAGTGGGTCCAAAAAAGTAAAAATAAAGTATACAAGTCGAGTCAAGATTTCGTGTTGGTTGACCTACACCCTTTTATATCCATTTTGTAAAAAATTAAAACTAATAGTGTAAATTGAGATTATTAAAGCCATATTACTACATAACTAATCCAACTTATCTTTATAGTTAATTAAGATTAAATTGTAGCCTCTATGAATCGATAACTTTCAAGAATGATGCAATATGTAAAGAAGGGGAAAAAGCTCACCTGCAAGGTTCCACCACCACCGGTACTTTCTGTTGGAATATGTGAATCATAAAAAACTATAAACACATAAACATCAAAGCACACGCAGCGGAATAGATCTACATAACATATAATTAATTAACTAATTTAAAAGATGCGTACCTTTTGATTCCTAGCAAGAACAAGGAATCACGTGTACTTCAAGAACAAATATAAACCCTAATATGGGTTTAGGATGGATCGAATGGGACAAACACACAAGCTAAAGTAAGCTTGTTACTCGTTCTTGTACACACGTAATACTAGCGTTCCAATGGGAAAAGCTAGGTTCTAATTCAAAAACAAAACCAACACTTGTGTTGTAGTAGATTCCGCACACCCAAGGTGTTTGGGAAATGATGCCCGATCGACTATAAGAAGAGGAGAGAAGAAAGAAGTTGGTTTTTACTTGGAACAAGATTAGGGATTAATGAATACAATGTGATTGTATTTATAGGCACCCTTGGCTTGCTTCCCCCTCCAAGAAAACGATTTCCATAACCCTAAGGCATGGATCGGCCGACTTTTGAATCCCACAAGGATTCTATATCCTTCTTCTCTCCTTTGCATTATTAGTCCTTTAACGAGCGTTATCCAAACCCCGTTAAGTACTAACGACCGTTAAGTATTAGTTTGTGAAATGAATAATTAAAATATAAAATATATTTAATTTATTCAGACCATTGAAACTCTTACGTATTGTGTGCAATCCCGAGTCTCGGGTTCGAAACCGGACATACTAATATTAATATTTATATACAAACTCTAACAGCTCCCACTTGGATAACTATTAATATAGTAATGACATGGGTCAGTCTAGCTTAACCTTCCCAATGCCCCCAGCTCGATCCGAGTATGGTTTTCCTGGAAAAAACCACGTGATAATTTAATCATCATACTTATCCTTTTGTTTCTAATACCGCGTTAATATGGATATGGATCTCGGTTATTCTATAATTAAAAATTAGTTTCTCGTTTATACATAATTGATAAAGATTACCAAATCATCTGAACGTCTTCCAGATAGACTTTGGGCATGCGCATGCAAACATCTTGTCAATCCTACGAGTGGCCAAGCAGTATTAAACTTCAACACAAAGTTGAAGGAACAAATCCTTTATTGACTACGAGCATAACCCTCGAACTTCGCATCACCTCCGAAAATAGCCCTTATAACCACCTTTTACGTATAGCGTTAGACTATCTTACAGAAAATGAGCTACAACCTCGGAAATTATCTAGTATCTCAAGTCTGAGGATAAATATTCATGATATACTTAATGACGATGATCCATAAAGTATAATCATGCGGTTGGGATAAGTCCTATATTCAATTTATCCAATATTGAATATCATGTGATATTGGTATCTCAACCTTACAGTGCATTCTACCAATCCTCACATTTGTCTTAGTTCAATAATATTCCCATATTATTAATTGACACCGGACTATTTAGAATAAATTAATTTATTCACGGATTTAAACATGCAAATATAGGACACAAATATTATAAATGAGAATAAACGTTATCCGCACTTTATTTCATTAAAATAATAATTGTTTACATATCTCTTATCCAAATACTAACCAGATCAAGCATGATAATTCCCATTAATGAATATGCCACAAGTCATGACCACCATACTTGTTGACAAGGCATAAATCAATTAATTTGATCTATCAGAATTTTGAGAATACTTATTTCAAGAATGAAATTCTTTTATGTGTGCATTCATCTACCCAGATATTGCCACATAATATTTCATAAAATGCGTGACATCCTCATTCACGAATTTATGACATTAAACTACCAAACATTTATAGTTAAAGTATTCTAATTCTTTAATGTATAATGCAACTATGCTTTAAGCATAACTAGTACTCATGGCCTTTAATAAGGGTAAACTCCCACCATGACTAGTATTGAGTGTCATCTCAATCTTACTAGCATCATTGTATCCACACAACAATATGCTCTTTCCGAGTTCCGTAAACTTTTAACATTCATCGTGTAATGTTTTGATATCTCCAAATCCTTCAAGATTTGTCCACTATATCAATTAAGCAATAATTTGCCATATGGTTCACATTTAGAATTTTGGAGCAAATCCAGGCTGAGGATGTAAATTCTAAATCATATCAATTACACTTAACTATCTAATAACTTTTTATATATTAACGTTGTCAATCATCTTTCATACAAGCATGATACAACAAACAACATGATGTACATGAAAAATCCTTGTGTCAAACTTAGATTTATTCATGTCATACCTTTTCAAAGATATGTTTCTATTTAGTCCTACTATAATACACTAGATCTAATCAAACCTTATACTAACAAACTAAATCTATATGATACCGTGACACTCAAAGAATAAGGATGAAAGAGATGGATCGTGTATATGAAGTAATATTAGCCGAATGTTATATAAGCCTTAAGAGAACAATACACAAGCAAAACACACACACACACACTCTCTCACCTTTACAAGACTATGAGGCACACAAAATATGGTAGAGAGTGTGTGTATTTATAGTTGAGGGGTGGCCTTGGTTGCCCTACAAGGCCTTGGATGGGCTTGGTGTTGGACTTGGGCTTTTGATGATTAACATGATCTTTTATTTAACTAAGTCCAACACAAGCCCTTACAATGTTGATCATACTACACGACCTACTTAATTAAGACTTCTGCAAATGACCATCACTTCTATAAAATCTAAATGCTAACAATCTCCCCCTAAGGGATGGTCATTTCAATGATGCACTGGTGAATGGTCTTTTTTATTCAACGTCTTTATCTTTGTGTGCCGTTGTAGAATATTCTTCAATCAATGTTCCTTCATGCACAGTGATCTTCAAAGTCATCGTCTTTCATTCGTTCTTGCCTTGATCAAAATCTTCTTGTGATGATGCGTCATGTCCTCCAACATACTCATACATCTTGGACTGTATACTTATGATAACAATCTCCTTTTGCTAACAGTCTCCTCACAATCTTTCATCATATGACATTGTTCTTGACATCTTGACTTTGTCTCTAACACATGGTCTTTAACTTGATATCCTTGTCTTGAACTTTTACATCTGAGCTTTGTTGAGGTATGTTCTTCATAAGTATGAGTATGCTGAGGTGAAGATGTTTGATGTATCGGATGATGGTTAATAGATGTTTGTTGGTAGCTGCATAAAACTGTTAGTAATAAACATCCAGCGCTTACAGGTTGGGACTTTAAGATTGTCAACAGCATAGTGTGAAGACTTTCTATAAATCCTTCCCCAGGCCGTTCTGAACCGGATACCCCTGAGAGGGCTTACACGGACACACCGAAGTGCACCCACGATTCAGTGAGTCGCTGGAGATCACCCCACGACTGTAGACCGTTTGAAGCACGTAACCATCATGATGTGACTGGCAAGATCCTTGGATCTCATTAAGACTCTTACAACTTGTGTCCTTTTTGGCGAACACAAGTGTATCAAATGGAAGTGTTCCTAACGAGATATTTTGATGAATCTCATGGCTATAGACTCTATTTTGTGCGTTTTGGTTTTAGTCGTCGGAGGCATGGAGCAGAGTGCCACCTTTTCAATATCAACACATCTCGGAGTGAGAGGCCGATAGATTATGCAGTGTTCTCCGTGAGAAATGAAACAAATATCTTTTAAGAGATATCTGAGTGGCTAGGAGGGGTGGTGCAGTGCGTTACTAGGTCCATGACGTCTTGTCTTCAATATCAGTATTACCTTAGTGAATACCGATAGCAGATGTATTAACCCGGTTTCTGCCCTAAGCTTTCATGGAGGGCTATTTCTTTTCACCCTTTCATTCAACTTTTCTTTTTCATTCTTCAACCCCTTCTTTCCCTTTCTCATTTACTCCTTTTTTTCAATCTTACCTAAGGACTTCTAATTCTAATCTATTGGAATTATCCTTGGGTAGATCCCTCCGGCTCTGGCGGATCATAGGACGGTTTTTCCTAGCCTTAGTCACCTTATAACTTCTTGACTATCCTAGATTTGCCATAAAACCTTGTGAAAATCTCTCAAAGTGTTTATGAATAAACACATTTTAGTTAACACTTCGAGAGTTTTACATTTTTGAAATACTCCCCCTTCACATGTGCTCATGCATTTTTGATCTAAATTTACACATGCGGGGATAGAGTTCGCACATTTGAATAGATCGATTTTCAAAGAACATGACCTTCGCGAGACACGCTTACATCACTAGTTAGACTAGCTTGAAATTATTACCCGTCCCGGTCATATTCAATGATCATCTCTCGAATTGGTACATTCTACTCAGACAAGTCCTTTGCGAGACACGTTTACATCACTGAAACCAGCTTGAAATTATTACCCATCCCGGACAAGTCTTTTCGATAACGGACATTAAGTTTCGTCAATTCGAGGGTTAGAACTGAGTCTGTCTGGTGAGCATATTTTGAGATTCCACGAACTTTGATCACATTTTAATCACGTCCTCTCCCCTTATACTTAATCTCCCCCTCAAAAATAGCATGAAGTGGTATTTTTGCAAACAGTTGATTAAAATGAAACTTTTTGAGGAGAGATGGACTGATTTTAGCATGAAATATTTTGGAACATTTTAGTTTTTTCTTTTATACTCCCTGGTGCGGTGCGTGTTGTGCTCTAATTTATACCCACGGTATGTCGTTGTGGTTTTAGCAGTATTAATACCTATTCAAGTTTTAAATTTATATTTAGCCGACTTATCAATAACACACACACCTAACGAGCAGTGTACCCGGTCAGTATGAATATAATGGTAAGTACAGTGTCGATCACTAAGAGTGGAACGTATTATCTAGTTATTCTAATCAGTATTTTAATATCCTAAGTTAGCTATACAACCTAATCTAACGCAAGGGGGTTCAGCCTGATAGACTGGCACGGTTTGGTTATGATTAAATAATAAACTAAACTAATAGGCACGAATCAGCGATTAGCACACACGTACACAGATAAATACTTGAGACAATAAGAAGACCTGTCCTGATAGTTAAGTAGCTTGTCACTTGTTTTATTGCTAGTTTTATATGAAGTGTATAGTTCGATGCAACGCACCGAGATTAATTCCTTTCTCGTTGGTTCTAATCTTATCGGCGAGTAAACCCTTAATGATTACTTATGACTATCCTATTTATTAAAGACATGCTAGAACAAATAGGCGAGGAAGGGGCATGGCGACCCAAGCAATGCTCAACTAGACACAGAGGTTATCAATGCACTAATAAAAGTCACCAAAGACATCAACATATAAACTTTAATTAATGGGAAAGCAATTTTAAGGGGAGTTGAAGTGCATGATTAAATCAATGACACAAGCCCATCAATCCTGATCAATTAAAGTGTACTAATACAATAAAACAAAACTACTTAATGAATTGAATACATGCAGGACCTTCTTACAGCTCTTGTATCTTCGTTTAAGGTGTGTCTTGTGCTGCTACTTCGTCTGAATTCGGCTTAGGGTTTCTGTCTTCTCGTACTTCATATATCGCACGTACCAAAAGTCTTTGAAATTCGTCTGGCCTTGGGGTATTTATAGTTTCTATCTGAGGGCTAGATGCGGCGCATTGAATAAGTAGATGCGGCGCATTGACTTAACTTCGCGTGGGGTCCAAGATTAATATATTCAGGAATATTCGTACACCGCCAGAAGATGCGGCGTAACTTCATTCTTGTATGCGGCGCATGTCCTTTGCCGTCTTGGATTATAACTTGTGAAATCTTGATAGTGATGCGCCGTATGTAAGAAGTAGGATGCGGCGTATCTGGAGCAGAATGATCTTGATCTTGTACATTTCAGTAGACTCTTAACTTCTTTCTTGTTTTGCTCCATAATTAGTCCAAAATCGCCAAGTTTCGCATAATACTTGTTTTTACCTGAGAATTACAAAAGTAAACATTAACGTATCAATTCTCACAGATAATATAATAAAACAAGTCAAATAAATAGGATAAATGATGATAATAAAATGTACTTATTTGAGTTCATCAAATATCCCCCCACTTGAACTTTACTTGTCCCCAAGTAAACCTTAGAATTAATCTTATGAAAATGTATCCTAAAGGATATTAGGATTTATTTTTATATTTAAGCATGTATTCATTTTGTCATAATCACACAACCAAACACTTAACGAATTAGAAGTAAAATAAAATATATTGATAAAAGCAAATCTAGTCGTTTAACTGTCCAGTCGTGACGAATATTCTATCATAAGCTTGGCAAGTATACGCATCTCCTCCACTAAAGCTAAGGAATAACAAGTCTAAAGCGGTAAAAAGGGTTTGTAGGTGTTAAGGGTTGATCATTCTTCTTAATCTCTATCTATCTCAAATTCCAGAAAAGGCGACAAAATCACAAATACATGATCGAATCCACGAACACGATACTTGCAATTGCTCAAATCCTTAACTCGAATAGGCTAAAGATAGGACCAAGTAATCTTTACCAATAATATTATATCAAAAAGGGCGACAAAATCATAAATACATAGCCGAATCCACGACTACGATACTTAAGATTGCTCAAATCCCTAATCTCAATAAATCAAAGGTGTGGATAAAGAATAATATAGGGTATGGATAATATTTGGGATACAAATTGGTGTAAAATGAAAAATAAACAAAACAGATAAATTAAAATCCTAAGTGTGGTAAATTGCTATCCCAACCATCCCATGAATAAGACTCATATCATTGAATAACTCACGCTTTAACACTTGAAACACACGCTTTAGGTAGACACGAATTATACTCAACAAGATCTCAATCAAAGAATAACCTTAGTTGGCGTTCCCATAACGACCAACTCCCAATCAATCCATAAATATAATATATAACAACAAATAGTGGTGATATCAACCACTTAATACAAAACATTACATAAGTTGGTTAAACAAACATCCAACTCTTCCATTTTCTTTTTCTTTTCTATTTTTTCGATTTTTTTTTTTTTAACATATACATAGATGTGTAAAATTTCACAACTTTTCTATCACTTTCTTTCCGGATAATTTTTTCATACTTTTCATACTTTCAGAAATAACTGTAATAGTGAAAGTAGTAAACACACAAAAAATAACAAGACTTAAATTATACAATATCTACTTTCACTCCAATTGCATTGTGCAATTTCCCGACCTAACCAAAGATAATGAATTACGCACGCGAACACAGGTAATGTAAGTAAACACACTTTGCCTAAGGCAATTAACCACGGATTTTAATCTATAGGGTAGGCTAAGGTGTAAGGGTGTAACGAAACATTATAACAAAGGTGTAAGAAACGAAAGGAATGGCTCTGAGTGTTTTTCTAGGGGTATCTTACTCTAAAAGTGAGAGTAACAAAAGGTTTTATACGGGGGTTAACTAACCAGTGTAGTTAGCTAATAACACATAACATATAAAGGCTATTTGGGTGTAATCCTAGAAATTTACCAATTTAGACAAGTCATTCCAATTATATATATAATACTTATTATGGTGGTCTCGAATAGTATACAAGCCAAGTTCTAAAGTTTACAAGTCACCGACACACTCATAGATTTGTGAATTTTGAAAAGTTCACAATTTTTGAAAATAATGTCATGTGTGCAGCTATGTAATTTAGACTTTAAACACAAACATGCTAAAAATTTTAAATTTTGATATATTAAGCACATTTTAATCATATTTTGAAAAAGTTTAGGACAAGTAAGTGTTCTAATTCTCCAATCCCCCCACTTAAGTTAAACAACGTCCTCGTTGTTTGTGTCAAAGGTTAAAAACTGGAAAATAAAAGAATTAGAACAGAAAAACTCCCCTGAGATTTGCTCGGTATGATCCTCCATTATTTGTATAAGAGCAAAAATCATCTTTCTTTTGGATGAGAACGTTTAAGCTTCATATTTGATGTATCCACAGGAAATGCAGGAATCTATAATACCACCAAGACTTTAACACACCTGAGTTAAGAAGGTTCAAACTTGCATAATACATTAGTAGTTAGTAAAAATTAAAACGTAAAGAAAATTAAACTGTAAATCATCAGGTCAGTCGATACGCCGTATCCTATGGAAAAGGATACGCCGTATTGAGCCTGGAATAAATACGAATCAGAATAAAAGATGCGGCGTATCCTTAACCAGGGATGCGCCGCATTAAATAAACTGACAGAAAGTTTTAAAGTCAAAAATAAAAATGCAGAAAATTAAAATAAGATATGACCAGTGCAGGTGATGCGTCGCATCTTATGATGGAGATGCGCCGTATCTACTGCGGGTCTGACAGACTCGACACAGATAACAGAATAAAATTCTTCCGGGTTGTCTCCCGGTCAGCACTTGTCTTTATTCCAGAGTCTTCAAGTTAGACTCACGTTCAGCTCATTATTTTGTTCTTGTTACGCGCCATCCTTCTTCTTTCATCCGAAAGATGTTCCCGTATAGCTCCGCAACATTTTCTTCCGTACGACTTGATCTAATAAACTTTTTGGTCTTTATCGCAACATATTCTTCATCAGGTCCCAAAGAATATTTGATGATTTTAAATTCTTTAGAAATAATCATGGGTGGCTTATTATAAGGGATCCCAAGTAGTCGACATTTTCTCTTGGTGAATTCTACTTCGTCTTTATCAACAAACTCGAAATAAGGATCCTTATTCAAATAGTCATCAAGTTCATCAATCAATTCTTCTCGCGACTCATCGTTATTAGCAGAGGGATCATAATTAACCACGTTAAAGGATTGATAATAATCTTGAATCTCATCCCACTCTTTTATCAATTCCCATTGTAAGCGTTGACTAAGCTTTGTGTAATCATCAAATTGTCCATGCACCCATTCTCAGAAAGTAGTGTCTGATGCTCCCTTAAGTTCTTTTAAGTAGTTGATTCTACCTTTTTCTTGCAAAGCTTCTGCTTTACGTGGGCAGTCTTCAACTTTTTCATACCAATCGTCGTCTTCAAAGTACACATCGTTTCCAACCCGTTTCATTCCAATTATACTTCCCCCATTACAGGTTCCATCATTCTTATAATCACAGGTTGGCCATTCACTAAATCCATCCTTGAAGCGGAAAGGTTTACAAGTGTGATTAATATGCTCAAATTCCCATGGTTTATCCCAAACCCATGGTATCTGGTCATTCCATTCGTAGTACCAGGTGTTTTTTAAATCATCATACGTTTTGAATCCTGGTAGATCTCCAGTAAGCACATCAGCGTCAATTTGAAGGAGGTAATTAAATTCTTTAAATTGTCTGCACAATGGTGTCTCATAATTGAACACATCAATGTCTATCCTGAATAATTCTCCAATCCCTTCCTTGATTATTGAATTGTCATCTGACGATACATTGTTGCTCTCTACTTCCTCATCATCACCTCTCGTCCAATATACCCATAACACATCTTTAGTAGCTCGGTCCATGCTCTTATGGTTATTGAACTTACTAGCTAACCAATTTGAAAAATCAACATTGTTAGGATCGTGGTTAACGTCAAAGCTAGTGTTACCAATCATGTTCCTTCTCATATCCATTAACTCATTAAATTGTCCTTTAAAACTTCGTGTCAACCATGAAGTCACAATCCGTTTGACTTCATTCATAGGAGCAAATTTGGTATTACCGTATTTAAGTTCAAGCCACTCTTCTAAAGAGATATCCATCAACCTTACCAACTTTCCATGAAATAGTATCTCCGATTCAGCATACATTCTTTCGTTATCCAGATAGCTTTTATCTAATCCCCAATACTGTTCGGAATAAGGCATATAAGAAGTTTGTATAGGTTGGACTTCATAGCTTTTGTTGCTCGATTTGTTGACTGCATTTGCTGAGTTCATGTATTCAATTCGGAATTTCCCATCTTTTTCTTCGATAGTAGTCCAAGTTAATCCTTTAGATTCAATGATGGGCCATAAGAGTAACAATTCATCTTCAGTGTAGCTCATTAGTAAATCATAAGAGAATATCCCATCTTCAATATTGCATAAGCGCTTGAATTCCTTATAAGTAGCTTCAAGAGGGGTCTCCTAAGAGAATAAATCGGCATTAATCATGAGCACATTGAAGTTCACGTCATCAAAAATTTCTCTTTCGAATGAATTCGAAAGCAAGAGTTCCATGGCAAGATATCCGTTCACTTACATGTCTTCCATAGCAAAACCTGTCATCATAAGTAAAATCATAAGTAGGATTTGTTCGCTAGAAGAGAGATTAATGAATTTAGAAACGGATATAAGAATAAAAATAACTGATATCTGCAGATGATGCGCCGTATCCAAAAAGTTGGATACACCGTATCTTATAATCGTTAAAATTTAATTAGACTTTTATTCAGAAAATAGATACGCCGCTTATAAATTAGAATGCGCCGTATCAGTTTAATTTATCAAAAATCTATTATACTTATTAAAATTAAATGCGTCGTATTAACAAAAGTTAATGCGCCGTATTTTCATTACGTCTCAAAATACAAGATTTTTGATTCAGAAGATGCGCCGTATCGACAGAGATCGATGTGTCGTATCTGTTTAATAATTCGAAAACTGTTTTTAATTAAAATAATAGATACGCCGTATCTGCTAAAGCAGATGCGTCGTATGGCGTTATTGCTTAGAAAAATTTCTTAATAAAAACAGATACGCCGTATCTTGGGGAAAGATGCGTCGTATCGAATTTATTAAACGCGTTGTATTTTATAAAAATTAAACGCAATACGCCGTATCTATGAAAATAGATACGCCGTATCATTTGAATTAGCTCAGAACAACGATAGCAGAACACAGAAAAATAAAAAGAAAAACAAAAATAAAAACAAACGAAAATAAACAAAAATCAAAGAAAAAATAAAAACACACAAAAACAGAAAATATGCAAATAATACAATGAATGCAATTTAACTAATATACAACAGAGTTAGTGGTTAGAATAAAAATTAAAAAGAAAAACCTAATTAAAATACTAATCAAATTAACAGATAATAACAATTCACTCCCCGGCAACGGCGCCAAAAACTTGATGCGGTATCAACTTATGTATTCCCCGGCAGCGGCGCCAAAAACTTGATGGCGTGTGCGTGTTGTGCTCTAATTTATACCCACGGTATGTCGTTGTGGTTTTAGCAGTATTAATACCTATTCAAGTTTTAAATTTATATTTAGCCGACTTATCAATAACACACACACCTAACGAGCAGTGTACCCGGTCAGTATGAATATAATGGTAAGTACAGTGTCGATCACTAAGAGTGGAACGTATTATCTAGTTATTCTAATCAGTATTTTAATATCCTAAGTTAGCTATACAACCTAATCTAACGCAAGGGGGTTCAGCCTGATAGACTGGCACGGTTTGGTTATGATTAAATAGTAAACTAAACTAATTAGCACGAATTAGCGATTAGCACACACGTACACAGATAGATACTCGAGACAATAAGAAGACCTGTCCTGATAGTTAAGTAGCTTGTCACTTGTTTTATTGCTAGTTTTATATGAAGTGTATAGTTCGATGCAACGCACCGAGATTAAGTCCTTTCTCGTTGGCTCTAATCTTATCGGCGAGTAAACCCTTAATGATTACTTATGACTATCCTATTTATTAAAGACATGCTAGAACAAATAGGCGAGGAAGGGGCATGGCGACCCAAGCAATGCTCAGCTAGACACAGAGGTTATCAATGCACTAATAAAAGTCACCAAAGACATCAACATATAAACTTTAATTAATGGGAAAGCAATTTTAAGGGGAGTTGAAGTGCATGATTAAATCAATGACACAAGCCCATCAATCCTGATCAATTAAAGTGTACTAATACAATAAAACAAAACTACTTAATGAATTGAATACATGCAGGACCTTCTTACAGCTCTTGTATCTTCGTTCAAGGTGTGTCTTGTGCTGCTACTTCGTCTGAATTCGGCTTAGGGTTTCTGTCTTCTCGTACTTCGTATATCGCACGTACCAAAAGTCTTTGAAATTCGTCTGGCCTTGGGGTATTTATAGTTTCTGTCTGAGGGCTAGATGCGGTGCATTGAATAAGTAGATGCGGCGCATTGACTTAACTTCGCGTGGGGTCCAAGATTAATATATTCAGGAATATTCGTACACCGCCAGAAGATGCGGCGTAACTTCATTCTTGTATGCGGCGCATGTCCTTTGCCGTCTTGGATTATAACTTGTGAAATCTTGATAGTGATGCGCCGTATGTAAGAAGTAGGATGCAACGTATCTGGAGCAGAATGATCTTGATCTTGTACATTTCAGTAGACTCTTAACTTCTTGCTTGTTTTTCTCCATAATTAGTCCAAAATCGCCAAGTTTCAGATAATACTTGTTTTTACCTGAGAATTACAAAAGTAAATATTAACGTATCAATTCTCACAGATAATATAATAAAACAAGTCAAATAAATAGGATAAATGATGATAATAAAATGTACTTATTTGAGTTCATCACTCCCCCTTAAATAAAGCATATTTTTAAAACATTTGGGTTTTCAAGAGGGAGTTTCTTTTTGAACATCTTGAGCACAGGATTTTTGAGAAAGATTTTGAAAAGTCTATTTGAAATTTTTTGATCATGTGCTCAAGAATGTTTTTGATTTGCCATTAACATTGCGAGTCCTGATCTGAAATAATCAGAAGTCATCATTGTGGCTCGGGTTCCGTACAGAAATATAGGAAAACCGTCATTTAAGTGCGGGTCCGAAACTGAATTGTTCCGAAGCCATTATTTAAGAAATTTTGAGAAACGACATGTTTTAGAAAAAATAAAAATGAACTCTTGCTCTAGCATCTGTACATGCCCGTATCATTGTTGATTGACATTTCTAGGTACGTACAGAATATTGATTTATACGAGAGACATGTCGTGAGAAGAATATTTTTGGTTTTTACATTTTTTATTGTTTTTGAATTTTTGAAGATTTTCTATTTTTATATTTTGTTTTTGTTTTTTTTTTCAAGTTTTGTATTTTGTTTTGTGAAAAAATATTTACATGCGAAGCTTTTTGATAAAATCAAGAAGATTCGATAAGACTTTCTAACTCTTCAAGAGTTAGGCTTCGCATTCCAATTCGTCGGACCAAGTTTTCAAACCTTTCTTTTGGAAGGGCTTTAGTAAATAGATCGGCGATTTGGTATTCAGTCTTAACGAAAAATAATTCAACAATACCCTCTTCAACGTGTTCCTTTATGAAGTGATAGCGGACTCTAATGTGCTTGGTCTTGGAGTGCTGAACTGGATTGCACGAGATGGCTATGGCACTTTTTGAGTCACAATACATAGGTATGCGATCGAAAGAGTAGCCATAATCTGTGAGTTGTGTCCTCATCCAAAGAACGTGGGCACAACACGCAGATAGAGACACATACTCGGTTTCTGCGGTTGATAGCGCCGTACAGTCTTGTTTCCTCGATGACCAGCCTACTAGCTTCTCTCCCAAAAATTATGCTCCTCCGGATGTACTTTTTGTAGTGACTTGACAACCAGCATGATCGGCATCTGAAAAGGCTGTTAGTGAAAATTCTGAATCCTTCGGATACCAAAGTCCCATGTTAATGGTCCTTCGTAGGTACCGGAAGATTCGTTTAACCTCTTGGAGGTGAAGTTCGGTAGGCCTTGCCTGAAACCGTGCTAATAAACAGACTGCAAAATGTATATCGGGTCGACTAGCAGTTAGGTACATGAGAGACCTAATCATGCTCTGATATTTCTTCGGATCAATGGGTTCCCATATAAATCAGCACCAATTTTGGGTGAAGTGACCATTGGAGTACCAACAGAGTCACAATTTTCCATTCCATGTTTCTTTAAAATCTCAATTGTATATTTAGCTTGATTAATGAAAATACCATGATGGGATTGATGGATTTGAATTCCAAGGAAGAATTTTAATTCGCCCATCATAGACATTTCAAATTTACTTTTCATGAGATTTGCAAAAAGTTTTGAATGTTTCGGATTAGTGGACCCAAAGATTATGTCATCCACATAAATCTGAACAATCAAAATGTCATCTTTAAACTTTTTGTTAAACAAGGTCGAGTCAATTGTTCCTTTGGTGAAATGATTCAAAAGTAAGAAAGATGATAATTCGTCGTACCAAGCCCTTGGGGCTTGTTTCAAACCATAGATAGCTTTCTTTAGCTTGTAGACGTAGTCTGGATGATCTTTGTCAACGAATCCATCTGGCTGACTTACGTACACCTCTTCTTTCAGAGTTCCATTCAAGAACGCCGTCTTGATATCCATCTAATAGACTGTTATGTTTTTGTGAGCCGCATATGCTAAGAATAACCTGACCGCTTCAAGTCTAGCTACTGGCGCGAATGACTCATCAAAATCTATTCCTTCTTCTTGTCTAAATCCTTTGGCCACCAGACGAGCTTTGTTGCGAATTACAGTCATCTCTTCATCCTTTTTGTTCTTCCATAACCACTTAAGATCAATGACGAGTTTGTCTAATGGTCTCGGCACTAAATCCCAAGTGTCATGTATTTGGTATTGGAGAAGTTCTTCCTGCATTGCTTCAATCCATGAATTATCTGCCATCGCCTCCCGAATGTTCTTTGGTTCCTTTAAGCTTACTGAACAGGCAAAGATGCACATATAGAAATCGGTGGCAAGTTGTCGTCTCGTCTGAACTGGCCTTGAAGGTTCACCAATAACGTGTTTCTATTGGATGGTCTTTAGTCCACTTTAACGTTGAAGGGTATCTTGGTTTAGACAAGTGCATGTTTTTTGGTTCTTTTAACCTAGAGGAAGATACAGCTGATTCTGTTGCAAATGGATTTTCAAATGGTTCTTCTTCTGACACAGCATTGTCTTGATGTTGTTCTTCTTGAATTGGTATTGTTTGGTTTTGCTCATCAACCATTGGTAGGACAATCTCAATCACTGGAGTTGTTGGAGTAGCTGTTGATGAATTTGAGGTAGTTGGTGCGTCGGCTTCGAATGTTGTAGATGCATCTTGTGGTGGTGATGGTGGTTGTTGTTGTTGAGCGGGTGCAGCGGAATGTTGTTGTGATGCATTAGTCGAAGTTCCACCATAGTACTCATTATACATAAACTCGAAGAAATTATCCAGTTCTTGATTTGTCGGTTTATCTGTGGTAGTTGATTGAGCTCCTTGGGTTATGAGTCCTGAACTGATATGTCCAGAAGTCTGTCGTTGGGATGCGGGTCCTAATCTGGTATGATAGAAGCCATTGGGTTAAGCGCGGGGTTCTAGAGTGAGTCTCTCAGAAGCCATTTGTGAAATCTCATCAAATTTCACATTCATCATCTCTATTATTCTTTTAGTCCTTCTGTTATACACCCTGAATGCCCTCGAGTTGTCTGAATAACCAATGAAGATTCCAATATCACCTTTAGCTTTCAGCTTCCCCAGATCTTCTCTGTCGTTTGTAGGATAGTACAAAGCTCCAAATACATGAAGGTAAGAGATATCGGGTTTTCTGTTGTTCACTAATTCATATGGGGTTTTATTGAATCTTGGATGGATTAGGGATCGGTTTTGAGTGAAACAAGCAGTGTGAACAGCATCAGCCCATAAGAATAACGGTGCACTGGAATAAATCAGCATTGTGCGAGCAGCTTCCATAAGAGTTCTGTTTCTTCTTTCAACTACCCCATTCTGCTGTGGAGTTCTAACAGCTGATGTCTGGTGACTGATTTTAGTTTCTTCAAAATATGTTCTTATCTCCTGGTTAATGAATTCCATGCCATTGTCAGTTCTTACAATCCTCACTGGAGCTTGAAGTATGATGCGTGGTTTTGCGACCTTACAACAGGTTTTACCTCTCGAGGGATCTCAAGAGGCTTACAACCCCACCAGGCAGTGTACCTGACCGATGTAGTATAGTGTAGTGGTAAGTACGAGGGATTGATCGTTCTCTCCACAGGGAATAGTGTCGTTAGGATTGAAAAACTACTCTAATAGGTCTAAGGGTGAGAGAAGATTCTTTTTGTATTTTTATATTTTATGAAAGCAAGTAAAATCTCGGGTTTGGAAGAGTGGGCGAAATTAGTTGCTAGTCAACTAACCCAAATAACTACTAATGCAAATAAAATAAAATAACAGAAAATGAAAAGGTCGTGAAACTTATGTGGAGAGAAATGTGTTTACTTAGATTTCCTTACTCCGTAACTATCTTTTACCGGTTGATTAGTGTGTATTAATTGCGTGGATGACGGGTGTATTCCTTAATACCAATCGTGGGGTGGCGTACGTACTTCCCCAACTCTACAAGCTCCTACTTCACTCCTATGTCGAGCCGGCTAAGAAGCTCCTAACATGGGATCACTAGAATTCGCTCATGCATTAAATACAACCATAAAAACCTTAGTACGCATTGGTTCATGTTTCTTAAGACGTTCAAGCAAGTTACCTTATAGGAGGTTAGCCAGTTTTCTTAAGCCTAACATCGATAAACAATCATCCAATACAATTAATAACACACTAATAACCAATAATCAATAGTTAGGTTTCATTAGATCTAAGCAAACACAAGATAAATCTAGCCTAGCATGTTAATTAAAAGACAAGAACAAGATATAATCAAACAACACATAGACATATTGATTGATTAAATGAATACTTATCTTCAATTAAACATGGGAGATCCAAGGGTATAAAAACCCTTAAAAATGGCAAAAATTCGTCTTAGGGTTTCTCCTCACAAAGTTGCACACTAATGACAAAAAATTGTAAAACTATATATAGAACTTAGTGGCTGACGGCGTCATGTTATAGATCTTGACGTCGTCACCTCGCCGTGTCTAGGGTTCCCGGATGGCCTTCTTGACGCCGTCCCTCTTTAATGCTCCAAAATCCGCTCTGGCTTATCAAAGGTTGACGCCGTCAGAAATGGGCTTGACGCCGTCTCTCTTTAAGTTAAACCGTGATGGCCTTGATCACCTTAAAGGGTGACGCCGTCAGACTTCCTTTGTAAAACTCCCTGGCTTATCATGTGTATTTTTCATATCCACCTCTTTTGCCAAGCCATGACGCCATCAGGAGCAATCCTTGACGCCGTCAAAGGTACTTTTCCAGCCGATTTTGAGACTTTGTCGTTTTCTTCACTTTTATGCTCCAAAAACGTCCAAAATGCTTCCTTTTCTAGATTTCTTCTCCAAAGTACCTAAAATGACAAAAGGAACGATTTAGGGCAATATTTGATCAAATAAATACGATTTAGGGCTTAAATGACCCCCTAAAAGCGGTACACTTTTCGCTTCATCAAATACCCTTACACTTGAGATTTGCTTGTCCTCAAGCAAATGCGCTTTTATTCTAATCAAAATACAAGTTAGGGGTCATTTAATGCTAATATAAAAGTAATTACAACAAATAGTCGTTCCACTTTAATCATAATAAGCACGGAGATTATAGACTAGCACCTCACAAGTAGTGTTTAGATACTCACATCTCTCAGGTGTCATCAAAATAAATCTCATAAATGAAAACGGATAATATCTCTCACTACCAGTCATAGCAAATAGATTACCATAGGCTTGGGAAAGGATCAAAAACCTTCTCCACTAGGCGTAAGCACCTAAGATAAACTATCAAAGAGGGCTTTTAAACGGGTTATAACGTTAGGTGTAGGGATATGATAAACACGGATTTGTTGGATAAGGGATATTTTACTGGTGGCGAGTTAAAGATCTTGATTAATTACATGAACAATATGGCGTTGCTAAGCCAAGACTAGACTCGACTTAAGCTAAAACCAAAATAACAAAAACATAAAATAAACATAAAATGAAACGGGATGGTAGTCCGTATGTTTTTTCTACTTTTCTTTTTCTCATTTTTTTTTTATTTTTCTTGAATTTTTTTTTTCATACACTCTTGCCCTACCATCCAAAATAATACATCATAGGGGCGTTGCATTCCCCTTACACTTGAACTTTTACATAACTTTACAAATAACTATTCTAATGACTCGAATTAAGATAATTGAAACACTTGGAGTACTTTTAAAATATTTAGCACATATGGGGGTAATAATGTTGTTCTTCCCCATTACACTAGTACTTTACCCATGAGTCCCAATCGTCCCAAAACAATATGTACAAGGATATGACTCGACTTAGCAACCATGTAATCAATTAGATAATTAACTTGGGGTTTAAACAAATGTTGTCACAATAATGCACTAAAAATGAGTGCATACAAGGTAGGCTAAGGCGATTTGGGTGTACATTTAAGTGGGGTGTAACCAAATTCTTCCTTTAAGTAAAATGCTTAAAGGTCGAAACGAAAAGATAGGCTCTGAGGGGTGTACTAGGGGTATCGTGTACTAAAAATGAGTACAACGCAAAGGGTGTGGGAGAATTACTTGACCAATGTAGCCAATGTAATTATAACAAAAACACAGGTGTAAAACAATGGGTTAATCCTAATGCCTCTTATCATGTAGTAAATCTAACTACACGAATGTAGTCTCACTTGTGGCCTCGGAATGGTCCTAACTGAAGTTCTAGAATCTAAGTGCTACCGGTACACACATCATAGCATAAATGCTTTTCCTACCAATTCTAGGGGCGAACCTCACATATTTGGGGGTGGAAAATTTTTTAGTGGTACGGTTTTTGTGCTAGTCATATAACTCCTATCCATGAGACGCTCATTAAGATCAAAGTTTCACTCCTATATGTTGTAAAAAATTTTAAATTTGGCACTAAAATTGCCCTAACAGGTATTTATCTCAGTTTTATTACACATCTACTATTAAACAAACGAAAAATCAAGCGTAATAGCATTCTCTAAGGTATCGTACTTTACCCCCCCCCCCCCCCTTACACTTAAGATGAACATTGTCCCCAATGTTCAAATAACAAGATGTAAAAGTAAATAAGGTAAAAGAATGAAATCAAATACTCCCCTGATTCGCTCGGTGGATAAAGGGGTAACATGGTTAGATCTTCTTCCAATAAAATGTAGAAGCTTCAAGACTAATGCATCGCCAAAAGCTTGATTCCACATATATCTCCTTGTCCAAAATAACCTGTTACACCTGAGAAAACAAACACGAAAACCTGCATAACATCGGCAGGATAAATTCTATATAAGGATATAATGCTTGTGGAATGATAATTTTGCAGATTCCTGGAGTTTATAAGTTAGAGATTTAATAAAAACTTTTTATGAAAACAAAACTTTCAAAAATTTCAGAAAATTAAAACCTGACGCCGTCAGGTTGTAAAGCCTGACGCCGTCAGAAGTGATCTGACAGAATTCTCATGTTAAGTTTCCAGAAAATTTCTGGAAAAACCTATACCTTACTTCCTGGAAATCCTGCAAAATATCATTATGACTCGATACAAGCATTTGACGGAAACAATTACTAATATGTATGTTAATTTAATTATTATTACGATTCATGTTCATTTGTTCTAATAAACTGATTTGGATTTCCCTTACACTTATCTTTTGCAAAATACCTTTATATGTAGTTAAGACGAAGTTAAAAACTAGATAAAGCATTTTCACAATTTAGTTTTGAACATGAATCAATAATAATAAAAATTTAAACATACATACGGAAACAAATAAAATCAAACAAACAAACAAATAAACGAATAAAGCAAATAAAGCTTGGGTTGCCTCCCAAGAAGCGCTTTTCTTTATTAACGAGTCTTGTAGCTAGACTCAAAGTCACGTACATTACGTGATTTCTTCATCAAAAGTTATGTCTTCCTCATTGATCATTTCATTACCATTCTCTTGATAATGCTTGACTCGTTGTATATTCACAGTGAATTCTCTATCCTCGTCGTCAATCAACACAACGGCTCCGGTTTTAGAGGAGCTCCTTACGGTAAAAGGTCCATACCATCTAGATTTAAGTTTCCCAGGAAATAGCCTTAAGCGAGAATTATATAATAGGACCTTGTCTCCTTCTGAAAACTCCTTGGGTATCTTAATCCGTTGGTCATGCCATCTTTTTGCCCTCTCTTTGTACGTAATGGAAGATTCATAGGCCTCTAATCTCAATTCATCGAGCTCTTGGAGCTGTAAGAATCTATTTGTTCCTGCAACCGTATAATCCAAATTACAAGCCTTAAGTGCCCAATATGCCTTGTGTTCCAGTTCTACTGGAAGGTGGCATGCCTTGCCATATACCATACGGAACAGGGTTGTCCCGATTGGTGTCTTATAAGCGGTTCGAAATGCCCACAAAGCTTCATCGAGCTTAAAAGACCAATCTTTTCTGTTTTGATTGACCGTTTTCTCTAATATTCTCTTTATGGCTCTATTAGTGTTTTCGACTTGACCGTTGGTTTGAGGATGGTAAGCGGTGGAGAATCGGTGAGAGACTCCATATCTTTTCATAACTTTCTCCATTTGCGAATTGCAAAAATGGGTTCCCCTGTCACTAATAAGAGCCTTCGGAATTCCGAACCTAGCGAACAATTTTTTTAAGAAATGAATGACTACCCTAGCGTCGTTAGTCCTAAGGGCTTGCGCTTCCATCCATTTCGAAACATAAACAATGGCCACTAAGATGTATTCATTTCCTCCTGAAGATGGAAAGGGTCCCATGAAATCAATTCCCCAAACATCGAAAACCTCGCAAACTTGTATATAATTCTGTGGGGCTTCATCCCTCCTAGAGATATTCCCAGCTCTTTGACACGCGTCACAAGTCTGTATCATTCCCTTCACATCACGAAATATTATAGGCCAATAGAATCCCGCGACGAAGACCTTTCGTGCAGTAGTGTTCATTCCGTGATGTCCTCCAGATGGACCTGCATGACACTCTTTCATAATTCTGACAGCCTCCTTTTCTGAAACACAACGCCTGATTACCTGATCCGGACATCTTCGGAATAAGAAAGGTTCATCCCAAAAGTAGTACTTTAATTGATTGAAGAACCTCTTTTTTTCATGCCTGCTCATATGCTCAGGAATGACTCTACTTGCCAGGTAGTTAGCATAATCCGCATACCATGGTTCAGAATCATTTATTGACATGAGCTGCTCTTTAGGAAATGACTCCCGAATCTCACTCTTATCAGATTCAGCGAGGCTAGGGTTTTCGAGACGAGAGAGATGATCAGCCGCAAGATTCTCTGCTCCATTCTTATCACGAATCTCAACATCGAACTCTTGCAATAGTAGGATCCAACGAAGTAACCGCGGTTTAGCATCCTGTTTAGCGAAAAGATATCGAATAGCTGAATGGTCCGTAAAAACAACCGTTTTAGAAAGGACAAGATACTGGCGAAACTTATCAAAAGCAAATACCACGGCTAGTAATTCCTTTTCAGTGGTAGTGCAGTTTTCTTGAGCAGGATTCATGGTTTTGCTAGCGTAGTATATTGGCTGAAAGTGTTTGTTAAGCCTTTGGCCTAATACTGCTCCAACAGCATAATCGCTAGCATCGCACATGATTTCAAAGGGTAACTCCCAGTTAGGGGTGACCATAATTGGAGCTTGGGTAAGTTCCTACTTCAATCAATCGAATGCATCCTTGCACTCTTGAGAGAAGTCGAACGGGGCATCCTTCATGAGCAACTGAGTCATTGGTTTAGCTACCTTTGAGAAATCTTTAATGAATCTCCTATAGAAGCCAGCATGACCCAAAAAGCTACGGATTGCCTTGACAGTTGTTGGATAGGGAAGTTTGGATATAGCTTCAATTTTTGCCCGGTCTACTTCAATTCCACTTCCTGAAATTTTGTGCCCTAGCACAATCCCTTCTTTCACCATAAAGTGGCACTTTTCCCAGTTTAGTACCAAGTTAGTCTCCTCACAACGTTTGAGCATTTTCTCAAGGTTAGCAAGACAGCGATCAAAAGAGTTTCCAAATACCGAAAAATCATCCATGAAGACCTCCATGCTGTCTTCCATTAACTCATGGAAAATTGCTGTCATGCAGCGCTGGAAAGTGGCGGGGGCGTTTGATGAAGCGAAAAGTGTACCACTTTTAAGGGGTCATTTAAGCCCTAAATCGTATTTATTTGATCAAATATTGCCCAAAATCGTTCGTTTTGTCATTTTAGGTACTTTTGAGAAGAAATCTGGAAAAGGAAGCATTTTGGACATTTTTGGAGCATAAAAGTGAAGAAAACGACAAAGTCTCAAAATCATGCTAAAAGTTACCTTTGACGGCGTCAGGATTATCCCTGGACGGCGTCATGGCTTGGCAAGAAAAGGTGGATGTGAAATTTACTCATGATAAGCTAGAGAAATTTGCATGGGAATTCTGACGGCGTCATGCTTTAATCTGATCAAGGTCGTCACGGCTTAATTTAAAGAGGGACGGCGTCACCCCTAATTCTGACGGCGTCAACCCCTGATAAGCCAGAACGGATTTTGGAGAGCTAAAGAGGGACGGCGTCAAGAAGGTCATCCGGGAACCCTAAAAGCGGCGAGGTGACGGCGTCACACTCCATAACGTGACGCCGTCAGATCTGAAAGTCTATATATAGTTTTGCAATTTTTTGTCATTAGTGTGGAACTTATTGGGGAACTTTGTGTGTGAAAACCCTAGGACGAATTTGGCAGCTTTTTCAAGGCTTTTTGCCTTGAGATCTTCCATGTTACATTGAAGATAAGTTATCAATTAATCATTCAATATGTCTATGTGTTGTTTGATTCTATCTTGTTCTTGTCTTTTGTTTAACATGCTAGGCTAGATTTATCTTGTGTTTGCTTAGATCTAATGAAACCTAGCTATTGATTATTGGTTATTAGTGTGTTGTTAGTTGCATTGGATGATTGTTCATCTATGTTAGGCTTAAGAAAACTGGCTAACTTCCTATTCGGTAACTTGCTTGAACGTCTTAAGAAACATGAACCAATGCGTACTAAAGGTTTTTATGGTTGTATTTAATGCACAAGCGAATTCTAGTGATCCCATGTTAGGAGCTTCCTAGCCGGCTCGACATAGGAGTGAAGTAGGAGCTTGTAGAGTTGGGGAAGTACGTACGCTACCCCACGAATGGTATTAAGGAATACACACGTCATCCACGCGACTAATACACACTAACCAACCGGTAAAAGATAGTTAGGGAGTAAGGAAATCTAAGTAAACACATTTCTCTCCACATAAGTTTTCACCAACCTTTTCATTTTCTGTTATTTTATTTTATTTGCATTCGTAGTAATTTGGGTTAGTTGACTAGCAACTAATTCCGCCCACTCTTTCAAACCCGAGATTTTACTTGCTTTCATAAAATTATAAAAACATAAAAAGAATCTTCTCTCACCCTTAGACCTATTAGAGTAGTTTTTCATACCTAACGAACACTATTCCCTGTGGAGAACGATCAATCCCCCGTACTTACCACTACACTATACTACATCGGTCAGGTACACTGCCTGGTGGGGTTGTAAGCCTCTGGAGATCCCTTGAGAGGTAAAACCTGTTGTAAGGTTGCAAAACCACGCATCAAGTTTTTGGCGCCGCTGCCGGGGAATAGTTATTGTTTAGGTTTGAATTTTTATTTTATTAGGTCTACTCGCTAGATTCCTTTCTAGTGAGATTTTTATTTTCTTTTTCTAGGATTTTCTTTAGTCTATCTTTTTCTTTGTGTCTTTGTTCGTAAAAGAAATTTCCATTGACTCTTCCGTTCACCATTATGGAGACCGTGAATCCACTACATAATCTACCCCTTCCACTCCAAAATGACATCTTTATGTTCCGTCGACATAATGGTGAATCTTTTTCCGATACATGGACTCGTTTCAAATACTTATTAAAAAAGGTCTTTCATCATGGTCTTGACTTATTGTTTCCACTTCAAATCTTTTACACTCGTATCGACCACCAAACCCAGCAGGAGATTGAAAATATGGAAGATGGGAAAATGTGGGATTATGGTGATGAAGAGGCATGGGAAATCTTTGAGATTCTCGCCCAAAAAAGAAGTGGAACATGTGACCCAAAAAATGCAAGCTTAGACCTATTTGGTATTTGGATAAATCAATCGGAAGGTTTGTTTAGGAATGAGGTGGGTAGAGTTGAGGTACCTAAGTGCATGTCATGGTTAGGCACTACCATAATACAGGATGAACACATAGGTGACCTTGATGTGATGGAGGATTTAGCCGAACATGATCACATTAATCAAAAAGACCTAGGTTTTATGATTGATGACGTTGAATCTCAAGAAACACATGATGAATCTTTTAGGCAATTTGTATATAGCAGTCAGAATATTGAGGATGATCCTTATGATTCGGACATAGAAGTTGAGATGCCTAGAGAAGCACTTGAGATACTTGGGAAAATGTAAAACCCGAAAATCTAAAACATAAAAAATTACCAAAATGCCCCTGAAACTTTAAAATTTAATTAAAGCTTAATTAAAGTTCCGAATCGATCCCAAACTTCTGGAAACGAGCAAGATATGGTACAAAATAATTTTGACAACTTCGATTAATATTTATACAAGTTGTGAAATGACCAAAATACCCTTGTGTGTACCAAAAATTTAAATACACAATTATTATTAATTAAAAACCATTTAAATTACAAGATTAATTAAGGAAATAAAAAAAAAGGGTAAATTGATTCTTGGGCCTTGAAGGCCGGCTCTTAGTCAATTCCCCCTCCTCCTAATTCAGTCCATCCCATTTTATATCATCCCATAATTTTATTTCTTCCATAAAACCCTAAAAACAACCTAGCCGCCACTCTTAAAAATCCCACACACCACATCCGATTTTTAGAAATCAAAAACCCATTTTTCTGGAGTGCTTGATGATGCAAGGAAGGTGAGAAAAATAGCCACAAGGTCCTGGAGTCGATCGTGTGTTCGTGGTGATTTATTTGGGTCGAAATAGTGCAACCGAGCATCAATAATCCACATCGTGTGAATCCTTTGATCTATAAATTTCCTGGTAATTTTCTAGCACTCCTTTAATCACATATAACATGGGAAAAATACTTAAATCGAACCATGCATTGTATTTTGGCCGAATGGAAAATAATGGGTTTATAAACCCTAAAATTGAATTAAATCTAAAAATCTTGTATGCGAATTTTCTGGGCCAGGTTATTATTTTTTGTGGCTTCTATAATGATCATATAACATGAGAAAAATGGTTTCTTGATTTTTTTGAGTCGAATTCGTGATTTATGGAATTGTTGTTAAATCGGATTTTAGAGCAAAAAAAGGGAAATCATGGAAAAATTATTAAACCAATCGAACTAGGGTTCTTGTGTGATGAAATCTGGAATTTAATGAGTTATAATGATGATACAATGATGGCCTAATGATTTGGATTACTAGGGTTTGATTTTGAAAATGTTTTGTTATTACCGATTTGAAAATAATTAGTTAAGGGTGTGTTTTGTAATTATTAAAACTTGTGGGATATTTTTGTAATGTTTTATAGATCAGGGGGAAGATATAAAAATTATAATATAAGGGCTTTATTTGTAAATTGAGCGAAGTGTGGATTTAATTTGTAAATTATATGGCGTTTTGAAGATAAAATGTTTAGGGTGTATTTTGTAACTTTTAAAACTCAAGGGCTATTTTTATAACTTTATTTGGACTGTTTATAATTCGTATAAAATATAACTTGAAGGTGTCATGTGTAATTTTTGTAATTAAAAGGATTAAAATGTGTAATTACATAAATTATAAGTCGAATTGAAAATAAATAAAAATGAGGGACTAAATATGTAATTTCTGGAAACTTGGTGCTGTTTTGAGTAGTAAATTATATTCAGGGGGTTATGTGTAATTTTGGTAATTTAATGGCTTAATATGTAATTGTTAATAATTAAAGGTTGAAATTGTAATTTAAAGGACTAAATATGTAACGAAGATAACTAGAGGGACCTATTGTGTAAATTATGGAAATTTGAAGGAGCATTCGTATAACATGCTAAAATAAGTACTCATGATGTAAAATTGGTAAATTAAGGGTTTAATATGTAATTATAGTAAATTATATAATTCGAATTTGTAATTTAAAAAGTATAAGGACCAAATGTGTAAATTACCGAAACTTTGAGGGCTGTTTGTAACATAATTATATTGAAGGTTAATTTCTGTAATTTGAAGAAACAAAAGGACTTGATGTGTAATATGAATATTGTAAAGGTTAAATTTGTAAGTTATGTAAGTATAAGATTAATTTGTAAATTAATAAAGTAAAGGGGTGTAATTCGTAAATATTGGAAACTTGGAGGCTAAATGTGTAATTCTGGAAAATAAAGTATTCGAATGGTAAATTATGAGATTTCTATTTTAAACCTTGAACTTGGTAAGTTACGTTTATAACCCTGAACTATGAAAACTTGTCATATTTAACCCTAAATTTTTGTGACTTGTTTAAATACACCCTAAAACCATATTATGATTCAATAATAACTTAACCTAAATGAGGATATGGAAATCTTACTAATTATGGAAACTTACTAAATATGGAAACCTGCTAAAAATGGAAAGTTACTTAAAATGGAAAGGTTTGTAATTCTTTTCTACCCCTCTAGGTGTGAAGAAGGAGAGGACATGATCCTTTGCATCTTATTCTTTTGGTTTGTGCTTTGCTTTGGAATAAGGTACAGATATTCTGCCCTTCTTAATAAGGTGCCTTCGACCTCTTGATTTCTGATTTGAACCTATGATATGAACCTTTGGCATTTGAACCTTTGACATGAACCTTTGATATGAACTTTGAGATTCGGACTATGACTATATGAACCCTTACTTTGATATGGACCCTTTGCTATGAACCTTTGATTTTTGAACCTTTGACCTTTGACCCCAGTTTGATACTACGAGCCAAATATGTTTCCTAGCCATGAAGGTAACATGGCCATGTCATTGATGCACCAGTGGCATGACTCTAGTGTACTCGAGTGATGTTGTACACCGTCCCCATTTTGATTTGATATGAGCTCACTATGATATGATTTGATATGGCCAATATGATATGTTCGGGGGGCGTATGGATGCATCCTAGATTTGTTCTGTATATGATATGATATGATATGATTTGATTTGGTGACTGATGATGGGTGCAATCCACGTCTTTCACAAAATTTAGGAGCTAGCTACTCCATTTGAAGAATGAGGACACCCCTCATATTATCTGATTATCTGAGAGGTCTCCCCTCTATATGATTATGAAGATATGATACGATTTGATATGTGATGTGATATGTGGGCTCGTGGTGGATTACTGTCCTAAACCTTACTCTTTATTTCCTTTTCCTATATCTCACTTATTATGATATGTCTGTTCATTTTCATTTGCTTTTGTTTCCGTTCATTATATATCTGTTCACTGGGCTTTTTAAGCTCAGCCGCATTTCTTTTCCTGCGGCAGGTTTTTAGTAGGAAGCCAGGAGTTTGGGTTTGCTTTGGGATGAGAGATTAGATTATGAAGACGACACCTTAGTTTTAGTATTCATTTATGTATGACTACATAGATTTGGTATATTTCCCTTTGTAACTTTGTAAACCATTTGTATTATGTAAGTCGTATGTTATGCTTGCCACTACTAGAAAAAGGGCCTTTAATGACATGCTTTTTATGACACACACAATATAATGACGCGCAAAAGTGTAAGTCATAAAAAAACTGTCATAAATTGTAAAATCTGAAGGATAGACGACAGACATTTTTGTGTGTCATCAAATTGGTGTCATTTCTCAAATTTTTTAAAAAACGCGGGTCTACACTTTCATTTCCCACTCAACAAAACATATATCCCGCTTAACAAAAAAAACCCAAAAAATCAAACCCTAAAACACACACGCCTCCCATAAAAAAAAACACACACGCATCCGCCTCCTCCGGCAACCAGCACCACCGCCGCCGCAACAGTCAGCCACCGCCACCACACCGTGCCTTCCCCGCCACCTCCTCTCTTCGATTCGGTAACCCACGCGCTATTTTTCACCATTTTATTCGAAACCCTAATTGTTTTGTTATTTTTAATTTGATTTGTTGTAATTGTTGAATTGTTGTTTGTGTTAGAATATTTGTTGAATTATTGTTGTATTTAGGTTAGATTGGTTGGTGTTTGGTTTGGATTTGTTTGAATTATTGTTGTATTTAGGTTAGATTGGTTGCTGTTGGTATTTATCTTCGTGTAACAGATGTACGTAGCACGGAACAAACAGGGAATTTGACCGAGCCTGACAGAGCCGTTGATGGCATCTTCTGGTTTGGTCAGCAGGGCTTGAGCCAAACATGGTCTATACTCTGCTTATCCCGTCACAGTAAGTTCTATTTGAATTCTGTAAACTAATAAAGGAATGATTTTCAGCTAGTTTACTGGTTACTAATAATATGACATGGTTTATTAAATTTATTGTAGGATAAAATATACATTACTCCGTACAAAACCCTTTTTTTAATACCATAGATATGTATTTGTTTGATAAGTATTTCGGTTTGTTTGATTACTCGTTAAAGCGAGATTAACGTTTTTAGGAATACATTTTTGGCGTCGTATTTGCCCCAAAATATAGCTAGCAAGTGTTTTGCATTTTTGGGTTCGTTATTAGTGCTACTTTGATAACTAAAATTTTCCACTTTATTGATAAATAAATCGAATTGTATTACATATTGGCATTAAGATGGCTAGTGTTTTTAACGTGTTTCAAGTCCTTCATTGGCCTCAAATTGTTGTTTGCTAGTTTGTACTAATTTGTTATTGCTAACAGATAAGCGATTGGACAGGACAAGGTCAAACCGCGAGGGTTGGATTGTCTGTTGCCGAATTTGGAATAAACGGAAATGACGACAAGGAACAGTTAGCGAAAGATACTGTATCGTGGGAATGCGTTGATGATCATTCTATTGTATATAAACCGTTCCCGAATGAGCGTGTGACTCAACAATCTTCGTTTACATTTGGTACGCTTTAGTTGGTGATTTATAAAAAGTTATTGTTGTGTATTGAATTTTACTCGTGATTCTGTTTGAGCTAAAGAAAAGGTTTCCGGTTCTTTTAGATAAAGTTTTTGGCCCTGCAACTGTCACGGAAAGTGTCTATGAGGAAGGAGTGAAGGCCGTTGCTTTGTCTGCTCTAATGGGTATCAATGGTAATTATCCATTAACTATGCTTTTTATTTTTTCCATTGGGTCGTTGTATCTGTTTTACGAGATTCATGTTTATTGTTTTCAGCAACCATTTTTGCATATGGTCAAACGAGTAGTGGCAAGACTTATACGATGAGAGGAATCACGGAAAAAGCAGTCAATGATATTTACCAGCACATATTGAATGTAAGTTATAAGAGATAAATATGTTTGCAGCTCTCGTACTCTAATTCATTTACCAACTTAAAGGGCTTGTATGGTGTAAAATGTTATATGACTGTTATTTGGCGTTATTACAGACTCCAGAAATCTATAACGAGAATGTAAGGGACTTGCTGAATTCTGAATCTGGACGCAGTCTCAAGCTTCGAGATGATCCAGAGGTAATAAAGTACATAATTTCTATGTTGAGAATAGCGAATTTGGTCTTACTATATTCTTACAAGCTAACCTGTTCAATATGCAGAAAGGAACATTAGTTGAGAAGTTGGTTGAGGAAACAACGAGAGATGATCAACATTTGCGAAATTTGATCAGCATTTGTGAAGGTAAGCTTCTGAACGTCTCTAAAGACCTTGTCTTTTTTCCCTTCCAACTCACAAAACAGGAAATTAGTTATTCTAGTTGAATTGTGCTTATAATTACTTTTGTTTTTATGTTTTGCAGCTCAAAGACAAGTCCTAGTGAGTTACTGCATTTGTTTTCATCAGTAAACCCTTTACCGTCTCAATTAAGGTACTTACAATCGTGATGAAATTGATATTTTGTGGGATGCTAAGGATCAATTTCCCAAGGACTTTAAGGCTGAGGTATATTTCTGAGCAGTCTCTCTTTTAGGAGGTAAACAACCACTGTTGTTTAGGCTAGTTCTTACTTTTTAGAAGTTTATAGCTTAGATTAAATTCGGACTGATTTGGATTGAATTAAGTACATGATCTACCTTAAGTGCTAAAACTGATTGGACCAATATTTCGATCAGTTGATCACTTTCAATGATTTTTTGCTTTCTATAATTTATGCAGGTGAACGCCGTAGACTGTTGTTGCGTGGGCTAGCTGAATCTTTATCTGAAAGTTTGCCATTGTTGTATACGGTGAGCATATTTTTTTTGGCTATCTATATAAATTCCATAGTTGTGCTTATTTTGTTACTTTTCGCATTTAAACAGCTATTAGAGAGGCACTTTGGATCTGCCATGGCTGAAGCAGGTAGGCTCCTTTGCCCTATCTTTCAAAATATGGCACAATCCATGGGTACAATCTTTTGGTCCTTCCTATGCAATTGGATATTGGTGCTACTTTTTGTTTTGTTCTGATTATGAACTATTAGAATATATAAGCGTGTGTTTGTCAAATGTGATTCAAACCCATAGGGAGAACGAAGTGCATATTATATTGTTACAATCAGAAGTCTTAAATAGTAGTCAACGAAATAAGTAAATATTGTCTTTTTACTCGTATAGATTTGATGGGCTTGGCAAGGCAGTCAAATGGATTCACCAAGCTATTTGACAAGCTTGGTCGCCTTGTCTAAAGTCCTAACTCCTATGTGTGGATAGAGAATTCTCATGATTTTTAATATAATGTTTTCGAAATGTTCAGAACTCTGGTCAAATTGCACCACTGGATGAGATTATCCAACTAAAGAAGTACAAGTTTCGTGTTCTATTAGATGAGAGCAACTCTTTAGGTGTGCTTGGAAAATCTGGTAGAGGTCTAACTGAACACTACCAAGTTCCGGTACCCCTCTTTTTCTCTCTTAGCTCTCTGTTTTGTTTGGTGGTCGTTATTCTGTTTGAAGTTGAGAAGGTTAATGTTGGTCTTGCCATTGCAGTTTGATAAGATAGATATAATAACTGCTGCCATGGGACATGCACTGGCCTCAGAAGGTGGGTTCTGCACGGGAAGTTATTGATCACCAAGTACGTACACAGTCATTATATCAACTTAAAACAAACTTGGTTGACATTAGAGGTCTCTGACTTGACTTCACGAAGAGATAGATGTGGCTGCAAGCCTACTAAAGATGATGTCAAAAGATGCTTTATGTTAGAATTTGATAGAGTTGTACGTTCACTGATATATTTCTTGCAAGTTTTATATAACCATTTAAAGTTCATACGGATATATTTCTTGCAAGTTGTATGAAACGCATTGTTTTTATATATGAAATGCGCTTTTTTGCTATTTGTGTATTTATTTGTATTATGAGATTATCTGTTATTTAATGTGGGGATATTATTAATTTTATAATTTTTTTTTTAAAAAAAAATTTGAACCATGACACGCAAAAAAGGGGTCATAAAATAGTGTCATAAAAGTTTGTCGTAAAAGGGTGTCATAAAAGCGTGTCATAAATGCGTGTCATAAAGCTTTATGACGCGCGAAATGCGTGTCATAAAGCTTTATGACGGGTCGAACAATGACACCAAAAAGCGCGTCATCTGACCCCTTTTATGACACGCAATGCGCGTCATTAAAGGCCTTTTTTCTAGTAGTGTGCCTTTGATATGTCACCATTTACGTGACACTTCTACCCTTGCCGGGTTGGGGTGTTACAGAAAATGTTAGGGTTAGATCCTACTAAAACACATGATGAGGATATAGGTGATCTTGACACAAGGAATGATGAGGTAAGTAACCCAAGCCCACCAAGTACCCCACAAGTCCCACCATCACTTGAGGCATACACACCACCCGTGACTTACCCGGAAGAATTAGAAGAGACTATAGGAACCCCAATAGAGGTAGAGCCCTTGGACCAAACAAAACTAGAAGAAATAGGTTTGAATACTTGTAGTCATAACCTTTCTTTTAGTTCTATGGAAATTCCTAGTTTTGATGAACCGGAGCCTAAACCAAAACCGTTACCTAATCTTCCATCCTTAGATGTGAACTTAGGAATTGAATTAGGTCCCGATCCACCCATCAAACCATGTAGTCCGGGTAATGTTAAGATAAAGGTAGTAGACTCTAGGCCATGTGGAGTGGAAGCTAATATAGGAGTGAACCATGACCTTACATACTTACATCACCCATTCATGATTAATCACAAGAAACACTATGGGTTTAAACCGGGTTTATTAGGTCAAGATGGATTCCCAACTAGGAGTCTCTTGAAGTTGATAGAAGATGATCCCTTTCTAGGAGAAAACTTCAATTCACCCATTGACCCAATTGAACTAAGTAAGGTTATGATGATTGGATCCCACATCTTTGAGCATATAATTCATCCACCACTCTTTCCTCACGTGGCATACTCATACCGAGTCGGTGTGTATCGCTACTATCACCCACACTTAACCCTAAGTGTAGGGAAAACCTCCCCTATTTTGGTTAAATAAGGGTAGAGTCAGGCTCGTGACTCGAACAAAAACAAGCGCTTATTGGGAGGCAACCCAAGCTTTATTTGCTTTGTGTGTTTATTTATTTATTTGTTTGATTTTATTTGTTTCCGTATGTATGTGTAATTTTTATTTTTATTGATTCATGTTCAAAACTAATTTGTGAAAATGCTTTATTTTGTTTTTAACTTCGTCTTAACTACATATAAATGTATTTTGCAAAAGTTAAGTGTAAGGGAAATCCAAGTCGGTTTATTAGAACACAAATAAACATGAATCATAATAATAATAAATGAACATACATATTAGTATTTGTTTGAGTCAAATGCTTGTATCGAGTCATAATGATGTTTTGCAGGATTTCCAGGAAGTAAGGTATAGGTTTTTCCAAAATTTTTTTTCGGAAACTTAACATGAGAATTCTGTCAGATTGTTTCTGACGGCGTCAGGATTTACAACCTGACGGTGTCAGGTTTAATTTTCTGAAAATTTTTGAAAGTTTTGTTTTCATAAAAAGTTTTTATTAAATCTATAACTTATAATCTCCAGGAATCTGCAAAATTATCATTCCACAAGCATTATATCCTTATATATAGATTTTATCCCGCCGATGTTATGTAGGTTTTCGTGTTTGTTTTCTCAGGTTTAACAGGTTATTTTGGACAAGGAAATTTTTTTGGAATCAAGCTTTTGGCGATGCATTAGTCATGAAGCTTTTACATTCTCTTTGGAAGAAGATCTAACCGTGTTACTTCATTATCCACCGAGCGAATCAGGGGAGTATTTGATTTCATTCTTTTACCTTTATGCTTTTACATTTGTTATTTGAACATTGGGGACAATGTTCATCTTAAGTGTAAGGGGGGGTAAAAGTACGATTAGAGAATGCTATTACGCTTGATTTTTGTTTGTTTAATAGTAGATGTGTAATAAAACTGAGATAAATACCTGTTAGGGCAATTTTAGTGCCAAATTTAAATTTTTTTACAACATATAGGAGTGAAACTTTGATCTTAATGAGCGTCTCACGGATAGGAGTTATATGACTAGCACAAAACCGTACCACTAAAAATTTTTCCACCCCCAAATATGTGAGGTTCGCCCCTAGAATTGGTAGGAAAAGCATTTATGCTATGATGTGTGTACCGGTAGCACTTAGATTCTAGAACTTGCGTTAGGACCATTCCGAGGCCACAAGTGAGACTACATTCGTGTAGTAAGATTTACTACATGATAAGAGGCATTAGGATTAACCCATTGTTTTACACCTGTGTTTTTGTTATAATTACGTTGGCTACATTGGTCAAGTAATTCTCCCACACCCTTTGCGTTGTACTCATTTTTAGTACACGATACCCCTAGTACACCCCTCAGAGCCTATCTTTTCATTTCGACCTTTAAGCATTTTACTTAAAGGAAGAATTTGTTACACCCCACTAAAATGTACACCCAAATCGCCTTAGCCCACCTTGTATGCACTCATCTTTAGTGCATTATTGTGACAACATTTGTTTAAAACCCAAGTTAATTATCTAGTTGATTACATGGTTGCTAAGTCGAGTCATATCCTTGTACATATTGTTTTGGGACGATTGGGACTCATGGGTAAAGTACTAGTGTAATGGAGTAATGGGGAAGAACATCATTTATTACCCCCATATGTGCTAAATATTTTAAAAGTACTCCAAGTGTTTTAATTATCTTAATTCGAGTCATTAGATTAGTTAATTGTAAAGTTATGTAAAAGTTCAAGTGTAAGGGGAATGCAACGCCCCTATGATGTTTTATTTTGGATGGTAGGGCAAAAGTGTATAAAAAAAAAAAAAATCGAAAAATCAAGAAAAATACAAAAAAAATGAGAAAAAGAAAAATAGAAAAAACATACGGACTACCATCCCGTTTCATTTTATGTTTGTTTTATGTTTTTGTTATTTTCTTTCATTAGCTTAAATCGAGTCGAGTCTTGGCTTATGCAACATTGTATAGTACATGTAATTAATCAAGATCTTTAACTCGCCACCAGTAAAATATCCCTTATCCAACAAAACCGTGTTTTCCTTTTCCCTACACCTAACGTTATAACACGTTTAAAAGCCCTCTTTGATAGTTTATCTTAGGTGCTTACGCCTAGTGGAGGAGGTTTTTGATCCTTTCCCAAGCCTATGGTAATCTATTTGCTATGACAGGTAGTGAGAGATATTATCCGTTTTCATTTATGAGATTTATTTTGATGACACTTGAGAGATGTGAGTATCTAAACACTACTTGTGAGGTGCTAGTTTGTAATCTCCGTACTTATTATGATTAAAGTGGAACGATTATTTGTTGTAATTACTTTTATGTTAGCATTAAATGACCCCTAACTTGTATTTTGATTAGAATAAAAGCACATTTGCTTGAGGACAAGCAAATCTCAAGTGTAAGGGTATTTGATGAAGCGAAAAGTGTACCGCTTTTAAGGGGTCATTTAAGCCCTAAATCGTATTTATTTGATCAAATATTGCCCTAAATCGTTCCTTTTGTCATTTTAGGTACTTTTGAGAAGAAATCTGGAAAAGGAAGCATTTTGGACGTTTTTGGAGCATAAAAGTGAAGAAAACGACAAAGTCTCAAAATCATGCTAAAAGTTACCTTTGACGGCGTTAGGATTATCCCTGGACGGCGTCATGGCTTACCCATGGACTGTCTGAGATTGGGTAAATTAGTCCCTTTTTTGGTACAACCTGTACAGGACTTACCCATGGACTGTCTGAGATTGGGTAAATTAGTCCCGCATCTAGGAGCTTAACGACTTCCTTTTTTATGAATTCCTTTATGTTGGGGTTTACTCGCCTTTGAGGTTGCACGGTGGGTTTATAATCCTCCTCCATGAGGATTTTATGCGTGCAAAAGGTAGAGTCAATCCCCTTGATGTCGGCTACACTCCATGCTATAACTCCTTTATATTTTTTTAAAACTCCTAAGAGTTTATCCTTTTGTTCACTTTTCAAAGAAGAGTTTATGATTACCGGAAGTTGATCTTTTCCTTGGAGGAAAGCATATTCCAGGTTGTTTGGGAGTTCCTTGAGTTCTAACATGGGTGGCTCGATGATGGAAGGTTTAAGTTTGTTCTCGGGTTTACGAAGCTCAAGCTGTTCGATTTCTTGTCTGGGATAGAAGGAGACTGCGTTCACATCCATAGTCTTCTCCTCCTCTAAGATGGGTAAGAAAGCTTCATCTTGCAACCAACCAGCTTCCACCTGTTCATCTATACAATTGTCAATCTCGTCGGATAGTTCATTGATTTCTCCGAAGAAATATAGCCGATTAGCTGCTTCGAGAGAAAGATTCATTGTGTCCTTGATGTCGAAGGTTAAGCTATCGGTCCCCACTCGTAAGGTTAGTTTGCCGTCATGAACATCAATAACAGCGCGAGCAGTTGCAAGGAATGGCCTCCCCAGAATGATGGGCACTAGGTCATCTTCTTCCATCTCTAAGATGACGAAGTCAACTGGAAATTTGAACTTCCCTACCTTAACCAGCACATTCTCACATATTCCTAAGGGGTATTTGACTGATCTATCGGCTAGTTGGATGTTCATACGGGTTGGTTTCAATCCAGAATACCCTAACTTGAGGAACATGGAATAATCTAGCCGCTGATCATCTATCTCGTTTAGAAAATCCAAATCTGGAAGAGTTAAAAGAAGATGAGATTGACGACTATTTTCCGGATGAAACACTCATGACTGTTGATACAGATGATGAGAACGAAATTCCATGGTTTGCCAATTATGCAAATTATCTCGTTGGAGGAATTCTAAAGAAAGGATTAACTCATGCCCAACGAAGTAAATTCTTTTCGGATCTTAAACATTATTATTGGGAAGAACCTTATCTTTTCAAAATGTGTCCCGATGGGATGATTAGAAGATGTGTTTATGGTTCTGAAACGAGAAGAATTCTCGATGAATGTCATCATGGCCCAACTGGGGGACATTATGGTCCTTCCACCACAGCTAAAAAAGTCTTTGATGCTGGATTCTATTGGCCGACTATTTTTAAAGAAGCCCATACTCTTGTTAAGAATTGTGATGCTTGCCCAAAATCCGGTAGTCTGTCTCGAAGAGATGAAATGCCTTAAAAGAGCATTCAAGTCTGTGAATTATTCGATATTTGGGGAATTGATTTCATGGGACCGTTTCCTAAATCACACAAATACGAATACATTCTCGTTGCTATTGATTACGTTCCCAAATGGGCTGAAGCGGAAGCTCTACCCACAAATGATGCACGAGTAGTTGTTAATTTTCTCAAAAAGCTTTTCGCTCGTTATGGAATTCCTAAAGCTTTGATAAGTGATCGTGGAACCCATTTCTGTAACAAACAAATGGAGAAAATTATGAAGCGATACGGAGTTCATCATCATTTCGCTACAGCTTATCACCCACAGACCAGTGGTCAAGTCGAAAATACCAACAGAGCCTTAAAAAGGATACTCGAAAAAACGATTTAAAGACAATCCCGCCGTTTGGTCGAGAAAACTAGATGACGCTCTGTGGGCATTTCGCACAGCTTACAAAACACCAATTGGTACAACACCATACAGATTGTTGTATGGAAAAACTTGTCATTTGCCGTTCGAAATCGAACATCACGCTTACTGGGCATTGAGAAACTGTAACCCAGACCTCAAAGTAGCCGGAGAAAAGAGATTTTTGCAATTGCATGAACTCGATGAGCTTAGACTACAAGCTTATGAGAACTCCAAACTTTACAAAGCAAGAACAAAAGCTTATCATGATAGAAAGCTAAGAATCAGAAAAGAATTCAAAGCTGGAGACAAAGTTCTGCTTTTTAACATGAAGTATAAGTTCAAAGCTCCCAAGCTGAAACCGAAATGGTTCGGACCGTATACAGTGAAACATGGATTTCCATCCGGATATGTTGAATTGCATGACAAACATGGTGGAAGTTTCATTGTTAATGGGCACCGAATTAAGTTATACTGTGACAAGGAGCCGATGAATGAAGTTTCTATTCAAGTGATTCCGCCTGAATCAGAATATGAAGCTATAACCTTTATGTCACCCTTCCCGGCCGATTTCAAGAAAAACACTCTGTGGGCCGAAGATTCTGGTTATATCTATGATGTTCTACCAAGACCGTGGGAGAAAGTTAAGTTGGAATACATAGATGAAACTGGAGAAGGAATAGTGATTGGAAATGTGCTGTACGTTCCAAAATTTCCAAAGAAGAAGTCAGCACCAACATGAAGAGAGAGAAGTTCGAGTCCGGCTGATGACTCGTTAATAAAACAAGTGCTTCTCGGGAGGCAACCCGTGTGTTTGCTATGTTTATTTTTCATTTTTATTTTCTAGTGATTAAACCCCAAAGTTTTTCTAAATTGCTTAGTTGAACTTAAGTGTGGGGGTGTATCACTGTCTTTTGAATAAAGCGAAAGATATATTTCGTATGTGTGTCTCTTTTGTTTTTAGATTACTGCAGATAATGATTTCGAAGCTTGGACGCTAGGATCAAGACTCCTCTTGAGAAGAAAATACGGTTTATTCTCTTATTTCCCTATTTCATTCTTTGTCATTTATCACATTGAGGACAATGCTTAACTTAAGTGTGGGGGGGTGAATAGGAAAATAAGAATAGATTGTAGTTTTGAGCTGAATTTTAAAATTTTGTTTGCCCTTGTAATCTAGTCTTTTGTCATTTTAAAGATCATATTCTAGAATAACTGGATTTATCCACTGGTGAAATCTGTAATTTTGAAAATTCGAGATGTGTCCCGATTAATATTGCAATCCATTCTGGGATCGATAACATTAGCTAGCACAGATTATAGCCCTTTCCACTAAAGTGTGAGGATTTGAGCCTGTTCTATATACAGCATACATCTTTTATGCTTAGATCTTTTGCTATGAGTGTGCCGGTGATTTTATTTATTCTAGAACTTGTACTTGTAAATCATTACGAGACCATTGTGAGATCACATTTCGTTTGTGATATAAGTGTATATGCGTGATAAGAGGCAATCTTAGGTTTTATCCCAAATGGCCTTCCATTTTCATATAATGCTATATTAGCTAGCTACATTGGCTAGTTAACCACTCATATGGACCCATTTGTTAGCATTTGTCTTTGATGCTAGATACCCCTAGTTACACCCGCCGAGCCTATCTTTTCTTTTGATGCAATCCAGAAAAAAATTCAAAAAGATTTTACACCCTTTTTAGCCTAGCCTTATCCATAGTCAAGTCTTGGTTGGTTGCTAGCTATTTGGCAAGATGGATGTTATGTGGAAATCATGAAAGTTCAAAGAAAGCGTAAACTCCAAAAGTTGTTATCCAAGAAAAGTCATTGCAACTATAAGATGACAAGTCAAAAAAAAAAAAAAAAAAAAAAAAAAAAAAGAGAGAAAAAAGAAAAAAAAGAAGAAAAGTCATTGCAACTATAAGGTGACAAGAATAAGCTAATGGACTAAGTGAATCAAGTATGAATAAAGGAAGTATGGAGTTTTTCGCAAAATGGCATGATATTGGTTAGTAATAGCTAGTAACATTTGGTTCGTAGACTTTGACTATTTTTGTTCTTATGTTCAACCAATTTCATAAATATATCCCATGCCTTATCCTACCCTTTTTGACTTTGTGAAACTATTAAGTGTATGGACATGTAGTGACCATCCGATTTCTTGAGGAATTGACTAACGTTGTTAGCGATCTAGGCCGTATTTTGGCGACCATCCGTTATGCAAGTAACGTCGTTAGCGAACCAAGGTACAATCTAGTGACCATCCGTTATTTGGTAATGCAAGAATTCATTGTTAGGGAGCTATTATGTTTTGCATGAGATATTGGCGCGTTAGTCTTTTATAACCCCTTAAGCCTTAAACCCGAATAAAAAGCCCTCTTTGATATGTATACTTGGCGCTCACACCATTTCGGTGTAGTTTTGTTTCTTGTACAAGCCTATGGTAATATTTAGATCATGACTGAGCAAATGAGTGTCATTCCTCTTATATACTCCACCAATCATACAAATGAGTGTTTGAGAGAATTTATTTCATTTTCCATTCGTGAGGTGTTTAGTAATGTGTATCATGCAAGAAAATCATTTGGGTATTGTCAAACATCTCGATGATTCAACCATAAAAGCTTAAAATGATGAATCTAGCTTGTACTAGTGCTTGATAGATTTGCATCACATTTTCCTAATCATTTGTGTATACCATGTGGATAATTGTTTTTATTTCTAGATTTGCTTGAGGGTAAGCAAAGTTCAAGTGTGGGGGATTTGATAACGCCTAAATCTAACATGTTTTTGATAGCGTTATTGGTAGTTTTATATATGTTTTGTGGTTATATTTATATGCTTTTGTTACTAAATCGTGCCAAAGTGTGTTTGCAAAGCATTTGTAGCCAAAGACAGGAAAATGGATGGAAAAGATGCAAAAATGAGGAAAAAGGAAGTATTTGAGATTTCATGTGAATCTTGTGTCAAGTTCCGCTCCGTAAGGTACTTCAATGAGTTAAAGTCCAAGTAGTCGAGTTCATAAGCTTAAGGATGAAGAGAAAGATCAAAGAATCAAGAGCTACGACCGAGAAACAAGTCATACGCAAAAGTCCAAGAAAAAGGTTCATCAGCCATAGCCATCCGATCGGTCGCCGCCCACAACCGATTCGGATGGAGTGAATTTGGATTTACCGAGAAGACCAACCGATCGGTAGACCATTCTATCCGATCGGTTGGAAGTCGCTGATTGATCCAAGACTTCTTTATTAAGGATTGTGACTTTATAAATCCGATTCTAGGTCCTTCTTTTCAGTATTCTAACCATTCAATACTACTTGGAGAGCAAGAGAAGCATTTATGCACTTAGACCTTTGGTTAGAGCAATTTATGGAACCATTTGTTGAGTATTTATATACCAATCAATCTAGAGAGATGGGGTATGCTAAACAAGTGCTAGGAGAGAACCATTCACAGAAAAATACTCAGAAATTCGTCCATAAGTCCAGGAGAAGGGAGAAAGTCGATCATACCATTTTCATTGCTTGTGGAATCATTGTCTTTCACTTGTAATCTTATTTCCAAATCATTGTAAGACTTTCAATCATGGTTTCTAATGTTCAAAGTATTGAGTTTACATTTATGTTTGCTATGAGTGGCTAGTGCCTTTGTGCACTTGCTTAGATGATGTGTATTATTCATTGATTGGCATATGATTGTGATAACATGTTTTAATTCAATTTCAAGTCAATTCTAAGAACCAATTGTGATAAAGTTTCATAGTGACATTTGGGTAATCAAGTTTAACTAGTGCTAGTAATCTTAAGGGTTGAAAGAACTATTGTTATTCCACTAGTTATAATCATTTGTCTATGAATGATTGTTGTCTACCACTATTCTTGATTAAACAAAGGAACTTAATTGTGATTGTAATAAAAATGCTTTTGTCTATCAAAACGGATTGATTGTGAACCACTTTAAAGGTCGAGAGATTAATAGTTTACTTTCAATTGTGACCTTTTGTCTATAATTGGTTACCTTTTGTATTGATCATTTCCTAAGCTTGTTTGATTAGACAAAAGATTGTTTTTGTGTTTGAGGAACACCAACTCATGAACCTTGAATTGATCTTGAATTGATTGGTTAAACTTAATGCTTGTTTTTATAAACCAAAATCTTGACGAAGGTTTAATTTGTAGAAACAATAGATTAGTGTCAAAACTAATTATCACAACCAACATGTTTTCCAAAGTTATCACAATCATATTAGTCAATTGTAGTACACTAGTCTAAGCAAGTGTAGTTTTTAATCATTGAATTTTCATTATATCATTACTACTTGTTTGAGATAGTTTCTTTTAACTTACAATTCGATTCACTACACAAATCCCTGCGAACGATCCCGACTTACTATCAAAATCTTGCTACAACGGACGAGTATACTTGCTCGTATGTGTTGTTATTAGATTCGGTAATTCACCCCTTATAAATTTAAAACTTGCACCGAACCGGGCACATCATATGTCCAAAAGTTTGACTTTGAGGTACGGGTCCTAATCCCGTATGATTTGAAGCCATTAGGTTAAGCGTGGGTTCTAGAGTGAGTCTCTCAGAAGCCATTTGTGAAATTTTATCAAACTTCACATTCATCGTCTCCATAACCTTTTTCGTTCTCCTGTTATACACCCTGAATGCCCTCGAGTTTTCCAAATATCCAATGAAGATTCCAATATCACTCTTAGCTTTCAACTTTCCCATATCTTCTCTATCATTTGTTGGATAACACAAAGCACCAAATACATGAAGGTAAGAGATATCGGGTTTTCTGTTGTTGACTAGTTCGTATGGGGTTTTATTGAATCTTGGATAGATTAGGGATCGGTTTTGAGTAAAACAAGCAGTAGAGACAGCATCTGCCCATAAGAATAACGGTGCACTGGAATAGATCAGCATAGTGCGAGCGGCTTCCACAAGGGTTCTGTTTCTTCTTTCAACTACATCATTCTGCTGTGGAGTTCTAACAACTGATGTCTGGTGTGTGATACCAATTTCTTCAAAGAATGTTCTTAACTCTTGATTAACAAATTCCATGCCATTGTCCGTTCTTACTATCCTAACTGGAGCTTGCAGTAGAACTTGAATATGCTTCAGAAAGGTGATGATGGTGCCTGGTGCTTCGTCTTTTGATCTCAAAAACTTTACCCATGTATATCTTGAATAGTCGTCAACAATTACAAGAATATACTTTTTCCCATTTATGCTTTGAACTCTCATTGGGCCACATAAGTCCATATGCAACAAATGCAACCTATCAACCGAACTAGGTACGGGTTTAGGTTTATATGTTGCTCTTTTGCTCTTTCCTTGCTCACAAGATGGACATAAGTGTTCTTTGGTGTATTTGAACTTTGGGAGACCATTGACGATGTTGTCTTTGGCAAGTTTGTTTATGGTGTCAAAGTTAAGATGGGACAAACATCTATGCCATGAGACAAATTGGTGATGAAGAGGCCATTTGGTTTATGTCAATTGCATAGAGATTGGTGCCACGATTCCCAATTAAGAGATCATTCCCCACCAAATTCCTAACAAAGCAAGTGTTTCTCCTAAAAGCAACCTCTAAATCTGCATCACAAAACTGTCCGACTGAGAACAGATTGTGTCCCAACCCTTCGACATAGTAAACCCGAGTGATTAAATAATTTCCAAACCGAAGATCTCCATAACCCAGAATAGCTGCAACATGATCATTCCCAAACCGTACAGTCCCCATGAACTGCCATACAAAGTTGATCAGCAGCTTCAGATTCCCGATCATGTGCTTGGAGCAACCCGAGTCTACGATCCAAAGACAAATTTTGATAACCTGCCATGAACAGAAAACAATTTCATTTGGAAACTGTATTTCTTTTGGTTCCATGGGTTAGGGGTAACACATGAAGCACATACACAAAGATGGTTTAATTTTGTTCTAATGGAACAACCTTTTTTTTGCCATTCTTACATGTAAACTTTCTACCCGTTGGTTTCCATGCACAAAGCTTAAGATACACTACTAGAAAAAAGGCTATTCTTGACTCCAAATGCGAGTCAAGAAGAGGCTTTATGACGCGCAAATGCGAGTCAAGGATGGACCAGTCATAAAGCTTCATGACTCGCATTTGTGCGTCATCCCTCTATGACGCGCACTTATGACCCACGTTTTATGACTCTCCTTTTTGCGTGTCATAACCTAATTTTTTTTAATATGACCCACGTTTTATGACTCTCCTTTTTGCGTGTCATAACCTAATTTTTTTTTTTAAATTAATTTTTTTCAGTTCCTAATTTTCTATTAAATGACAATTAAAAACCTGATAATACAAAATTAAAAACACAAATATCAAAATAACGCATTTCATATATTAAAAACCTGATAATACAAAATTAAAAACACAAATATTTTCCTTGTTGCTGCTAGAACTAAAAAATCAACCTAACTTTGCCTATGTTAAAAACCCGCTATACACCATCTCTAACTTTGCCTATACAACAAGACTACCCGATTATAATGTTGCGGCTGCTGCATGACATTTGGTGGCCTCTGTTGAGGCATAATCGGCTGATACCCCATGTGATGCATCGGTTGTTGATGTGGATACTGGTAGCCCTGTGATTGGTCCATACGAGCACCCTGATAAGACTGAGGCATAGGTTGTCTTCTCTTGAAAATGTCTTCCACCACTGCAGTGAAAAAATACTTGATATCAAACACCAACAGATGTGAAATGTCCATATACATATATCCAGCAAACATACGCTATTGACTACAAAGTTCGGACCTAAAATATAATGAAGATAGTTAAAGGACCTAAGAGAATTAAGATGCATCAGTTTCGTAAAAATAAGCAGAATACATGGAGTTAGCTTTCACTCTAAACTTGTGATATGTAGAACTTATCGTTTTTGTTCACTTTTACAGAAACAGTTTACTAAAGAGAGTTTTGATTATTTAGAAACTGAAAATACATTGATCAAGGATCCGAGATTTTGTATACTTACATGAAACTCCTTGATCTGTGATGTCTGTCATTTTGCATGAAGAAGACAAAACTTTCAGAGTGACTTTATCCATAATAAGTACCTGCAGAATATCAGTAATTTTTCTCAAGACTTCATAGCATGAAGTACAACAAGAAGCAAAATAACATTAATAACATTATATCTCGACATTGCTTATAAATGTTAGATGCCCAAATAATCAGATCAGACGTGAAGCAAATCAGGTACCTATACACTATGAGAGGCTGTCATTCCTAATAATATACAACTGAAAGGAAAAGGTGAAGAAGTTAGATACAGCCACATTTCTGCACTATCCTAATCAATATTTTTCTGAAAACAGATTTTATATGTTCCGTTTATTATACAGAACTAACCTTTGATATGACCATTACTATGTACAGAATGACAAATGAGCTTGTATCAGATAGCGGTGAAAAGCATGCCTGATATTTCCCAACAAAAAACAAGACTTAAAATGAAAAATAGGCAAACAAGCAGTATAAACTAGATACGGCAAATAAAAACATTACTGGACTTACAATAATTCCAGCAGGAACCAAGAATGCTAATATATTAATATCCATGAAGTAAGATGGCCAAGTAGGTGGTTGATGTTCGCTAACAGCATAATCGTCTTGCAAGTTTTCGCGACCACAGCCTAACAATAGAACAAAACACAGTACCTCCAGCACGCTAAAGAAAAAACATTATAGAAAATATGACAACGGATAGAAAGAGGACCAATGATCAAACACACACTGGGGGAAAGCGTGGCTGCCTGAGATGCAGGTTCCAATGGGTCTGCTGACATCATGTCCCAATGATCAAACACACACTGGGGGAAAGCTTGACCAGAGGTGGAAGCTCTCAAAGCACCAGAAAAACCAAAGGATTCCACGACAGGAAGATACGCCTTGATGTTGTACAATGGAGTATCGGGCCTCTGCATCTCCTCAAACACGTGTCCACACCTTTGTTTCTTTCCCATCCAGATGACGGTTCTTTGTACACTCTTCACATACAGATATCAACTGCCTGACGCCTGACAACACCAGCAGACCCAATTCTGGTTGCATCTTCTCTTGGTCCACTGCCATGTGACAAAAACATTAATCATCTCTTAAGCATCCATCTTAAACAAAACTATATAATAATATAACATCTTTTAGCAGTTTACCTGTTGATGACGGCATCAACTATGATCTGGATTGGGTTGGCATCGGTGAACAGATGGATGATCTCCATGGCATGCTTGACAATGCGAACAGCCATCAGTTTCTTACCATTGTTTCTCCCGTGCATCATGAGGGAGTTGGTCAAACGCTCCACAATTGGGCACTGAGCCTTCTTGAATCTCTTGGCTTGATACCTCCCAGCTGAATGAGGCATGAACTTTGGGTGTTTTGCAGCGGTAGCAGTGATATAGTCCTCCACGGATAGATCGGGAACCTGTTAAACAAAACCAAAACCTGATATAGTCCTCCACGCATAGCATAGAAGAATGAGACAGTTTCCTGAGATTCTAATGGAGAAAAACAGTTTAAAACTCTTCTTCTATACAACTACCTTTAGCAGCTTAATCGCTAAATCACACCACCACAACATTTTCTTACGAAAGTATGAAAGAAAGCTATTTCTATATGTACTGCAAACTCTCCCTCACATATACATACTATCGATCGCATTTAAGTTATCAAACCCGCCCAAATTCTAAGATCGATGACAACCAATCGGAAGATACGCCTTGATGTTGTACATAAGCTAAAGTAAATAAGCTCATAAGCCCAAAATTTAGCTTATGAGCTCATCAAATTTTTAATTAGCTCATAGGGCCATCAAATAAGCTTAGACAACACTTGCACCAAAATCTAACCTTTTCAAGCAGAAATAGCTTTAAATGTGAACTTCAAAACAAACAACAATCATAAACCCGCGAAATAAGCTAACCCAAATACCCCCTTTAACAAAACTATCCAGAAACCGATTATCGCAACTAATCGAAACATATGTAATTACTTGTAAAATCATTATAATTACCTGTAAATACAATATAATTACCTGTTTCCCCAAAATCGAGTATTATCTGTTATTTCCCCATGATGGTGGCGCCGATGATGTTGGTGGCCGGTGATGAAAAACCCAGATCTGAAGAAAAAATAATAATAATAGAAAAACAAATCACGAAATATAAAGATAGTAGGGAAAATAAATATGAGATGGTGGCACCGATGGTGTTGGTGGCCGGAGAAGGAGGCACCGATGGTGTTGGTGGCCGGTGATGAAAACCCCAAATCTGAAAAACAAAAATAAATAAAATTAAAAGAAAGAAATCAAGAAATATAAAGATAGTAGGGAATAACTACCTCAGATGGTGGCACCGATGGTGTTGGTGGCCGGAAAAGGAGGCGGCGATTGTATTTGTACCGAAGATGGATAGAGAGGGCGGTGGGTTTGGATAGAGAGCAGGAGGGGTTGCAGAGAGTTTTTTGGTGTGTGTGTTGGTTGGGTGTGTGTGTGTTATATTTTTAGGGTTGGGCTTATGTGAGGTAGATAATTGATCAATGGAGGGAGAATTTGATTTTTTGGGAAATTTATTTTTGAGAGCGGGAAGTGTTTTGGCCAAAAAAAACGATGAAGCAGATGGTAAAAAAAAACATAGATGACCCCTATTTATGACGAAGCAAAACGAGCGTCATCTTGCAGGCTAAATTTTAACTGATTATGACCCTATGTTATGACGCTTCTGAAAACGATTCATCCCCAATAAAAATTTACTCGTTATGACTCTTATTTTATGACTTTGCTATTTGTGCGTCATCTTGTAGCGTGCGTCATAAAATGCGAGTCAAGGATAGACCTTTTTCAAGTAGTGGATAGTCCCTAGGCAATAGAGTACTAGATATTGTCCTAGATACAGCAATGAGGCTGTTAAGGTATCTAGTCTTAGCACTAGTTCGTGGAGGAACATCTTTCTGTTCAGGCTTTTCATTCACAGTATCAGAAACAATATCATCAGAAGCATTTTCAGAAAAGGATTTCTTTTGCATTAAACAAACAGATTCATTACATGCATTCAAAACACTGGTCTTTTCATTACATCCAGATGATATTTGTTCCTTATTCGAAAGCTTTAAATTCCTAGGCTGTTCTTCTACTTTCTTGCACTCACTTTCAGAGACATGCGAGACACTTGTTTTCTTGTTATTGCTCCTGGGCTTTCGTCTCCTCCTAGTGGTGCTTTCTAATCCTATAGAAGGTAAGGCACACTCATTAGAATTTATGTTGTTGTCCTGAGATGTTGTTGTAGCATTCCTAGACTCATTTGGATTATCTTTCTTACTTTTGTCTATCGCCCTATATGTTTTAGATGTAGAGGCAGACGCAGTAGTGGGACTGATCCTATACAGGCCAGGTGCTATTACTTTTGAGTTCTCAATAACAGCTTTCCCTTTATCAACACTTGTTGATTTTTCACTTTCCTTGGGCAAGGGTGGTGACTTAGACATATTTGTTGTTCTACCCTTAGATTCCTCACCCTTCCCATTTTGACTTGCAAGTTGAGACTTCAAAAGATCAATTTGTTTTTTCATCTGTTTGTAAGAACGCTCATACGACAGTTTTTCATACTTGCATTCTTTCTTTTTCTGATCAAGTTGTTTGAAATATGTTACATTTTGCTTTTCAATCTTAAAAAGTGCTTTTTCATATTTTGAAACAATTTCAGAAGTCTCAGCCCGAAGTCTTTCATCATCCTCAACAGAATATGTTTGGTAAATAATAGACATAATATCGGTCGATAGAGCTTTGAAGGAGAGATAGTCATTTTGTTTTTCCAAAACTTTTATGTGTTCCAAGTATTTATTAGCTTCCTTCACTAAGGATTTGTGGTCCTTAACAAATTCTGCTGACTCTTTCAAAAGATTATGTTCCACATTTTGGACAACCGCATAGATTGCATCAATATGTGGATTAATTTCGTTTTCAAAAATCTGTTTCAGTTCAGTCTGAACACCTGAAAACCATTCAAACTTTTGATTGTTTGTTTTGGAAGCCACAATACGTTGAAGTGTTTCAATTCTCTGTTTAAGATCAACCAAATATAGTCTAGCTGCACTTGTATCAAAAGTGTTTTTAGAGGCAATTTGTTCGATGTTAGGCAGATGTTTTGAAACAAATAATCGTTTTGCGACAACCACTGGTCTTTTGAAAAACATTGGTGACTCTCTTTGAACAGGAGGAACATTAGAAAGTTTGTTAAGTTCATTATAGTCAATGGGTTTTATTTCTCTGTTCATTTGACGCATTTTGTTTCTACTCTCCTCGGAAAGCTCAATCGTTTCACAAGAATTATAACCCGTAGGAGGATCATGTACATCATTTAGCACAGTACCATCATATAACACATTCTGATTTTTCTGAGCTTTCTTGATATAATAAGGGTTTTTACAACCAATAGCCATTTTCTTGATTGTATGTAAAATCGGGTTTGGATCGTTTATTAACAAGTTAACTGTTTGTTCACAATGACCCGTTTTTACAAGCAAATTTTCCAACTTTGCAATGGTTTCCTTTTTGTCATTGATCTCTTTAAGAAGATCCTTTTCACGTTTTGAAAACCTTTCATTCAACTCGTTCTTTTTTTTTTCAAGATTAGAATAAGTTGATTTTTGTTTTGAAAGCTGGTTGGTTAGTTCAGAAATTTCCTTGTTTAGAGATTTGATTTGCAAATTCAAGTTAACATCTAGAGTGTCAAATTTGATTTGTAAACGTTCCTCTCTTAACTCAAATTTTTTTAAGCTAACCTCAAGTTTTGACTGTTTTTTGTTATGAAATTCATAAGCTCTTGCATTAGCCTTATAACTCTCAAGCTCAGTGGTCAATTTTTCATTCGCGGCCATAACATCGCGATTGATCTTTTTGACCTTTTCTATTTCAATACTACAATTTTGCAATAATGATTCAAACATAGCACGTGTTTCCTCATCATTATCAGTATGATGTGACTCGAATTCTCCATTAGGATCCATATCTGGAGTTGCCAAATTAGTATTGCTACAACTTGGTTCGTCCATGTATGTATCATAAATGAGATTAGGAGTCGCAGGATGCTGTTCATTTTGAGGTGACATATCAAACATTTCATTATTGTGACATGTAGCATACGGTTGTACCTCAGAAACCGCATTGGTGTTAAAAGCAGGAGGTGCTTCCGAATCCGTGTCGTACTTTGCCTCCTGGAGATTAGCCATAAAAATGCAGTTTGCATCGATGTCCTCTTGATCTTCAGAATTATCCATAATAGCCATGAAGTCATTCTCTTCTGCACTCAACTGAAGCCCAGCCGTTTCCTTCTGTGCCAACATTAATGCTTTCTGCAAATACGCTGGATCCCTCTTATTCGGCTTTTCTGGACAGTTCCTAGCCATATGACCAATACCCTGACAGTTGAAGCACTTCATCACATTACCCTGGTTTATATTCCCAGCTCCCTGAGCAGCAACATTCCCAAACTGATTCCCAGCATTCTGAACCCTTTGATTACCAACAGCTGTACCCATCTGATTCCCTGCATACTGACCCATCTGATTACCCATATGATATCTTGGAGCATATCCCTGCTGATTCCCATATCCCCCAACCATCTGTCCTTGCTGTCCCATGTTGAAACTCGGCTGTGCAATTTGCTTGTTGCGAGTGTTCGATGAGATTCGTTGATTGTTGTTGGTGGGTGTGGAGTAGCGTCCTTGGAATGCTTTTGTTACGTAAGCAAAAGCTTGAGTCAAAGCATCAGTTGACTCATCTTGATCATTAAGATCTGGGTGTTGCGGGTATTGTTGTTGTGGGATTACAAGTTGTTGTTGTGGGTAGAATGGTGTTTGAGGATTGTACTGTTGTTGCATGAAGTGTTGGGATGAAGATGATGAGGGTTGTGTATTTACTGTTGCAGGTGTAGGTGTTTGGACAATGAGTGCAAGAGGATCATGTTGTTTTGCTAGTTTCTCTTTTCTGACTTCATTTGCCTCTGCTTGGTTTTGCTTTAGAAAGTCACAGAGCTGATCATAGTTCACCTCGTGAAGGTTCTTTGTTTGGTTGACAATAGTGACATATCGTCCCCATTCCTCTGGAAGGTTGTTGATGAACTTGATGTTTTGAACAATTTTGGTAGGTGCCAACTTGTTTCTGATCAACTCATTCATTAGAGTACAAAACTGTGTGTAGTAAGATTTAATCTGTTCAGCTGGAGTGGATGTGAAATTCTCCCATTCAGTCAGAAGCTTGTTTTCCATGTCTTGTTTACCAATTTTTGTACCATAACAAAGCCGTCTAACTCGATCCCACATATCATAGGCCGTTTCACAGTTATCTACAGCACAAAATATTTCTTGTGATAAACCGAGTTGGATTAAATGCATTGCCAAGTCATCAGCTTCAATTTGCTTCCAATCTTCTACAATATAATCCAATTCCTCTTGGATTTTGTACGTTGGTGCGATGGGAGGTGTTGCAGTTGGATTTCCAGCTGTTGCTTCAATCTTACGAGGCTTGAATGGACCTTTCTCGATGGAGTTAATCAAGAGTCTACCTTGTCCATTAGGTTTGGTTCTCATGTATCGAAGCATACGACTCGTCCATGGAAGATAACCACCTTTTTCTAACATTGGAGGACGGTTTTCTGAACCGGCGGCATGAATGTCTTGTTGTGTAGTCATCTTTGAAATTTTGTATGATAAAGTGGATTGAGGATCGTTGCAACAAAATAGGAGATGTTGTTGTTGAAGGTTAAACTTGGTTGTTGTTGTGAAGCTTTGGTTTGTTGTTGATGATCGTTGACGTTGTAGGTTTAGATGAACGAAACAAATTTAAATAAAGTTACAAAATTTGATTAGAGTATAATTAAGACAAAGTCAAAAGTTTACAATTTCGACAAAGTTATGTAAATTACAATTTAGATAAAATGACAATTTCTATAGAAATTTCAATTTGACCACAATTTATATAAATTATGGCAAAATGACAATTTAGATAGAAATATATCTAATTTATATAAATTGGTAATTTATATAAAATCTAACACTCTCATACAAGAGGGTAGATATCCGTTTGTCGAAGTATTTTACACTCTTATACAAGGGTGAAAATACTGAGTTCACTTTTGAGTTGATGAAATTACGTTCGAATCAAATCCTTAAAAGTAATTTAACTTTGAAATCGTTTCACAGAAGTACGAGGGCCAAAACTGCCAATTCTGTAACGTCCCTAAGGCTGCTGAAAAAGAAAAGGACTGAAACTGTCAATACTGAAATCTAGTATTGTCCGATATCGCAATTGGTGTGTTGTCCGATATCTGAATTGTGCTAAGATCTCGGATAGGCTGAATTTGCGATAATTCTGCCAAAGGTCCAATTGCGATAATTTTATCGCAATTTGATTTTCGATGCTTTTGTCGTAATTCAAACTTTGAATTGCGATAAGACTTTTCAGCTTGAATTGCGATAGAACTTTCAGCTTGAATTGCGATAGAAATCCTGAATTCCGATAAAACGATGGCTTTATGGGAATTGCGATAAAATGACTGATGCTGCCAATTTCGATAACCTGTAGATTTCTACCAACTTCTTGTCTCTTTCCCTTACTAACCCACTGTCACTCCCATACTTCTTGTAAGACTTTTCTTTACCTACTCACCATATTCTACCAACTTTTCACTAACTCAAATCAAATCAATAATTCACTTATCAATCAAAGAACAAATCTTATACAAGATTTTTGGATTAAAGTCGATCTAGGGACCAAGAACAAACACAAAAATTTGATCTTCCACACCAAGATAAGAGTGAAAAACTAGTAAGCTTTCTTCAACCAAGTCGATTCAATCATAAAACAAACACAACTTAACCTTAATTTTTTGTCTTGATCGAATAGAAGAAAAACACAAGTTGTAACTTTTCTAGTGAAAGAAAAATAACAAAGGGTGTTTTAATCTTTATGATCAAACAAAATACTCCTACCTTGAAGATTGGCTCTTGATACCACTTGTAGAGCTCGACTTCACTTGGAGATGAACCGAACACTTCCCTTTATCACACAACACTCACGACAAGAACTAGATGACTCACAAACACATTTAAGAACTAGAAAAGAAGTGGTGGATCATATGGAAAATGCTAGTCGAATGATTATTAACTTGGGAAGAAAATAATACAAAGACTAATGTAAAACACACCACTCTCTCTTTTACAATATGAGCCAACCACACTAACAATGAGAGTGTGTATGGTTTATATATCGACAGCCACATCTAAGCATAGATGGGCTTTTACTTGGACCAAGATGTGGGCCAATATATGCACTACACATATATACTTAAACTAACAACACTAATGCTACTAGCCCACACATTAACTAAATATTATACATGTCATTTTAGTTCTAAACAACAAATGACCATCACTTCCTAAATAGCATAAATTAAATGCTATGGAACCATACTACATCTCCTGTATCAGGGATGGCCCATTTGTCCCTAAGACTGCTGAAGGGCTAAACAAGCCTGAAGTTCAATGGACCATTGATGAGAGAAGGGTGGTCAATCAAGACCAACGCCTGAAAAGCATACTTATATCTTGTCTTCCTGACGATATAATGGAATCAGTCATCAACTGTTCAACAGCCAAGCAAACTTGGGATGACTTGGTTAATAGCTTTGAAGGACCCTCAGATACCAAGGAAAACAGGGTCATGGACCTGAAACTTGAGTACAATACTTTCAGGGAAAAGGACTCTGAAAGTCTCTCTCAGACATATACCAGATAAACGAACTATCAAACGATGGTGTAGTTTTGTCTAAGCATGAGACAAATGTTGGCTTTGTCAACAGTCTCCCTGAGAAGTGGTTGAACTTCTCACAAGGCCTCAGGAATGCTAATCACATTCAGACCCTTGAGCTTCCTGAGATCTATGGGAAGTTTGTCTATGAAGACAACTTGATCTCTAGGAGATACCCTGACTCTAAAGCTCTTGAGACCAAAAAGGCCTTGACCTCCTCACCCATATCAACTGCATTTTATTCTAATGGTATTGTGCAGGATTTTCAAGAGGATTCTGAAGATGAGATTGATGAAAGAACTTGTGATGAGTACCTAAATGATTTAAACTTGGAATTCCAAGAAAGGGAACTCCTTGCTAATTCAAAACGTTTCATCAAAAGAAATCAGTTAAACTTTTCAAAAGCCAAAGCAAATGAAACCACTGAATGTTTCAACTGTGGTAAAAAGGGTCATTGTAGCAAACTGCAAAATTTCTCTATAATTAACAACGTTTAATTATATATTAATCTCCGTCATTATTTTTAATCACCATTTTTAAGGGAAAATTTAAATTTTTCTTTATTATATTATGTTAATGTGATTACGTTATCACATAATTTACCAAATAACCGGACGAGCTCATACGCGATTTATAAAATCAAATCTATATACATTTAACTTACATGGGCCAAATAAATAACAACCTATTATTATTTTCTGATCACTATTCATCAGCCCACTCCATCAAGCCCAACTCTATTCTTTTTCCTTTCTATTTTTAGTTTTTGATCGAGCATATGACCTTCAAATCGCCTCATTCTTTTTTCAATATTTAAACGTGACATGTCCGTATTTTTGCACCATCTATTTGTCCTCCCACCAAGGAAATAGGATGCAAAATACTAGCTCTCGATACGAACATTTGATACGTTTAAATGAGCCAAAGTGATTGTCCCATTTTCACTTAGTCGACCCATATATATTTTCACGAAACTTAACCATATTGATCCTGGATTGTTTTAACCTCAATCTAATGATTGTGTTTGGTCAATTACAAGTTGTCAAGAGTGTTTATCATAGGAGACTTCAAGTGGCATGTTAAATCCAAATTATGTACAAAAATAAAGTGCTAGTCGACATATTTGAATATATGTCGACACACTAATTCTTCTCCTCACATTCATGCATTCATATAGTCTTCATAAGTCAGTGGAATATCTAACATAAGATCCCAACTATCCCTGTCATGTGTTAGAAATGGTTAAAATATTAATACGTAAATGTCTAGTATCGAACCCGAGACCTCGGGATTGCACACATTACAAATGAGTATTAAGGAATAATAATAAATGTATTTTATATATATTTATTATTAACACGAGAACTTAACGACCGTTAGTGTTTTCAGTTAAATGACTAACGACCGTTAGACGGAAATAAGGAAAGAGATGTTTATATTAAATTAGAAGATTTGGAAAATCTTGAACCTCCTTTGGTGAGGGTATTCGGCCGAGCAAGCCATGGGGAAGCCCATGGACTTGGCTTGTTCCCAAAGTTTTCCAAATCCTATATAAACAAACTCAAGGGTAATTGTTTAGGCTAATCTTTTGTGCACACAATTATCCCTAAGTTTTCCTCTTCTCCTTCTTGGCTAAAAACCGGTCGACACAAACCTCCCAAGGGTTTGGATCGATTTTTTTGTGTTCCAAATTGTTCTTGTGCTTTTACTTGCATAAACTTAATACGGTTTAATTTGTGTGTACAAGAACGAGGTAATAACTCACTATAGTTATTATCAAGAGATCGATAAACAAAACGGTAAGGGGTTTATCATTGATCTAATAATCTTCAATTGTTCAAGAATTAATTGAAGTGCATCGGGTATGTTTTCTATTTAATGTTTATGTTAATAATTATATGTTATACTAATTGTTACACGCTTCCGCTATATGTGTACTTTGATTATGGAGTTTTTATGATTGTCATGCTATGTAAATTCCAACAGTGGTATCAGAGCCAGGTTTAACATGTAATTGATTACTTAAACAATAAAAAACGTATCTTTTAAATTGTTTAGAATATACATGATTGTTTTCTAGGGTTTTAATTATTAAAAATTTGTTTTTTTTAATTAATGTCGAACCCTAACCCTAATTTAGGGGGGGTGTCGATTTGTCCATGAACCCTAATTAGGGTTTGTGGTTTTCATAATTAATTGTAATTAATTAGAAACCCTAGGTCTTTAAACAATTGTTGTGTTATGAATCTTGTGACCTATTTGTTATATGATATGCATGAATTCGTGACTATTTATGCATAATTAGTCACGGATTAAAATTATTTGAATTAAATTGTTTAGATGTTTGCTACATGTTTAAATAAATCAAGAATTAGGGAAGACCTAATATATATTAAATTAATGAATCGGTTATGTGCAACGTGGTATATTATCATTAAAACTTACGCGGCCAATTGTTGGTGTCTGTGGTCCATTGGGTACAATGCGCTCGAAAACCAATGGGAGTTTTATTGATTCTATACATAATAATTCACATATAGATTATTAATAGGATTTGTTTAAAAAGATTGCATGTGGCTAGATGTTTCAATTACAATTAATTGTTTTAATTGTTTTATTATTAGTTGATTATTTGTTTTCTTTTAATTACTTGTTTATTGTTTTTTTTATATGTGATATGTTAAAGTAAGCAATAAAAAGGGTAATTTTCAAAGAAAAATTAAATTGGACTAATAATGGTGAAACATCGGTAATAAAGTAAGGATCTTGCGGTGTCTTATGTGCCGACAGTGGTTCGCTTCGCACGGTAATTGGCTCCCAGGCGAGACTAGCAAGATCTAAACTTTGTTATTTATTTTTTAAGACTAAGATCATAAACTTTTGCTTGATTGATGTTTTTGTACAATAGTGTGTGAAAGGCGGACCAAAGTTGACAAACTGTGTGGGGGGTTTAACTGGAGAGGGGTTTTTTAAGAGATTCGCTCCTACCGGCTCTCCGGGCCCGCTTGTGCGTCAACTGCGACTTACCTATATCACTATTTACGTACACTATCATCTTAAGGGTGATTTACCTCAATTCCACGCGCCATTTTTGTGGCAAATATCCGAATAACATGTAAGTAGTAGGATATGTGGGCGATAATTGTTGGTACTTCTTTAATTGGTGAACCCAATACCTCAAGTAAATAGTTTTGGTTTACTCTTAACTAATTGATAAATAAAAATTGTTTTGAAAATTAATGATACAAAGATGAGTGCATGCATCTTTGTACATGTTTTTGTCACGTCAAAAACTAAATACCCTAAAAATTAAGTTACGTGCCATCTAACTATAAGGAACACTTGAAGTTAATTTTGGGTATGCGTGAGACCTGGACCAAAATTAATGACAAGGTAAATTTCCGAGTGTGCGTGAGACCACACATGGATGAATTTGCAGTTTCTAAGTTAGACAACTTAATTAAGCTGATGCGTGAGACCTAGAGCTTAAGGCATGAGATGGGATAAAACATGCTTACGTGACATATTGATGAATCAATATGTAGTAAATCCCATAAATTATCTAGGAATTGGAAAATTTTGTTTGCCAATTATTGTACGACAGATTACCATCTTTTGTACTTCCACTGCTAGCAGATCAACTGATGTAGTGGAACTATGTAAAGTTGGATCCTAGATTTTCAAGAAAATTAAATTGGTTATATGAATATATCCATGGGTATTATATTTTCTTGAAAATAAGTATTATCGAAAATACTAATGTTTGAACTTTTCTATTTTCTGTAGAATGGCTCAACCCGATAACTCCGTGTATGCTGCTTTCAAGAGTCATCTTGAAAGAGCCAAATTAACTGGGAAAAATTTCAATGATTGGCACAGATCGCTCAGAATTGTTTTGAGGGCGACTGGTAAGCTCAATTACTTGAATACTCCTTGCCCTGAAGAGCCTGCTTCGACTGCTTCTGAAGAGGTCAAAGCAGCATGGAAAATTGAGCATGCTAAGTACAATGAAATTGGGTGCTTAATGCTTCAAAGTATGGAACCAATGATGCAAAAGAAGTTTGAGTATCATTTTCCATATGACATGCTCAATGACCTAAAAAAGGCTTATGAAAAATCTCCTGAAGTTGAATTGTATGAGTCTCTTGACAAGTTACACAGCTGCAAGCATAATGATGGCAAACCAGTTGAAGACTATGTTAATGAGATGAAGGAATTCTTTGATCAACTTCAAAGAGGTGGTTTTGAATACCCCGAGAATGTTCAAGTTAACCTAATCAACAGATCCCTTAACAAGGATTTTGGTGGTTTCGTTCAGAACTTCAACATGCATTGCTCGGGGAAGACAGTTTCTGAGTTACTCGCATTGCTTGTTGACTATGAGAAACACTTACCACAAAAGGGCAAGGCTCCTACTCCCCAAGTGTTGGCAATTTAAGGAGGTAGGATCCAGAAAAAATCGCGTGTGAACAAGGGTAAGGGTAAAGTTGATAAAGGCAAGCAAGTTATGGGCTATCAACCAAATCCTAAGGTGAATCAACACCAGCCCAAGAAGAACAAGGTGAGTCCTCCAGGAAAGAAGGATCAGGCTTGTCACCACTGTCATGAAGTAGGGCACTGGAAGAGGAACTGTCCACTCTACATCAATGACTTGCGACTAAAGAAGCAAAAGAGTGAAGCTCGTAAACCCAGCTCTTCAGGTGCGTTCTTTATGATCGAATTATTTACTCTAACTCGTAAGTTAAATTCCTGGGTATATGATACGGGATGTGGTATTCATATTTGCAATACTATGCAGGGGTTTAGAGTTGAGAGAAAGCTGGCCTATGGACAACAATTCTTGCACGTGGGTAATGGAGCACATGCAGCAGTTGAGGCTATAGGCGTATTTGATTTAGTGTTGCCTTCGGGCCTAGTACTATCTTTAAATAATTGTCATTATGCACCGTCAATTGTTAGAGGTGTTATTTCATTTTCATGTTTGTTGAACCTTGGTTTTGAACATACTATTAATAGCAATGGGATTTCTGTTTCTTTAAATGGTGTATTTTATTTTAAAGCTATTGCTGTGAATGGTATTTTTGAACTTGATATGAATGATAATGATAATGCTTGTGTTAAAAATAATTCGATGTATAGCATCAACAATAAGAGAATCAAGAAAAGTCTGGGTTCATCTTATCTTTGGCATTGTCGTCTTGCACACATAAGCAAGGATCGCATGAAAAAGCTGCAACATGATGGGCTTTTAGAAAAGATCAATGATGAGTCATTTGATAAATGCGAGTCTTGTATTAGTGGGAAGATGAAAAAGAAACCCTTTAATAATAGGATTGAAAGGGCTACTGATCTACTTGGTCTTATTCATACAGATGTGTGCGGACCACTTAGACATGTGTCAAGGAGAGGTGCTAGCTACTTCTTAACATTTACGGATGATTTCAGCCGTTATGGTTATGTTTATTTACTTAAACATAAACATGAGGTGTTTGAAACATTCAAAGTGTTTAAAGCTGAAGTAGAGTTGCAACTTGGAAAGAAGATTAAAGCTCTTCGATCCGATAGAGGTGGTGAATACCTGAGTCAAGAGTTTGTGGATTATCTAGCTAAGGAAGGAATTGTCCAGCACCTTACTTCTCCATATACACCACAACAAAATGGTGTGTCTGAGAGAAGAAATCGTACATTGCAAGATATGATACGATCTATGTTTAATCTAACAACTCTTCCCTTCTCATTCTGGGATTATGCCTTGGAGTCTGCTGTTCGCATTCTTAACATGGTTCCCACAAAGAAGGTAGATAAGACACCATATGAGTTATGGACTGGAAATGCCCCTAACTTGTCTTATCTTAAGGTCTGGGGTTGCGAGGCGTACGTTAAACGTGACTCGGGCGACAAGCTCCAACAAAGATCTGTAAAATGTATCTTCGTAGGATATCCAAAGGAAACAATGGGTTACTACTTTTATTATCCTCCTGAGAACAAAGTATTCGTTGCTAGGTATGGAGACTTCTTGGAGAAGGATCTCATATCTCAAGAATTAAGTGGGAGGATATATGATCTTGAAGAAGATCAAGATGATACATTACCTTCTGAAAACACTAACCAACTTCCTGAAGAACCAGAAAGTCTGGGTCCTCCACCAGAAGTTGAAGTGGTTCCCATTCGCAGATCCGTAAGGACTGTAAAAGCTCCTGAACGTCTATGTCTTAACGTAGAATGTGAGGAATATATACAAGGGGATCTTGATGAACCGCCTAGTTATAAAGCTGCCATTAATAGTCCTGAAAAGGAAAAATGGTTGGTTGCTATGAATGGGGAAATGCAATCCATGAGAGACAATGAAGTCTGGATTGAAGTGGACCTTCCTCCTAATGCCAAGGTAGTTGGGAGTAAGTGGCTCTTCAAGAAGAAAACTGACATGGATGGCAATGTACACACCTATAAAGCCCGTTTGGTAGCTAAAGGCTTTACTCAAACGTATGGTGTTGACTACGAGGAGACCTTTTCTCCTGTAGCTGACATTAGGGCTATTAGGATTCTCATAGCCATAGCTGCATACTATGATTATGAGATTTGGCAGATGGATGTCAAAACCGCCTTCTTAAATGGTCGCCTAGATGAGGATATCTATATGGCGCAGCCTGAGGGGTTTGTGAATCCAAAGTTTCCAAATCGTGTATGCAAACTTCAAAGATCCATTTATGGATTGAAGCAAGCATCACGACAATGGAACAAGAGGTTTGATAGTGAAATAAAGAAGTTTGGTTTTACTCAAAATCTTGATGAGCCATGTGTATACCACAAAGTTAGTGGGAGTGAAGTAATTTTCCTTATATTATATGTCGATGACATATTGATCATGGGAAAAGACATTCCAAGTTTGCATGAAGTCAAGGCATATCTTGGAAAGTGTTTTTCTATGAAAGATTTAGGGGAAGCTGCTTTCATTCTGGGAATTAAGATATATAGAGATAGATCTCAGCGATTAATTGGATTAATCCAAAGTGCTTACATCGATAAAATATTGAAGAGATTCAATATGCAAGATTCCAAGAAGGGATATTTGCCGATGCAAGAACAACATGGCTTAAGCAAGAAAGTTTGTGCTTCAACACCTGAAGAGGTGAAACGCATGGCAAAAGTTCCTTATGCTTCGGCCGTAGGATCTATTATGTATGCGGTTAAAAGCACAAGGCCAGATGTGGCGTTTGCTCAGAACTTAACCAGTCGATATCAGCAGGATACCGGTGAAGCTCACTGGACTGCTGTTAAGAATATTCTTAAGTACCTTAGGGCTACTAAAGATTTGTTCTTAGTTTATGGGGGTGATCCACAAGCAGAACTTGGTGTTACAGGTTACTGCGATGCTTCATGGAAAAGTGATAAGGATGATATGAAGTCTCAGACTGGATACGTCTTTGTCATTAATGGAGGAGCTGTGGATTGGAGGAGCAAGAAGCAGAGTACATTAGCGATGTCTGCAGCAGAAAGTGAGTACATAGCTGCATCAGATGCTGCAATGGAAGCCGTCTGGATTAGGAAGTTTGTATCAAGGCTTGGAGTTATGCCTTCGATTCAACGACCTATAAAAATGTATTGTGACAATTCAGCTGCAATTACATTTGCCAATGAACCTGGAATCATGAAGGGCACCAGACATTATCCGATCAAATATCACTATGTGCGAGAGCAAATAGAGATTGGGCAGATCGAAGTACTCAAAGTTCACACAGATGATAACTTGGCAGATCAATTGACGAAAGCTCTTCCTGGCACTAAGCTTTATAAGTTAGTTGAAGGAATAGGTCTTCGTAAGGCTGAAAGTTTCATGCCCATTTGTGATTAGTATTTGGATAAAGGATGTAATAGACAATTATTGATTTTATGAAATAAAGTATTGTTTATGTTTTATTGTCTTGTTGAAATATACATATATCCTGTTTTTACATGTTTATATCCTTGAATAATTTTATTATTCTAAATATGTCCATTGTCGGTTAATGATATGGGAATATCATTAAATTAAGACAAATGTGAATGTTGGTGAGAATATACTTGAAAGTATATTGATGCGTAGTCATACCAAATTCACATGATATTCTAAGTGTAGAGTATAGGACTTATCCCAACTAAGCATGAGATTACTTAATGGATCTTGTCATCAAGTAATTCATGAAATAGTTATCCTCAGACTTGAGATACCAGATAAGAGTCATGGATGTAGTGCATTTTTGTAAAGCAATCTACCGCTTACCGTAACTGGGAGTTATAAGGATTGTTTTCAGAAGTGTTGCAAAGTCCATGGGTTATTCTTGTAGTCAAGAAAGAATTTGTTCCTTCAAATTTGTTTGAAGTATAATACTGCTGGGCCCCTCGTAGGGTTGACAAAATGTTTGCGTGGCCACGCCCAAAGTCTATCTGGAATATGTTCAGATATTTTGGTAATTTTGGTCAATCAATAACAACGAGAAACAGAAACATTAATAAAGAGTGACTTAGATCCATTTCTTTATTAATAGAGTATTAGTAACAAAAGGATAATAATAATGATGAATCATTAAAGATTTTTCAGGAAATCTAGCTCGAGTCGGACTAGGGGCATTGGAGTGTTGCAAGACGCCAACCAATGTCATTTTACTATTAATAGTTAACCAAGTGGGAGTTGTTAGAAATGGTTAAAATATTAATACGTAAATGTCTAGTATCGAACCCGAGACCTCGGGATTGCACACATTACAAATGAGTATTAAGGAATAATAATAAATGTATTTTATATATATTTATTATTAACACGAGAACTTAACGACCGTTAGTGTTTTCAGTTAAATGACTAACGACCGTTAGACGGAAATAAGGAAAGAGATGTTTATATTAAATTAGAAGATTTGGAAAATCTTGAACCTCCTTTGGTGAGGGTATTCGGCCGAGCAAGCCATGGGGAAGCCCATGGACTTGGCTTGTTCCCAAAGTATTCCAAATCCTATATAAACAAACTCAAGGGTAATTGTTTAGGCTTATCTTTTGTGCACACAATTATCCCTAAGTTTTCCTCTTCTCCTTCTTGGCTAAAAACCGGTCGACACAAACCTCCCAAGGGTTTGGATCGATTTTTTTGTGTTCCAAATTGTTCTTGTGCTTTTACTTGCATAAACTTAATACGGTTTAATTTGTGTGTACAAGAACGAGGTAATAACTCACTATAGTTATTATCAAGAGATCGATAAACAAAACGGTAAGGGGTTTATCATTGATCTAATAATCTTCAATTGTTCAAGAATTAATTGAAGTGCATCGGGTATGTTTTCTATTTAATGTTTATGTTAATAATTATATGTTATACTAATTGTTACACGCTTCCGCTATATGTGTACTTTGATTATGGAGTTTTTATGATTGTCATGCTATGTAAATTCCAACATCATGGCTAGTAGTGTCAAGTGGTAAGAAGCAAATATCAAATAGAACACATATACGTATTATATATAGGTATAACTCCATTCTATTTCATCACCTTCTATCACCTGTCAAATCTCATTATATAACTCACATTTACTCTCAAAAATAACCATAAAAGGTCCAGAAAAACTTCATCCGATCGGGGTAATTGTTTTCTAGTCGAAGGGAACGTTTGGAGATATACGGTTTGGGTTATATATCGAATTTGTTGTTTCTGCTATATCCCACGTATCACAACCTCATTTCCTCTTCATTGTAAGTCTCTTTAAATCATATTGAACCAGCCTTCACGTTTAAATAACAAACATGCATGAAAATTCCATGATATCACATACGTACGTTTTATTTTGTCAATTTAACGTATATAAAGAGTATTTCATTCGACACTTTTTCATTCGACACTTATCATAGACGTGTAAGAATAACATGTTCATGCTTATACATGCTTGGCCAAAGTCAAACTCGAACCATATCTAAAACTATAGTCAAAACGAGTTATGTTTTTAACTTAGAAAATTTTGATAGGCTGGGTCTAAATAGCGCTCGACTAGCCAACTTGGTGACTCATTATTTCGAGATTCATATATATAACGAGTATATATTTTTGCACATATCGAATCATGACCCAGCCGTCTATCACTTTTGTTCTTTGAGATTGTATAAATAAGCCTTCAAAAGCTCATAAAATAGCTTGACTTATATGAGCATCGACTCAAAATGTTGATATAAATAATGCCTAAACACTTTATTAATATTTTTCGATATCTCTACGTTTTGATAACCACAAAATGTAAAATCATTAATTGGAAAATTATAACGTAAACAAGTATTTAGTTGTAAATATCTATTTCTACAACTCAAATCACTTAAGGTATGAATGAACTAATGCTTAATGCATTATATGATCAAATGAACATTTTCTTAAACACTAGATTTTTTATAAAATGTCAAAAACATTTTATATCTTTTAGAAAAACATTTTTGGTAATAAATAAAAAGGTTTAATTCATTATAAATTTATGAATTCAAATTTTCAACCAAAATCAGTAAAAATGTTCCAGAAAAACCTTTCCCACAAAAAGACAAAACTGGGCAACGGCTAGGGAGGGCGGCCCCTTAAATTTAAGGGGACCGCCCCCCTATTTAAGGGGACCAGCACGCTCCAGTAGCCTTCAAGCTTTCCAGTTTTGTGCCTATAATTACCAGCCTTCTCCTGGATTTTTACTCACCTTTTGCACACTAAAACTTTCTGTTCTAAACTCTTTCTAATCCTTGTAAATTCTTTCCAAAAACCTTTGATCATATCTTCTTAAGCTTTGGTTTCCAAGTGATCCAAGCTTTCTCCATTCAAGTGCAAGAGAAGAATACTCCTTCAACAACTAGAGAAGAAGTATTGCAACTTAGATACCTAAGTTGTTTGTGTCATCATACATTTGTATATAAGTTGTGTATTGTTGTTAGATAGTTGTGTGAATAATTGTTTGGGATAGGTTAGAGTGTTAATAGTGAAGTTGTGAAGTTAAGGTGTGTTAGAAGTAAAGGTGTGAAGAAGTAGAAGTGTACATAGGTTGTGTTAGGTTGTGAAGAAGGTGTGAAGTCATAGTAAATAAGTTGTGAAGAAGTCGTGAAGAAGAAGGTGTGATTAAGTCGTGTATAAGTTGTGAGATTGGTTCTAGCTACGATTAGAACCCGACATCTAGCTTTGTGTCGTTAAGCCGGTGTAAGCTAAAGTTGTGTAAGGTTTTCTCCGCCATAAGGGAGCTTGTTGACATATTGAAGAAAACTCTCGAGTTAGGTGCTCGGGGAGTGGAGTAGGGCAAGGAAGGTGTCCTTGTAGCCGAACCACTATAAATCTCTTGTCTCTCGGTTAGATATTTCCATCTCTATCTTTCATTTCATTTTATTACCTTACTTGCATTGCTTATTTATATTTACTTATATATATATATTGTTCATATTGTTCAAGAGTTGAGATCACAAAGATTCGAATCTAAGTTTTAAAAAGTAAACAAAGTTTTCACAATAAAAATTAAAAAGACATAAAACTATTCAACCCTCTCTTCTAGTTTTCCACAATTGGTATCAAGAGCCACGTCAAACAAGATTTTTAAAATAAACTGTATTTTAAAACTTGAAACGATCTATGGAATCTTAAAAATATTTAGAAGGGCAATCTATGCAAAGACCACCACTATTTGAAAGTGATGGTTTTCTTTATTGGAAAAATAGATTCGAAACTTATGTGAAATCAAAGGATCTTGATCTTTGGCATGTTATTACCTATGGTGATTTTCCCCCTATTCAAAATAATCCTTTAACTAAAATAGATGAAATTGTACCTTTTGAAAAACAAAATGATGATTTGAAAAAGAAACTAGCAAAAAATAATGAATGGTAATTTACAATGCGTTACCACGCAAAGAATATGAAAGAATTTTTATGTGTCAAACCGCAAAAGAAATTTGGGATTCTTTACTAATCACTCACCAAGGTAATAGTCAAGTCAAAGATAACAAAATAGATCTTCTTGTTCAACAATATGAACAATTTACAATTCCTGAAGAGGAATCTATTGATAATGCATTTGCTAAATTTAACACTATTATCACAAGTTTAAAAGCACTTGATGAGACTTTTTCTAGCAAAAATTGTGTAAGGAAATTTCTTAGGGCATTACATCCGAAATGGCGCGCGAAGGTCACGGCGATTGAAGAATCAAAGAATTTGATGACGTTACCGCTTGATGAACTTATCGGCAACTTGAAGGTCCATGAAGAAATTATAAAGAGGGACTCGGAAACAGTCAAGAGCAAGAAAGATCAAATCAAGTCTCTTGTGCTAAAAGCCAAAAAGGAACTTAGTGATGACGATGATTCAAGTGATGATAGTGAGGACGAAGAATATGCAATGGCCGTAAGAGAATTCAAGAAATTCTTCAAGAGACGAGGAAGATTCACGAGACAACCACGAGATGAAAGAAGATCGCTTCAAAGAAATAGGAATGATAACTACGGGAAAAGAAAGTGCTTTAGATGTGGAAGCCAAAACCATCTCATTGGTGAATGTCCGAAGCCACCGGGTTATGATTACCAAAGTGCCTTCGTTGGTGCAACATGGAGTGATAGCGACAAAGACGAAGCGGACAAAGCAAAGGATGAAAAATGTCTTGTAGCTCAAGCCACCGATGAAATATGTCTAGGAATAAACTTGGAGCCCGACGAATGGATTAAGGATAGTGGATGTTCGAAGCACATGAAGGGGAATCGCAAGCTATTCTCTTCCTACAAAGCCTACAATGGAGGTAATGTTATTTTCGGTAGTGATTTTCGCGGTAAAATCATTGGCAAAGGTACGATCTCTCAAGACTCCCTAACTATTGAAAATGTTGAACATGTAGATAATTTAACATTCAACTTGCTTAGCATAGGACAAATATGTGATAATAAGTGTAGAGTTACCTTTACCGATAGAGATAGCGAAAAAGTTAAGGACGGAAAGGTCATAGGTAGAGGAATTAGGAAAAGTGGCGTATATGTCATGAAACTAGGAAATAAGCCGGAAGATAAAATATGTCTAGCAACCTTAGATGAAAACTCCACTTTGTGGCATAGGAGATTAGGACACGCGAACATGCAACAAATACAATCCCTAGCCTCTAAGGAATTAGTTAGAAACCTGCCAAACCTAAGATATGATCAACACTTTTGCGATGCATGTAAAATAGGAAAACAAGCACATGCTAGTCACAAAGCTAAGAACTTAGTCTCCACTACTAGATGCCTAGAACTATTACACATGGACCTATTTGGTCCATCCGCTGTGCGGAGTTACGGAGGTAACCGTTATACCTTGGTAATTGTAGACGACTATTCACGATACATGTGGACTAGATTTTTAAGTGATAAAACCGAAGCCTTTAATAAGTTTGAAATATTTAGTAAAATAATTCAAAATAAACTAGGATGTTCCAGAGTATCTATTAGGACGGACCACGGTCGGGAATTTGATAATGAAGTGCAGTTTGGAAAATATTGTGATTTAAATGGAATATCTCACAATTTCTCCGCTCCTCGCACTCCACAATCAAATGGGGTAGTAGAAAGAAAGAATCGTTCCCTACAAGAAATGAGTAGAACAATGCTAAATGAACAATCTATCCCACAAAAATTTTGGTGTCACGCCGTAGATACGTCAACATATATAATAAATAGAGTCTCAATTAGGTGAATATTAGGAAAAACCCCATATGAATTGTTAAGAGGTAGAAAACCTAGTCTAAATTACTTTAGGGTATTCGGGAGCAAATGTTTTGTTCTCAATACAAAAGATTACCTTACTAAGTTTGATCCTAAGTCGTATGAAGGAATCTTTCTAGGGTATTCACAAAATAGTAAAGCCTATATAATACTTAATAAACACACTATGAAAGTAGAAGAATATTTGAATGTAACATTTGATGAAACTCCACCACCACCTAAAACATTGCCTCTAGAAGATGATGACCTAGTTGAAAAAGAAGCTATTGAGGTTAGTAAAAATAAACCCTTAGGTGATGATAATGAAGATATAACTTTAGGAGAAAACGAAATAGTAAATATTAAGGAATCTAAATCTCACCCAATAGATAATATAATAGGAAGCCTAAATCAAAGAACCCTTAGATCACAAGCTCAAGATAAAAATAATTTCTTTTGTTTTCTCTCAACAACAGAACCTAAGAATATAAATGAAGCTTTAAAAGATGAAAGTTGGGTTATGGCCATGCAAGAAGAACTAAATCAATTTAAGACAAATGATGTTTGGGAATTAGTCCCAAATCCCATGAATATGACCATCATAGGAACTAAATGGGTATATAGGAATAAGTTAGATGAAAATGGAATTGTCACTAGGAATAAAGATAGGTTAGTTGCCCAAGGTTATAATCAACAAGAAGGGATTGACTATGACGAAACTTATGCCCCCGTAGTTAGATTAGAATCTATAAGAATACTCCTTGCCTATGCATGCGCCCTAGACTTTAAGTTATTTCAAATGGACGTGAAAAGTGCATTCCTTAACGGTTTTATCAATGAGGAAGTATACGTGGCACAACCTCCAGGATTCATTGACTTTGCAAAACCTAATTATGTTTATAAACTCAAGAAAGCTTTATATGGACTCAAACAAGCTCCCAAGGCTTGGTATGATCGATTAAAGGCTTTTCTTATTAAGCATGATTACTCCATGGGAATGGTAGATAACACTCTTTTCACGAAAAAGAAAAGCCCAAATCTCATCATTGTCCAAATATATGTTGACGACATTATATTTGGATCAACTTGTCAGGATATGTGTGATGAATTCGCCAAAATCATGCATGATGAGTTTGAGATGAGCATGATAGGTGAACTAAAATTCTTTCTAGGATTACAAATAAAACAATTAGAAGATGGAATATTTTTTAATCAATCTAAGTACATTAAGGAAATGCTTAAGAAATTTGGATTAGAAGACGCTAAGCCCATGAAAACACCAATGTCTACGGAAGTAAAACTCACAAGAGATGAAGAGGGTGAATCCGTAGAAAACACTAAGTATAGAGGAATGATAGGTAGTTTACTATACTTGACGGCAAGTAGACCGGATATCATGTTTAGTGTTTGCCTTTGTGCTCGCTTTCAAGAGGATCCCAAAACCTCTCACCTAGAAGCGGTTAAGTGTATCTTCCGATACATTAAAGGCACTATACATTTAGGATTATGGTATCCTAAGGGATCCGGCATAGAAACCATTGTCTATGCAGATTCTGATCATGCGGGAGACTACGTGGATAGAAAAAGCACCAGCGGAATTTGCACGTTCATGGGATGTTGTCTAACATCTTGGTTCTCAAAGAAGCAAACCGCTCTTGCTATTTCTACTACAGAAGCCGAATATGTAAGCGCTGGAAAGGCATGTCAACAAGCACTATGGATGAAACAAGCTCTCGTAGATTATGGCATTAGGTTAGATAATGTCCCAATTATGTGTGATAATAAAGGTGCTATAGATTTAAGTAAGAATCCCGTAAAACACTCTAGGACTAAGCATATAGAAATACGTCACCACTTCCTTCGCGATAACGTTCAAAAAGGAAACATATCTATAGAAAAGGTTGCGTCGGAAGATAACTTAGCAGACATATTCACTAAACCCCTTAAGCACGAACTATTTAACCACTTACGTTTAGGCCTAGGAATGATGGAACAAATTGACTGAATTTTTTGCACTTTTGGTAAAATCTTAATCACCAGATGGGCGGCCCCCTTAATTCATAAAGGCGGCCCCCTTAATTTTAAGGGGACCGCCCACCCAATTAAGGGGACCGGCCATCTGACAGAAATTTTTTTTTCTCCTCTCATCTGTGTCTAGGAATCTGTTTTGCACAAAATTAAAGATTGGGAAACACTTTTATTTTCGCATAAATATATGTATATACAAAACCCAATCTATTTTATTCAAATCATTCTCACATCTAGGAAAACAAATGAAAACCATTTTCCTTGCATTGTTGAATAATGCTTAAAAACACTTTTCTTTCATGCATAAAATCTCACATGAATTGTCAAAGTATATAATCTAATATATATCTTTGATATTCATATATTGAGCAAAATTAAAATCAAAGAGACTTTGGATTGTTTCTTAGGAAATTTTTGCATTTAGGAGTCGAAACAATCACATCTCCACATTTGTTGCATATAGGCACACACTAGAACAAGATTATTAATCACATCCTCACAATTGTTCCATCACCATTAGTTTCTAGTGCCTTTGCTTCATTACCCTTGCCTTAGATGATTAATTGCTTTAATTCTCTAATTTGCTAGATATAACTCATTGCTTGCTTAGTTGTTTAACTTATATGCCATGCATGCTTAATATGTTTCTCTATTGCCTCTAAAAGTGGGACTTGCCTAAAACCAAAAGCTCAAAACATAGCCATCCTCACCTATTTCTGCAGAAAAACCCATTTCTGGAACCCAGAAAGGTACCAGATGGGCGGCCCCCTTAATTCATAAGGCGGCCCCCTTAATTTTAAGGGGACCGGCCATCTGCTGAACGGGTTCACAGAATCTTTTTCTGCTTTTTAGCCCATTTTATCCTACCCTTCCCTAAATTCACAAACACATTCTGTCTTGGTCACCCAAACATGTCTATCCATCCTTAAATCATAAAAATCCTCCACTATAAATAGCCCCATTCCTCACCACATTCACTCACCTCATCATGTCTTCCTCAATCAACCCAAAACCAAAAACCTCAAAGCTAGCAAGGATGACTCTAAAACACGGGTGGAAAAGAAAACCTCACCCTCACAACAAGTCCATCACAAATGGTGCTACTAGACAACCAACACCTTCATCCTCTTTCATACCCAACTACTCTCCAAGATCACAACCTCATTCCATTGAACCATTTAACAAACCATATCATTTCGGCCAAGCATCCACACCCATTCCAAACTACATCCCTATACCTCAAACCAACTTGAATGAAACCTTTGAAAACCCTCATCACCTTGGTCAACCATCAAACCTTACCTCATATCACACACCCCAATACCATCCATTTCCACCAAATGACCAAATCCACATTCATGAAAGGCAAAAGTTTCATGAAGAGATTAACCAAATCCATGATCTTAGTGATCTCCTTGCTATGCATATTGCACAACGCAACAAGGGACAACCTCCATCTTCACCATACTCAAATTGTTTACCACACTCCCTTAACTTGGATCAAGTTACCAACCACACCCATTATTGCCCTTGTTGCATCTTCCTTCAAAAACAAATTCTCCACCTAAGTGAAGATATTTCTTGGATCGAATATCTACTCACACGCCCTCATCCCATTCCTCCACTACAACGACACAATATCTCTAGATCCACCTCACCCGCTCCATTTCCATCAAATCACTAAGCCCCACTCACAAGCTTTCCGCCTCAAAAATAAAATCCCTCACCCTTTTGTGTGGCAAGCAAGTCCAATCGCTCTATTTGGCAATATGAGGACCATTAGTGTTTTTAATTATGTTGTAATCGTTATGTTTTAAGTATTTTATGTAATGTAATGATGATTCATGTGTCATACATGATCATCTTGAATGAATGGATAAATTAGTTATTTGTTCTAAATATTTTTGCTATGCATATATATGTCCTGTGTTTCTTAACTTGTTTTTGCAGCCAAGATTTCCATAGCTCGTCTCCTTAGTGCCCTCGAACAAGGGGGAGCACACATCAAGGGGGAGTTCTCGTCCCGACACATTTTACTTCTAAAACTTGTCGGCATAACCTTTTTGATTCTACAAAAAGGGGGAGAAATATATGTAAACTCACTAAATACTTGTCTAAAAACTAATTTTTCAAGTTAATGAGTTTAGGTTTTGTAATCATCAAAAAGGGAGAGATTGTTGATATAAATAATGCCTAAACACGTTATTAATATTTTTCGATATCTCTACGTTTTGATAATCACAAAATGTAAAATCATTAATTGGAAAATTATGACGTAAACAAGTATTTAGTTGTAAATATCTATTTCTACAACTCAAATCACTTAAGGTATGAATGAACTAATGCTTAATGCATTATATGATCAAAGGAACATTTTCTTAAACACTAGATTTTTTATAAAATGTCAAAAACATTTTATATCTTTTAGAAAAACATTTTTGGTAATAAATAAAAAGGTTTAATTCATTATAAATTTATGAATTCAAATTTTCAACCAAAATCAGTAAAAATGTTCCAGAAAAACCTTCCCCACAAAAAGACAAAACTGGGCAACGGCTAGGGAGGGCGGCCCCCTTAATTTTAAGGGGACCGCCCCCTATTTAAGGGGACCGGCACACTCCAGTAGCCTTCCAGCTGTCCAGTTTTGTGCCTATAAATACCAGCCTTCTCCTGGATTTTTACTCACCTTTTGCACACTAAAACTTTCTGTTCTAAACTCTTTCTAATCCTTGTAAATTCTTTCTAAAAACCTTTGATCATATCTTCTTAAGCTTTGGTTTCCAAGTGATCCAAGCTTTCTCTATTCAAGTGCAAAAGAAGAATACTCCTTCAACAACTAGAGAAGAAGTATTGCAACTTAGATACCTAAGTTGTTTGTGTCATCATACATTTGTATATAAGTTGTGTATTGTTGTTAGATAGTTGTGTGAATAATTGTTCGGGATAGGTTAGAGTGTTAATAGTGAAGTTGTGAAGTTAAGGTGTGTTAGAAGTAAAGGTGTGAAGAAGTAGAAGTGTACATAGGTTGTGTTAGGTTGTGAAGAAGGTGTGAAGTCATAGTAAATAAGTTATGAAAAAGTCGTGAAGAAGTCGTAAAGAAGTCGTGAAGAAGAAGGTGTGATTAAGTTGTGTATAAGTTGTGAGATTGGTTCTAGCTACGATTAGAACCCGACATCTAGCTTTGTGTCGTTAAGCCGGTGTAAGCTAAAGTTGTGTAAGGTTTTCTCCGCCATAAGGGAGCTTGTTGACATAGTGAAGAAAACTCTCGAGTTAGGTGCTCGGGGAGTGGAGTAGGGCAAGGAAGGTGTCCTTGTAGCCGAACCACTATAAATATCTTGTCTCTCGGTTAGATCTTTCCATCTCTATCTTTCATTTCATTTTATTACCTTACTTACATTGCTTATTTATATTTACTTATACATATATTGTTCATATTGTTCAAGATTTGAGATCACATAAATTCGAATCTAAGTTTTAAAAAGTAAACAAAGTTTTCACAATAAAAATTAAAAAGACATAAAACTATTCAACCCCCCCCCCTTCTAGTTTTCCACATGGAATAAAAGACTTAGAAATATATAGTGTTTTCAGATTTTAAACATGTCTCGACCAGGCCAAAATTCGTCTAATTATTTTCGAATCGGTAAACATAACACACCTATATTTTTTCTTATCTCGATTGTCGACCTGGCCAAGAACATCTTTCATATTTTAAGATTTTACTCATAAGCTCATCTCGACATTCAAAATGATTCATTTTAATCATTACTCAACTAGATATAAAAGACTTAGAAAATATTTAGAGTTTTTCAGATTTAAAACCATGCGACTAGGCCTACTTTATGCCTCGTTATTTTGAAATCTAAACATATAACATGTTAATCTTTTTGCACCATTCGATATACCACCCAGCTAGCTACATATTTCATGTTTTAACTTTGACCTCATGAGCTCTCGAACACGCTTAAAGTTATTCATTTTGATCGACATATATAGGTGTATATTTTAAATTTCCAGAAAATAAAAACTAAATAAATTCGGTTTGGGCTAAGACCAAGCCCAATAAGACTTTGCATTAGACCAGTCCATTAAGCCCATGAAATATATTTTTAGAATCATAAAAATAGCCCAATTCCAGGCCCAAAACTATTTCCATGCCCTCGCCTCTAATTTTCCTAATGGGCCTTTATATGGCTCGTCAATGGCCCTTTTAGCTTAAAAATAAGCAATCTATGAAATAAGCAATCGAATAAGACTTAAATAAACTTAATAAAGTTATAAGAAATTTTCAGAATACTTTTCCCATAATTTTTGTACGAAAAGGACTAAAAATGTAACGGAAATTCACCTAGGAAGACTAAAACTGTCAAACATTTAAAACAGGGACTGAAACTGTAAAAATAGAATCATTAAGTTAGAAGTTGATATATTATCATATGCCAAGCTCAGAACACTATATTGGACAAATACTGGACTATAATGTAATTTATATTTAATAAAAAAACTAACGGTGTAACGCTAAGGCCATTAAGGTAAAAAGTGTAAAAACTGGAAAAGGACAAGGACCAACATATTATATTTGACATTCTTATTTTATTTTCCATTTTACGATTTCCCTTCACGTCATTTGCATTTTTATGTATTTCACTTATTTATTTATAACTTTACGTTAATTTTATATATATATATATATATATATATATATATATATATATATATTTATATATAACGAGATTTTTTTAAACAATTTAACTATACGATTCGAGAAAATGATATTTTGAAATATATAACATAAAAACAAGATAATATTTTATATAATATTATTTTTGAACTTAAGGCATTTTAAGCATATCAAACTCACATCATCAATCAAATCGTTATACGATTTCTCGTTTTCACACTCCTTATTCATTATAAGTCAAATACTTAGACTTCCCTTATATTCAGGTCACGTGTTGAAGACGTTTCCGTGATCATTCCCATAGTCTTACTTGATTTCATAATTCCAACTTGTCAGATACGCTCAAGGTGAGTCGTAGCCCCTACTCTTTTAATACTCATTTTATACTTTCGGGGGAGATACACACTCAAATATATTTCATTACTTTTATGAGTAAGTATATTAATAACTTACATGATTCAAATCAAAATCCTAATTAATAATTATCTGATATGGTTTATTCCTTAAGATGTGATATATATCTTACTTGCAAATTGCTTGCTTAGACTTGAATACAGAACTCAGATGATAATATTTCCAAATTGCTTATTGTATCATGATACTTGTTCCACTGTAACATCTTGAATGTTCCCCTCATCTTTATATGTTATTTTTCACATTTCAATGGAAATACTTGCTAGAAAAGAGCATAAGTACTTTATTTTCATCATTACCTTGATATTGCCTAAGTACCCCCTTATTGCCAGAAAGTCCCTTTATCATGAGCCATTAATCACTTGTTGTGAACGCGAATATAGTGAACAGCTTTGAAACCTGTTGGAGGCTGAACACCTATCCCACTAATTACTTGACGGAATGCCTCTGTGGCTAGTCGTATTAGTCACGATGCACTATATTTGAGTAAAATAATAATTGGCAAATCACCTATTACTCGACGGCATTATTATCCATCATTGACTTGATGTGATCTCTCCGTTTTACGGTACCTTGTTAACGTTTGCGTGTTATGAGGCTTGGGGCAATATCCATAAGAAAATATATGTCTTCAACATATATCTAGATATAGTTGTCTAGGTATTTCATCAGACTTTGAATTATAGATTTCAAGCATAACATCATGAGTTCCACCTCATGCTAGGATTTTGATCCTGTACTTAAACTTAACTGATCTCATATATGATTTACTTGTGGTTATACTCAATACCACTCATTACTTGTTTCATCGCTGTTAGCATTTATTACGGTTAATACTTCGTTCTTGAAATCATTGAAATGAATTGTTCATTAGTACTTGAAACTTATTTTGAATATTACTTGTTGGATCGATATACTCTGACCAAACTAACTTGTAGCTTGTCTACGGTTTAACAACTTTGAATGAATTCAAAACTATTAATAGTGAAACACTGATATACTTTGCTAAGTATGCGGAATCTACTTCAACAAAGCTAAGAAGAATTTAATAAACGACTTTGAATATTATTAAAACCTTGAACCTGCTTTCTTACACAGATTCACTAACAAACTCTAAACTCTAATAATCGTATATCACTAATCGCATATACTTGTCTCTCTAAAACACATATATCTCTAATGCCAACCTAGGGATCCTTTTATAGGCACAAGGAAAACCCTAGTCGGTTTACAATACTTGAACGACAAGTAAATTCTAATTATAACTCTAATCTAATACGAATATTCTAGAATTACACATTAGTCCTTAAACTATTTGCATGGCAGTCCTTTAACGAGCAGCAGTACTTTAATCGAATAGCAGTACTTTGACTTGAGTAGCAGTACTTTGACTTGAATAGCCCAACAATCCTCCCCTAACTTGAATTCTACTTGCTTGATTTCAAGTTTCTTTGTATGTCTTTAACTTCAACACTTTATCTTCAAGGAAAGGTTGTTTCTTCAAACCTGACTCGTTATTGTTTTGTCATCATCAATGCAAACAGTATCTTCAATCTTCATCAGCAACAATTCTTTTCAGCATCAGATCTTTTCAGCAACTCAGCATCATATTGGCAATATGTACATCAGATCTTAAGAGTTTCATACTATTCTCATCACTTCCAGGTGTGTTAACTCCTGTGAGAGGTGAATCATTGAAAACTTAATGGATTTTGATGTCTCTTTACCAAAGCCATTAACTCTGGAGTAGCCAATGTTTAGATTTAGGAAAAACCATGGTACATTGATAACCATATGATTTTTAGCAAATCATCAGCTATCAACGGATTTGAGTAGTCTTTACCAAATAGCCGTTTGCTTTTGGACTAGCTAGTTCTTTTAGTACAATCACTACCATGGTGAACTAATTACCATATAATGGTTTTCCACAGCCTTTACCACAAAGCCATTATCTTGTGGGCTAGCCAACTCTTCACTAATATAGATATGGTGAGTTGAAAACCATACAATTTTTAGTAAATTGCCAACTAAAATGGATTTGATAATCACATCAGAGCCGTACCCTCATGATGAGTCAAACTCTTTCTTGTTAATTAAACATGGTGAGTTGATTACCATTTGTTGTGTAGTACAAGTACTAACACCATGTTGTTGCTTTCAAAACCATTTGTTGCTGTTTAATCTTTGTGCTTCAAAATGTTTTTGCACTTATCAAAAATTACTAATTTTATCAAAAGACTTTACTGGTTTTATGCTGCAAGCAGTACTTTGAGAAAGTACTGTCTGACCAGCAGTACTTTGAAGAAAGTACTTTATTTTTCAAAAGATTTATATAATAATGAAACCATACCAGTAGTTATGCATTAATCTTCAAATTCAGTAGTCCACTTGATGAATAATTTTATGACCATCAATGCTACTTCATCCTCTTATTCCACTTCCATTCCATGCTCTAGCATCCTGATCATCAGATCTCTTGTGAGTGGATATCTTTGTTCTGCTAGCATATGAATCATAGTGCCATCTTCTAACTCTAAAACATGTATCCCAACTGATCCAAAGAATCTCCATCTGTTAATCTCCCAGTTGTCTTGATTTTCCCACAAAGCACTGTCCTTAGACTCCTCTGTGTCCCAGATTGTTGTGAGATCTCCTAACAATATCAAACCTACTCCTTGTGGTGGAATATGCTCAAAATAAGTTTGCACTTGGAGATATAACTGAAGCATATCATCTCTATCAATCAGATGTAGTATATCCCATAATGAATTAAACACTCTAAAACTTCCATCTTGTCTATGAAAGATTAGATAATCTCCTTCTTTAGATTCTACAACTGAAAAAGTAGATATCTTAGATTTCTTATCAGTATCTTCTTTCAATTTTGGATTCTCAAAGTCAACAACTCTAAGATAATTTCTGAGCTCATCAACTGTGTCTGTTCTTAATTCAACAGCTTCCTTGAACTTCTTTGATGGCTGTTCATCAGTGACTCTTTTCCTCTTTGAGCTTCTTGTAGCAGCTCTTTCCTTTCTTTTATCTTCAAGCTTGTCATCTTCAAAAGAAATAATGCCTGCAAGATCTCTTTGAATAGCTTCTCTAACAGCATCATACAGATCCTTCATCTCTGTATATGTCAATCTAACTAAACCTGTGTATCCTTGACCTTTCAAATAAGCCATCATATCATTCCTTTCTCTAGCTTTACTAATTGGCCTTTTTGATTGAACATCCTTTCTTGATTCTTCAGCATCTATCTCTGCTTGTAATATTCTAGCTGCTTCCTCATTTTTGGCAACCTGAATTTGTCTTAACTGTGCCAATGTCATCTTCTTCTTCTTCTTTTCTATCAAGATCCCTTTGCCTTTATCTTTTGGATCTATCTCTTGTGCAGGTTGAGAAGAAGTATTATGTTGTTGTTCAACCTCATGAATACTAATACCTCTTTGACTTGACATATTAAGCATGATATCAGCAATTGTTTCATCATCACTGTTAGTATGAGCTATATCATCTTCTTCCTGAGCTGGTTTAGAAGGACCTACTTCCTCTTGAACTTGAATTGAAGGACCAAAATCCTCTTCAAAATCTAAGGTTCTAGGTGTAACAATGAATTGCCTCTCAGTACCTTGTTGAGCAGTACTTTCTTGAGCAGTACTTTCAGCTTCAGCTCCTTCTAAGTTTATTTCCTCAGTATCACCACTTCTCACTTCAACAGTAGCTTCTTCCAAATTTATTTGCTCTGTTTCATCACTCTTCCTCTCAACCGTATCTTGAGGAATATTTTCAGGTGGTGTCCTCTGAGTATCATCCATAAATCCAACATCTTGTTCAAAATCTTGTTCAAAACCAGCATCATCTTCATTCAAATTCTCTAAATTCCTCCCCATTTGGAATGAAGATTGCTTCTTAGACTTTTTCTTCTTAGAAATCTTTGTAGGTATCCTACCACTCTTCTTCTGAGACTTCACCCATAATCTATGGTGTTGAACTAGTGGCCAAACATACCTCTTCAATTTTTGAAACTTAGTCTTTAATTTGTCTATCCTAGCAGCTTGAGCCTCACTCTCCTTCTTCAGCCTCTTTAACTCCCTTGTTAAAGCATAATTGTCCAATTCTACCTCTTCTTCTTCAAATTGCTTAGACACATTTGTGGAAGAATCATCAATAGGAGATGGTGGATTATTCATACCTTGGTCTGACTCCTCATGAGTAGGAATGTCCATAGGAGCAGTACCTTCCCTAGTAACAGAATGTGGAGAAGCAGTATGTTGAGAAGCAGTAGGTTGAGGAATACTAACTTCTCTAGAAACTGGAGACTCTTGGCTTGCTGATTCAGAATTTGCTTCTTGCTCTTGCTCTTGCTCTGCATCTCTAACAACTTGTGCAACTCCCAATATATGAGCAGTCAAAGGTGTGTTGGTTCCAGAAAACTTTGCACTTTGTTTAGATAGAAAAGTAAACACCTTTGATGGAAGTTTGACAGTGGGTAGAAAACTTTGAGGTTTAGGGACATCCTCAAGTTGATTGTTCAAAAACAACTGAACAAACCTTGGATACATCAAAAATGGTGAACCATTACCAATATGTGTAAGCATACCATCCAGAATGAGTCTTGAAAAATTGAATCGTCGATCGGTAGCCAAACCCACTAATGCAGAAGCAATATTTTGACCAAATTGATCAAAAGAAGTACTCTTGGGACTCAAACAATGAAGTAGAACGTGAATTAGGTACTTCCAATGAGAACAAAACAAAGGCTTTTGAAAAGTAAGCTTCGTCAGAGCGCCTTCATAACCTAAATCACTTAAAGTGTCCCAAAGCACTTGTTTTTCAAAACGAACAGCCCCTCCTTCATCATTAAACATCAACACATCCCTAATCGTGGCCTCAGTAATCCTAATAGCTCGTCCAGCAACCGTAGCCCTAATCAACGAATCATCTTCTTTCGTTGCAGTAGCCCAAAATTCTTGCATCCAGGGACCAATAACATCAGGGTCAACTAAAATAGAGTAGTTGATGGAAGACCCAGTTAAGAAATCAATGATCGCATGAAAATCAAGATTATCCCTTGTCTTGTCCAAATTAGCGATCATATTATGTTTGCTAACAGTAAGGCGATTAGCCATGATGAGTTGGTAGAGAAGAATTCGCTTTGAGTGTGTGTTTTGATAAAAAGATTGTGGTGTAAAAGCGAATGAGGGATCTCAAATACGTAAAAAGGCGGGGAAATAGGAGTGAGTTTCTTTAAATAGGATGAAAATAAATCAAACTCTTAATAAGAAAGTTACCGTTTGGATTAACTTATTATCTCCGCCGTAAGGAATTAATTAACCGTGAGCCCCACAATTTTTGACCGTTGGAACAGTACGTCCACGTAAGCAGTACGTTGAAGCAGTACGTTGCTGAAGCAGTACTTTAAGCAACAAAGCAGTATGTTCCATCTTGTTATCCACAATCGATACTCCAAACTAAAACCAAGAACTTGTAAAAGGTTCATGCTGAAGTTCTAACTAATAGCTAATGTTGCCTCCCCTCAAATACAACATATAGGCTAAACTAAATTATTAAAACCAATACTTTCATTAAGACCGAATAGAAAGTATTCTAACTAATACTAAAGCCTCCCCTCAAATGTAGCCTAGTAGTTAATCATCCCAATGCTCACAACTAAGTGGTTGAATCTTGAAACATCAAATCCCTTAGTTAGTAGATCAGCTACATTATCATCTGTGTGAACCTTAACCACATTTATAAGCCTGTGCTCATAACAATCCCGAATAAAGTGATGCCTAATCTGAATATGCTTGGTCTTGGAGTGATAAACAGGATTCTTCACAATGCAAATGGTACTTTCATTATCAATGTTGATAGGAGTATTCTTGAAATTGAATCCATAATCCAAGAGTTGATTTTGCATCCACAAAACTTGTCCACAACAGCTTGCAGCAGCAACATATTCTGCTTCAGTAGAGGAGGTTGCAGCAATGGTTTGCTTCTTACATTGCCAGGAGACCAATCTTCTTCCAAGATATTGACATCCTCCTGAGGTTGATCTTCTATCATAGTTATCCCCTGCATAGTCACTATCTGAAAAGGCTTCTAAGTGAAAAGGTGACTCCTTAGGATACCATAATCCTAACTTTGGTTGATGCTTGAGATATCGAAAAATCCTCTTGACTGCATACATATGGGAAACCTTGGGTGTAACCTGAAATCTTGCACATAAGCAAACAGCAAACATGATGTCAGGTCTTGATGCAGTTAAGTACATAAGACAACCAATCATAGATCTGTAAAGCTTGACATCCACAGCTTGTCCATCTTCATCCTTGCCTAGAGGTTTATTTTTATCAATGGGTGTGGTGGCAGGCCTGAGATTTGGAAGATCAAATCTTTTAAGTATGTCTGCAACATACTTTTCTTGGTTAATGAAGATTCCATCTCTTGTTTGTCTAACTTGAAGACCCAAAAAGAAGGTTAATTCTCCCATAGAACTCATTTGAAACTCCTTCTGCATAAGATCTTCAAATTCTTTCACCATAGACGTCTTTGTGGCTCCAAAGATAATATCATCCACATAGACTTGGACTAACATAATATCTTTCTTATCCCGCTTGATGAACAAAGTCTTATCAATTGCTCCTCTCCTATAACCATGTTGTAATAGAAAATTTGAGAGTCTCTCATACCAAGCTCTGGGAGCTTGATGAAGGCCATATAGTGCCTTGATCACTTTGTAGACTTTGTTTAGATGTGCAGGATCTTCAAAACCAGGAGGTTGTTTAACATAAACTTCCTCAGAAATTGTGCCATAAAGGAAAGCACTTTTCACATCCATTTGGTAGACAGGAAATCCCATATATGATGCAAAGGCAAGAAATAACCTTATTGCCTCTATCCTTGCAACAGGAGCAAATACTTCATCATAATCCACTCCTTCTTCTTGGCGATATCCTTGTGCAACCAATCTAGCTTTATTTTTGATAACATTCCCTCTTTCATCTCTTTTGATTCTAAAAACCCATCTTGTACCAATGACTCTTTTGCCATCTGGTAGATCACATAATACCCAGACTTCTTGAAGCTTGAATTGTAGAAGCTCCTCTTGCATGGCTTCAACCCAACTTTCATCTGCTAAAGCTTGAGCTACCTTTTTGGGTTCTTCTTGAGATAAAAGCAAGCAAACAGGCATGTTTGTTGATCCTTGTGATTCATCCTGTTTTGTTTGTAAACAAAGCTAAGTAAAGCAGTATGTTGCTTAGAAAGTCCTTTAACTTTGTTCCTTGTAACCACTCCTGAAGAGGGTGATCCAATAATGTTACTCTGAGGATGAGCTTTATGAACTCTCAATGTAGGAGTTGGTGGTACTGGAAGATCAGACTCTAAGTTAGTAAAATCAATGCCTTCATTGGAGAAAATACCTTCTGGAATAAGCTCATCATCAATTTCTTCTAATCCAGGAATGTTAGCATTAACTAAATCATCATCATCAACATTGGAATCATCAGCATTGTTCCAATTTGATTGCTCTAATACATCAGAAGTACTGTCAAAAGGATCATCAGTACTTTGACCAAAAGTACTGTGAACAGTATCTTGAAATTTACTCTTTTTCTTTGCAGCTTCATAAGCCTTCCTTTGTTCATCTTCATAGGATTGTGCTATGGTTTCTTGAAAAAGCATCCTATTAAGTTCATCTTGTATGGCTTGATCTTCATCAGAGACTGTATGAGTTGGCTGAGCAGTACTTTGTTCCTCAACAGTAACTTCAGGTTCTTTGTCAGAAACTTCTTCTGGGGTAACATTGACTCCATGAACAATGTACTGTGAATCATCTTCTTTGTAATTAGCCTGATTCTCTTCTCTAACAGGAACATAATTCATAGATGGTGTGAGCTTGAGATCAAGATCAAACATCCAATCAGGACCTTTACCTTTCTGAGTTTCCTTATCTTCCAAAAATTCAACATGAAGACAATCTTGTACCTTTCTGGTATTCCTGTTATAAACTCTAAATCCTTTGCTATTTGTACAATAACCCAATAAATATCCTTCATCTGACTTACCATCAAATTTACCCAGAGAATCAATGGTATTTAGAATAGTCAGAGAGCAGCCAAAAGGTTTTAGAAAACGAATGTTTGGTTTCTTTCCCATGAGTAACTCATAAGGTGTCTTCATCTGAGGTTTAGTTACTGAAACTCTATTCAACACATAGCAAGCAGTACTTATGGCTTCAGCCCAAAAGAGAATAGGTAATTGGGAATCTGCAAGCATTGTTCTAGCTGCTTCTATCAAAGTCCTGTTCTTTCTTTCTGCAACACCATTCTGCTGTGGTGTTCTAGCAATGCTAAACTCTCTCTTGATCCCTTTCTTGGCACAGAATTCATCCATATGCTTGTTCTTGAATTCTGTTCCATTATCACATCTAATACCTCTTACTTTGAGTCTTAATTGATTTTCAAGGGCTACTATCAGGTCATGGATAGCATCAAAGGTTTCATCTTTGAATCCCAAGAAAAAGACCCAACTAAATCTGCTACAATCATCTGTCACTACCAAGCAGTACTTCTTCTTGTTTAAACTTTCTACTGAGACTGGTCCAAACAGATCCATGTGTAGCAACTCCAAAGGTTCTCTAATATCTCTTTCCCCAAGCTTCTTACATGAAGCTTTATGTTGTTTACCCTTCTTGCAAGCCAAACATGAATGATCAGCCTTGAATGTTTTGGAAGGTAAACCTTTAACTAAATTTCCTTTGACCAGCTTGTTGATGTTCTTAAAATTAACATGACCTAGTCTTCTGTGCCACAGATGTGCTTCTTCCAATGATGCCTTTGCTACTAAACATGTTGCTCTTCCAGCAGAATTGAGACTCTTTAAGTCTAAACTGTATACATCATTGGTTCTTGGTACTCTCAATGTCACTAAGTGATCATCAACAAATTTGAACTCAGGGGAGAGAATGAGACATTCTGTATCAGTAAACAGAATTGGATACTTCTTGTCACAAATTTGAGATACTGACAATAGGTTGAACTTGAGCTCCTTTACATATCTAACATTCTCAAAATCAATACATCCAGCCTTGATTGTTCCTTTGCCAGTGATTCTTCCTCCATCAGGATCATTACCAAATGCAACTCTTCCCCCATAATATGCCTTAAAGTCTGACAGGATCTCCTTGTCCCCTGTCATGCTGCCAGAGCAACCACTATCAACAATAATATGATCTTTAAGCTCCTCCTCTGGGTTGCCCTGCACATAAAAGAAAAGGGTTAGTTTCTTTTAGGAACCCAAGCCATTACTGACTTGTGTTCCCCTTGTGGAGTGACATACTTGAATTCCTTCAGTATGTAATCTCCACTAGTTTTAAAGGCATGGTCAATGATTATTTGAGTTGGTCCCATGTCCTGTGTTGCAATATCAACAACACTCCCTGTTTCACCCTTATCTGATGAAAGTACTTCTTGTTCCCCATCAGTACTTTCTTTCTTAAACCAATTTCGTTTGACCTTAGGTTTCTCTGAGCTAGGTACTCTGCTTGAGGTGTAAGACCTTTTATATGAATTGAATCTCTTAGGTCTTCTATGTGAAAAAGTATGAGCAGTACCATGAGTGGGTGAAAACTTATCAGTCCTTTGAGAAGGTACTTCTTGAGACTTATCAGATTGTGAAGGTACTGGTGATTTGGAAAACATTCTTTTCTGGTGAGGGTACCTATAGTCTTTTGAGAAGTTACTATGGTTGACCCTATTTGAGTGATTCCAAACTGGTCTAGTCTCTCTTGGCTTATGGGTGGGAGGTCTATTCTTTGGAAACTGACTTAAGTATTCTGAGTGAAAGTCACAGTGCTTAATCAAGTGATCAGGACTATAGCATACATAACATAACTTTCTCTCCATATTCCCAAATCCTCTTCTATGATTAAAAGGTTTCCTGTAGTAAGCAGTATTTTGAAAAGTTTCTCTTGGAGGTACTGCTGAATGTCCAGCAGTACTTTGAAAATTTTTTGGGGGTACTGCTTGTTTTTTAAAGGCTGTAGGAAACTTTTGATCATTACCCTTTGAAAATCATTCTTAGGTTTCTCAGAACTAATTCTACCATTAAGCTTCTTCCTAAATTCTAGGTTGTCTACACCATAACGAGAAACATCTGTCCTAAGAGGTTGAAACTGACCAGTGGGTGGAGGAACTGAATGGTACTCCTTATCTTTCTTAAACTCAGGAGGTGATTCACTAATTGGTTCCTCATTCCTAGATGTGTTTTCTTCTGAGCTTGTAAGGTCATCATCACTAGGTGGAATCTCTTCCTTAGCACTAGGTGGAGTTTCTTCCTTATCACTAGGTGAGGTCTCATCTGAACTACTAGCTTCACCATAACCTAGTCCAGCTCTACTGTTTATTACTCTTTGTTTTTCAACAAATTGAACATGTGATAGACCAGCCTGTTTAATACTACCAAGTCTTTCTAACAAAGTATCTCTTTCCTTAGTAATCTTTTCTAATTCAGACACCTTACATCCTAACTTCCATTCACTTAATTTCAATTGGTAATCTTGTTGCTCATATTTTTCTGCCCAAGCTATTTCATTATTTTCATGTGTTAAAATTTTGGCTTCCATTGACTCTAAAGTTAATTGATAACCAGCTACCTCAGACCTAGCTGTTCTACAATTATCTCTTTCAGTTACATAATCTTTAAGCAACTTTTGATAAACATCATTACACTTAGAGCATACCTCAGAGACATTGGATGAATTTGGTGAAGTGGCTACCATAGCAATCTGAACAGATTCATCTTCATCCTCCATGCTCCAGTCAAAGCTTCCAAGACCATCTCGTGATTCCAAAGCAGCATATCCAGGTTCCTCATCAAAAGCTGTGCCCCAATCAAACTCTTCCATTGCAACCATAGAATAGGTTACAGGTTCATCATCAAATTCAGCACTCCAGTCAATCTCTGCTAAATTTTCTTGAGCCACCAAAGCTTTTGGTTGTGATTCAGTAATAGGAACCTCCTTTCTTTCAACCTTGGGTTGTTCAATCATCCTGTTTGCCTGATATTTTGCAAACTTGCATTCCCTTGCAAAGTGTCCAAGCTTTTGACAATTGAAACATTCAATCTTAGATTTGTCAAAAGTGATACCTTGTTTGGCTTTGAAATCAATTCCCCTTCCTGTCTTGTTCATGAACTTCTTGATCCTAGCAGTAATCATAGCTACTTGCCATCTTAGGTAAATCTCTTCTAAAGCATCTTCTTCAATCTGCAACAAGTCTTCTTGATAGGTAACAGGTAAAGTGGCTTGTTGTGCAAAGAAGGAACACACAATTTCATCAGAATTGGTGTTGTTTGTTGGTGTTGGGTTGGGGGTAGTTGTGGTTGTGCAAACATGCTGTGAATCACCAACAGTACTTTGAGAAGGATAAGCAGTACTTTTAGTGGAAGTACTGCTTCTGTTTTCAGAAGATACAAAAGCTATGTTGTGAGTTTTCTGAGAACTGTGACCATTCATCTCTTGCTCGTACACTTTCAGATTGTTATAGAGATCATCAAAGTCCATAGACTCCAATCCAGGTTGTCCTCTAATCATAGTAGCAACCACATGCCAGACAGATGGCAGACTCCTTAAGAACTTCAAATTTGCATCTTCAACAGATACCTCTGCTCCATATAGTTCTAGCATACTAAGTAGATTTTGGAATCTGTCATAGGCAGCATCAAGACTTTCTCTTTCACCAACAGTGAAGGTTTCAAATTGCTGCTTCAATAAGTTTCTATGCATCTTCTTTGAAGCATCATTACCTCTAAATCTTGTCTTGATAGCAGCCCATAATTGTTTTGCATCCTTAGCATCATGAAACTTCAGTAGGTGACCATCAGGAATAGCAGACAGCAATATGTTGAGAGCCTTATCTTGATTTCTCTTTGTAGCTGCTGGTAAGGGTGGTTGAGGTGGTTTGGGTTGTCCTTCAATTTGTAGAGGTTCATCAAGAACAACATTACCATTGACAATTACATCCCATAGAGCATGGTCAGTAATAGCAAGGTACTGTCTCATCTTCATGCTCCAGAGATCATATTCTCCCTTCTTGATGATAGGAATTCTAAGTGAGGTGATGGATGGGATAGGTGCAGCTTCAGTCGACATTGTTAAGGGTTTGTTGATAAATCGGTTTTAAGGGTTTCTTCTTAATCAGAGTCTCCACACAAGCTCTGATACCACTTGTTGGATCGATATACTCTGACCAAACTAACTTGTAGCTTGTCTACGGTTTAACAACTTTGAATGAATTCAAAACTATTAATAAGGAAACACTGATATACTTTGCTAAGTATGCGGAATCTACTTCAACAAAGCTAAGAAGAATTTAATAAACGACTTTGAATATTATTAAAACCTTGAACCTGCTTTCTTACACAGATTCACTAACAAACTCTAAACTCTAATAATCGTATATCTCTAATCGCATATACTTGTCTCTCTAAAACACATATATCTCTAATGCCAACCTAGGGATCCTTTTATAGGCACAAGGAAAACCCTAGTCGGTTTACAATACTTGAACGACAAGTAAATTCTAATTATAACTCTAATCTAATACGAATATTCTAGAATTACACATTAGTCCTTAAACTATTTGCATGGCAGTCCTTTAACGAGCAGCAGTACTTTGATCGAATAGCAGTACTTTGACTTTTATAGCCCAACATTACTTCACCTCTGAAATTACTAAAACTGATTGTTTAATCATACATGAATTTATTTCAAATATTACTATATACTCCTGAATTCCTTGAAATAAATGGTTTTTCATTTAAACTCTATGAACTCACCAACCTTAGTGTTGACACTTTTAAGCATGTGTATCTCAGGTAATTAACGGAGCAGGACAAGACACGGAGCGGGCATTTATTACTCTGATAAATTAAAATGGTGTAAAAATCAAATATGTCATTCTTTCAAGCCTTCACGCTTTTTATGGGATTTATAAATCAAATGTTTCATCTTTGTATCAAAAGTATTACTTGAATGACAAATAACTTTCAAAATGCCTCTTTCGAGCCATTTTCTGTGATTATGACTTTGATCCTCACCGTAACACCCTAATGTGTCTTCCGCTGTTATCTCATAAATTAGGGGGTGTTACAGTCATTTTGCTAGAGACTGTTATTTTAAAACCATCTCAGGACCTTCTTACAAATTTTCAACAAACGGTTCCTCAGGAACTCGCAAGTTTCAACCTAGAATGTTTCAGTCAACCCAACATTTTCAAAATAATAATGTTCAAAAGGGTCAAAAAGACTTTGAGGCAAAATATAGGAAAGCTAAGGCCAAACTTGCTCTTCTTGAAACTAATCCTTCAACATCTCAGGCAGCTCTAACTTCCAAACCTGTTCAAACTAAGAACAAGGTCCTTGTAGCAGAAGCTTATGACTGGGATGTAGAAGAGGGTTCCTCAAAAGATGAGGAAATTAGGGTGAGTGCACTGATGGCACTCTCTGAAGGTGATCAGGTGGCTGTTGGAAAAAGCCATGCTAGGAATGGAGAATGGGTGAACATAACCATGAAGAAGGTAAATATTTTACTTTCTATGGATGATGATTCTGATTGGCAGTCCTATATAAATTATATTTGTGTAGATCTTAACTTTGTTGAAGAACAAAGGCTTAACCTGTTTTCAAAATATAACAATCTGATGTCAGAATTGAATAAGTGTATAGATGAATTGCTTGTACTGAAACAAGCCAAGTTAGAGAACATTACACTACAAATTCAGAACACTGAGATTTTGAAACAAAACCAAGCCCTTCAAAACGAACTTTCAAAAGAAAAGGCTGTCATTTTTCGTTGGACTAAAATGAACCCTAAAGTCTTTGACACTGTGAGTCTAAATCCTAGTGAAAACAAGAACAGTGATAACAAGGAAGGTTTATGAATTGATCAACTCACTGAAACCCCAGTGAGAGTCACATTGAAAAGGCTTTTATTCTAGCTGGCATATCTTTTCAGGAGGAAATGGAACCTAAGTCCAATGACTGGATTGTCAGGGACAACCCAGTTAGTAAGTTACCAAACTTTGAGACTGGAAAAATCTTGCTTCCTGATAGTCAGGCTCTGAAAAATATGCTTGGACTCACTGACCAACCCAGTAGCACTGAGTCAGTCAATGAGTCTGAATCTGAATCATTTACACCTCTCCCTCCACTGAATGTCCTTCAGGGAGCATCACCAAGCTCAGACCTCACACCATTGGTCTACTCACAGCATTCTCCAAAGGAGAAGCCTGAAATGGAAATAACCATCCTAAAAAGGCTAACCCCTGATGTCACAGTTCATACTGATGACTCATCAACTTCAGCCCCTTCTGAAGTAAAAACTGATAGCCCTGACTCTAAAATTGATCAGTTGGCAAAGCTTGTCAGGAGACTGAGTGAGAAGATTGATTCTTCTGAGAAACCTTCCAAATCCAAGTTGAAGGAATCCAAACCAGCCTCCTCAAGCTCCAAACCAAAACCCTCTAAACCCCTGAAAAGGTGTGAGCTGTGTCACTATACCAATCATGTCACTGATGATTGCTATAGAATCCTTTACTGCATGATATGCAAAAAAGAAGATCACAGGACCTCTGATCACCAATCATACACAGCCTCATCAAAAATGGTAAACTTTAAGGCACATGCTTTAAAATATCCTTCTGATTCTAAGCAGAAACAGAAACAACAGGCTAAGCCATTTGCACTTTGCCCTTATTGTGGATTTAATGACCATCTTCCTAAAGATTGTCCAAGGAACAACAGGTGTGCCATTTTTGGAGATCCCACTCATAACACCTCAGGACATGAGAAGGTCATTCAGACTAGAAGAGGAACTCCCAAGAAATCCTCTCAGTCTACTGAGTCTACCTCTGCAATCAAATGCAAAATATGTGGTAGCTCAGTCCACTCAACCACTGACCATGAATCACTTGAAACTGTTAAGACTACCAAAGCCAAGCCCACCAAAAGGTGGTATCCTAGAAAGAACTAATTCAGTTTACTCTTTGTGCAGAGGCATGCTAGGGAGCCTGTTTGGCATCTAGATAGTGGATGTTCAAGGAGCATGACTGGTGTAAAAGAATACCTGCACAAATATGTAGAAGAATCAAGGCCCAAGGTGTTATTTGCTGATAACTCATCATGTCTCACTGAAGGTTATGGTATAGTCTTTACTAGGATAACTTATGTCAATGGTCTTAAGTACAATTTGATCAGTGTCAGTCAACTATGTGATGCAAAGTACATAGTTCAGTTTGATGATAAGCAAGGAACCATCTTCAATGCAAATAAGGAAGTTGTCCTTATTGCACCAAGAAGACAAGATGTTTATGTGTTAGACATGTCCAGTCTAACTCAGAATGGAACTTGTCTCTTTGCTAAGGCCACTGAAACCCTCAACTGGCTTTGGCATAAGAGACTCTCCCACCTGAACTTCAAAAACATAAACATCTTGTTAAACAAATCTCTTGTGTTTTCTAAGGATAAACCATGCTCTGCCTGTGAAAAAGGTAAACATCATAGAGCATCCTTTAAAACCAAAACAAACTTTTCCATCAGGAACTGCCTTCATCTTCTCCATATGGATCTCTTTGGGCCCATCAGTCCTAGATCCATTAACCATGAGAAGTATACTCTGGTCATTGTGGATGAATACTCAAGATACACTTGGGTTTACTTCCTGATCAAAAAGAGTCAGGCAGCTGAAACAATCATGTCCTTTGTCAGGAACATTGAAAATCAAAATGACATTAAAGTCAAACAGATTAGGACTGACAATAGAACAGAGTTCAAAAACTATGAACTTGAATGTTTCTGTGATGAGAAAGGAATTTCCCAGATTTTTCCTCTCCCTACACACCTGAACAAAATGGTATTGCTGAAAGGAAAAACAGAACACTCATTGAAGCTTCCAGAACAATGCTAAATGGATTAGTCCTTTCCAAACACTTTTGGACTGATGCAGTCAAAACTGCCTGTTATACACAAAACAGATCCATCATTGTCAAGAGACATGGGAAAACCCCATGTGAGTTATTCAAGGGAAGGATCCCTGACATCAGCTACTTTCATGTCTTTGGGTGTCCTGTGTTTATTCATAATCACAAGGATCACTTAGGGAAATTTGATGCCAAAGCTGATGATGGATACTTCCTGGGATGCTCACTTGTCTCAAAAGCCTTCAGGGTGTTCAACACTAGGAGACGGCAGACTGAGGAAATATTCCATGTTACCTTTGATGAGAGCACTAAAGCTATCAGGTTCTCAACTGCCTCAGTGGAAGAGATAGGAATAGATGATTCATAAAGATATCCTCCGGATGAATATCATCCTGAGAACAATCCTTCCACTCAGTATCAAGCAAATGTTGATATCTCCTACTACATTATCCCTCACAACCTTCCTAACCCAACCATCACTGAGTTTGTTGAAGCACATACGAGCACTGATGTAATCATTCAGTCAGTTCAAAATGTTCAGGAACCAAACAATCTCAGTGATCATTCAGACACTCAAGATCATGATGATCATCAAGTGTCTACACTAGAACCTACTCCTCCAACCAATCAGGCCTCCACATGTTCTAATCAGTATCCAAGACCTCAGGACAGTTGGACTAGGTCACAAGATATAGAACTTGTCAATATAATTAGAGAGCCTACTGAAGGCATGCTCACCAGAAGCATGGCTGCTAGTCTAAGAGCAGCCTAAGCAAATAAATGCCTATTTGTGGACTTGATCCCCCACAATTGAACCCAAGAGTGTCAAAGAAGCACTTACACATCCAAGTTGGGTTCAGGCCATGCATGATTGTAGACAATAAACATCTTGATTGTGTGGATGATTCGGGTGGTCTTGGGTTATGGAAGATTAGATCCATGGTTTGAGTTAGAGAGATGTTAGAGAGAAGGTAGAGAGAAATGGGAAAACTTGTAATAGATTAGATTAGTGTGTGTAAAATGACAAGAGTTCCAACCCTCTCCTTGTGTGGAGAGGGCTATATATAGTTCCTAATACTTGTACCCCTAGTAGGCTGTGAAGTGAGCTGACAGTGGGAAAAGCCCCGACCCACTCCACAAATATATGTAACTACACTAATAATACTAATAATACTAATATTACTAAGCTAATATAAATAAGCCTGCGAGCTATGTGAATGATAAATAGATGCTCGGGGTGACCGAGCCTTCATCTGAATATTTATATTCCTAACAATCTCCCCCTAAGGGAGGTCACCTCGGAAATAATAATTTGAATTTTAGCATTCTTTCTTCTGAACTTGTCTTTATAGCTCGTAGTCTTTGATTCTTCAAAGTCTTGTATCTTTGTGCATTGAGCAGTAATCTTTTGATGACTGATCGGTTGTCTTGGATGATCTTTGAGAATTCTTTGAGTTCATCATCCAACGTTTGTCTTCAAGTCATCTTTCAGCAGTATGTCACCACGTGATGTGTTATTCTTTGAGCCGACATGCTCACTCTAGTCAGGGTCATGACTTTTAGCATCAGAGTTTGCAGAAGCTGTGTTGAAGGTCTTTTAGGTTGTCATGACTTCTTTGAATATGATGATGGAGTAGAGTGAACATGTGGTAATGGATTGTGTATTGTTGTGTCGACATGCTCACACTTTTCTGGATCATGATCTTTAGCTTCAGAGTTGCGGAAGCCGTGTTGAAGGTCTTTTTAGATTGATCATGACTTCTTTGTTTAAGATGATGATGTAGTGTGAACATGTGATAGAGGATTGGCATCTTTTCTATAACCAGCTACAACAGCAACCAGCTACAACATTCCACAGCTACAATCGCCAGAAGTTCCTGCATACGACAGTTAGCAACAAATCGACCGGTACTTACAGGTTCGGACTACGAGATTGTTAACAGCATAGTGTGAAAAATCTCTCTAATCCTTACCAAGACCGTTCCTAATCGAAAACCCACAGAGGGCTTTTTAAGATCGAACCGTAGCACATCAACGATTAGGTAAGTAGCTGGAGATCACTCCACGACTGTAGACCGTTAGAAACTGTCGTGACAACTAAGCGTAATCCATAAAGAATTACCGAAGTGACCTGCTTTCAGGGTTGCTTGATGTTGACCCTGGCAGGAATTTCCATTCAATCATTGAGAATTACATTTGAAAATTCCCTCATAAATGTTCTAGCAGATTGCTAAGATCTGCGTAGGACTCTTAAGTTTACAACTGGTGTCCTTAATGTTGAACACCCAGTGTAGAAATAATTCGTGTCCCTATGAGATCTTATTATGCATCTCGTGGCTCTAGACTCAATTGTGCGTTTTGATTTGGTGATCGGAGGCTGGAGAGGACTGCCACCTTTTCAATATCATCTAACTCGGAGTGAGAGAGACGATAGAAATGTATTGAACTCTGTGACAAATGAAACAAGAGTCCTTTGAGGGACCTTGAGTGGCTAGGAAGGGTTGTGCAGCGTATCACTGGGTCCATGATACTTTGTCTTCAATGCCAGCAATCATCTAAGTGATTCTGACAGCATATGAATTGACCCGGTTTCTGCCTAAGTTGTAAGGAGGGCTTCTTTCTTTTCACCCTTTATCTTTACAATTCTTTTTCATTCTTCAACCCCTTCAGTGCTAACTGAGACTTCATTACTAGTACCTTGTTTGGTTTGTTCCAGTACTAGCTCCATCTCAGTCGGCACTTTTCCCTTATCCACTTTTTTCCTTTTTTAATCATACCTAAGGACTTCTACACTAACTAGTGGATTGTCCCTGGGTAGATCCCTCCGGCTCTGGCGGGATCGTGGGAACTTGAGCCTAACCTTACCATCCTTATAACTCCAATATATGAGATACAATGGTCGTTCTTTGTTGTTCTTCCACAATTGCCAAACCAAATCCTTGAAAAATCTCTCAAAGTGTTCATTATTCTGAAACACATTTTTGCAAACACTTGAGAGTTTTATATTTTTCAAATGCTCCCCCTCAACATGTGCTCGAGTGATAGTTTTATAAATTTGCACACGTTAGGTAGAGCTCGCACTTTTTGAATTGATCCACTTTCAGTGAACATGACCGATTCGAGACACGCTTACATCACTAGTTAGACTAGCTTGAAATTATTACCCGGCCTGGTCAAGTCCACAGAAAGTTTCTCGAAATGGTACACTCTACTCAGATACATCTTTTTCGAGACACGCTTAAATCACTGGTTAGACCAGCTCGAAATTATTACCCGGGCAAGACGTATCCTTTCGATTGATGACAGTTCAAGTTTCGTCAATTCATTGGTTAATTATGAGTCACAGTCACATGAGATGCCAAATCCTTTGCTCCCCCTCAATAAGTGCATTGACGTACAACTGAGCACTTATGGAAGAGTTTACTTCCACATCCAAAACATTTTGCTCCCCCTTAATATGTGCATTGATATACAAAATGGTTTAGCACATACGGGAGAGCTTACTTTTACTTCCAAATCATCACATTTTATCAGATTTCATATTTAAATCACATTCTCTCCCCCGATCAAAAATTTCAAACCAATTGAGATTTGTGATCCCAATTGATTTAAATAAGTTAGAAAATGTGGGAGAAAATGTGTCCGATTTAATGTAGTCTGATGATGGGACATACTATGCTCCCCCTTAATCAAAGAGGGAGATTCACTGCTTATTTTGCACAAATTCATTATTATGACACATATGATTTTGACCTTTTTGCGCAGATGATGTAATCACCCGCTTTTCTGAGTGAGTCAGTGGTCAACATCAATCATCCATCCACCAACAAATCTTTCCCACACGTTGAAGATCTCCACTTGGCGAGATCAGAATACGAACTGCTTTGTGGAAGTGAAGGTGGTGGTGGTGATGACAGTGTTGTTGTTGTTGTTGCTGCCGACGTTGTTGTTGTGGTGAATTTTGAGCCAATCAATAGAGTTTGAACGTCTGATCAAATGGTTAGAATGGGAACTGGCACATTCATTTTGGCTATGGAATCTGCATAAGAATATCAACACAGATATGCATACATACAGATACACTATTCCTTAATAGCTACCCTTCAGCAGCTTGCCACATTATAATACCAAGTTCATCTTATAATCAAACCACAATCAGGAAATACGTCAAATCACTATCTAGCATGAAGAGCAAATAGCAATCATGAACATGGCAATTCACACAGATTTCAATATTCAATTCAGGATCTTAGGAACATGATTCAATCATGATAGCTATATACCTAAGTGAATCCTGAGAACATATGCACAATATCAACAACAATTAAGCAACAATCGACCAACAAAAGTCAAACGACATTTGAAACTCATTCATTTAGATCATACAAATGCCAGTGGAGTATTCAAGAACATCAAACACATCTGGTTTTCTAACTTCTTTCAGATTTTGAGTTTTAAAGTATTTAGGGGATTATACGAGGATTCCAAAGTAACACAAATGAACCTCTAGTTATATGAAGCTAGGATACTATAAGCAAATTGCACATAATGTCCTAAACTTTTTAGCAACTAACACATTTGGTCATTTGATATAAAGTTTACCAATTTCCTCTTTAGCTAAAACCCCATTAACTACAAAACCTTTTTAAAAGAGTTATGAATTAACCAAGAAACCCGTTTGATGATATAAAATTTGAATTCACTCTCCCCCTCAATCAATGACCCGTATTCTAGTAAAATATTTGTAGTCGTTGATTGAGTGAAAAATTTTATGCATAATCCAAAAGTAATACAGTTTCAGGCAACACATAATCACCAAGTGTCTCACAAATAATTTTCAGAAGAATCATAGAATGAAAACTATTTGTATGCAAAGAAGATTTCTCTTCCTTTACCAGAAATGATGCACTGTAACGTACATCAGATCGAAGAAACATGGATATAAAGTAATCCATGCCCAGGTGAACATCACCCAGTTGGAGGAACAGCCGTCTTTTTGGCGACGTGCTTTCCCCATTTTGAAGTGCGGGTTGCAATCTAAAGTAATAGCAAGCCATTTAGACATGTTTTAACAATCCATTTTAACTTCTGCTCGAGCTTCATTTAAAGGCCCGTGCCATTATTGAATGACATTTCTAGGTCCGTAAATGTTATCGATAAATAGAAGACATGCCTAGGTGAAACTATTTTTGGTATTTTCTATTTTCTAATTTTTATGGATTTTCTGGTTTTAAGTTTCTCTATTTACAATTAGCAAGATTTCTATGTATCTATTTACAAATTTGTATAAGATATAAAAAAAAATGTATGAAGAAAAATATATACAAGGATACGAAAGAAAAACCATTACTCCTCAGCTTCTTGGATTACTCCGCTGTCATTGCTTTACTTGCTGAAGAGCAACGTGAGCACATTTAACTAGGGATTAATTCAGGAATTTCACTCTCCCCTAATTAGTTCTCTCCCCCAATCTGACAACCTTTCTGATGAACACCCATAATAGAAGGAAGAATTCGGATGAACGCCCATAACATGAAGAAGTCTTTAGATAACCAAATGCATGCCGTCATTAGTCTTCTAACACATAGCGGAGAGTGTAGAATAGACTGTAGACTCGACCTTCTTCAAGATTGCCCAATGTGGAGGAACCGAATACCAACCTCTTTCATCTCACCAAATGCCTTCCAGTAACCTTACATGTAACCCATCAACCCGCAGCATACACATGAGATGATAACACCCAACCGAGAATGAAGAATAGACTGACGAATCGACCTTCTCCAGTCTTTAGTATAACACCAAAGTAACAAGTTGAACCACTGATCATCTATAGTATGTATCCATCCTTGGATACTAAGCCCTGATCACGTGAACCTGTTGTGCGTCCTTGATGTACACATTCTCTCTCCCCTGATGGTTACGATTAATCAGCCCATGACGTAACAGTGAAACGTTAATACCAAGGTAACAAGTTGAACCACTGATCATCTCTGCGGTTATCAACACCGGAATAAATGATTAAGCCCGATCACGTGAACCTGTTGTGCGTCCTTAGTGTACACATTTCTCTCCCCCATAATGGTTACGATTAATCGGAATCATCATCATGATGTGTACATGCAGCGTAATGACGTGTACAAGAAGCATTGACTAGAAACCCTTTGATGCTGATTGTACCAGCCCGTGAGACGATGTCGATTAGCATTCCATGACCATGTTCTTCAACACCTTGAAAGACGGAGGAAGATGTAGTGATGGGGAAACATGGTTTGCACGACTCCTGAACTGACGTATTCAGGAGTCGTATGACCATTTCTCAATCATCAATCAACATGTAGAATAATATTCACCCTTTCCCCCCCTCAAAAATTGCATATGCCTGCCAACTGCAATTTTTGATGATTGAACTAGTGAATATGAATACCATCAACAGTAAGAAGCTCCACTTGACGGTTCTTGAAGACTGACATGTTGTTTATTCACCCTTTCCCCCCTCAAAATTTGCATATGCCTGTCAACTGCAATTTTTGGTTGAATAAGTGAATAAGAGAATACTCCAATATGCGTCGATCCACTTGAAGACTGAATAAGCACGAAAAGAGCATAACAACTTGTTGATGAGAATGGCCATAAATAAGAAGATTCCTCTTCTTTTGAAGATAAAGTGCACTCAAGCGTACACTTTTCTTTTCTTTAAAGAACGAGGCCTGAACTGATGTATTCAGACGTCATTTGATGAAGAACGAGGCCTGCACTGAAGTGTACAGACGTCATATCTCTCTTTACTCCTTCTCTCAGCTAACTCGTTACCAATCCCATTATCATTTAGTCGGCTTGATGTCGTGACCACTGATGGAGAAAAACCCAATATGATGAACTTGAGATTGAAGTAACATAACCCGAGCTTGTGACTTAAACTTGTACTAATGCGAGACAAAGAGCGGTGTAGAGACTTCGTGCAACACTGAATCCCTAAGTACTCTATACTCTTCAACCAACCAACCATCAAGTATAAGACGTACATCACCTCTTGGATATCCACAACTTCGTGTGACACTGAGCACTACAACGTAACTCCTTAAAGTGATAGTTATTTTGTAATAGAGAGAAAGAAAAAATAACTAGATATCCAAGTCCTCGTCATTGTAAGCGTTGAAAGCTCGAACAAGGATCTCGAAGAATCTTCATCCAACCTCCCCGATATCTTCAGATACTAAGTACACGCACCCATGAAATTTCACTTCAGCCTCAAATAAATAATAATGAATTAACGTCGTAGTCACATCTTGTGGTTAATGCCCAGATCTAGCCCTTTATGATGATTTAACTGAACTTTGATAATGGTTTTAACCCGATCACGGTCAAGAGCACATAATCCCATCATCACGGGATTTTACAAATCTATGATTTAAACCGAGAAATAAGTTCTTTCGCGGGATTTTACAAAACCAAGAAGAAATCGTGTGACAGTAACAGATTGAATGTGGCATGACTGATTTGGTTTTGGAGATCATTAGTTTGGGTTAAGAATATCCCGTGAGAATTACAGATCACATCACAACTTTTAAAACCTTTGGCCAACTAACCAACCTTGTACACAGTTAGTGACCACTTGATGAAGGAAACCCGATATACCAATACTGAAAACTGAAGTAGAAGTCCCCAAATTTGTTACTTAAGCTTGTACTAATGTTGGAAGAACGGTGTAGAGAATTAATGCTCCAAGAAAATCTCTAAGTGCTCAATACCCAACCAAAGTATGAGACATTAACACCTCTTGCAATTATCGACATCGTCATTGACGTGTGACACTGAGTACTCCAATAACTCTTAAGTGATAGTTACCCCGACTGCTGGTAACTAGATAACCCAAGTCTTCAACTTACTTCTTAAGCACGAGCAAGTTATCATTGAAATCATGCATCCAACCATCCCCGATTTCAAGATAAAATAGGTAGACTCTTTCGTGAAATCCAACTTCACTCTCAAGCAAGGAATACCAAATTAACTTCATGATCATTTTGTGCGGTTGAATAGTCAAAGGGAGAAGAAACATGCGCTAATTCTTAGCAGTGCCCAAGACTCATAGTCAGTCCTATCAAACACAGCTGTCTGACCCAGCTACTTGGATGTTATCAGGTGCAGTGCATGGAATAGTTGTCGTACTGTGTACAGGATTTTACAGTTCTTGAGATTTAACCGAGAAATAAATTCAAGAACAAACTGCACAACAGTAAGTATCGGACTGCTGAAATCTTAGGCAATTTGCTAAGACCCAAACCACTGAAAGCTAAACCACTGACACTGGAACTGCTAATATTCAAACTGCTGGAGACTGAACCACTGAATCCTGAATCGCTACGATCTGACCTGTGGAACGTTTGTTGTTCTTGAAGTTCAAACACTTGGGATATGAATCTTAGTAATGTGTTTGAGAGATATTTATGTATTGAATGTGTTTAGCATGCGGAATCTACTACAACACACTTTAAAAGAACACAAGGTGGTGAGTTTAAGTAAATGAGTGAATGTAATAAACAAAGAACACAACTTTGATTAGCACAAAACGATTCAATATTATTGATGAAATAATACGGATGATCTAAGTATCACCAGGATTACAAAGTAATCTTGAATCTAAGATTGTAAAAAGGATTTGTGATTCGAAGTAACTAAGTTACTTGAGAGATAGTTTGGTTTGTGGTTATTAGTTGTGAAAGATGCATGCATGAAGAAGTGACTAAGATATCCTTTTATAAGATAAGGATATCTTATTACATGTTGTCAAGTAGATGAATATAATACTATACTTTGACTATATTGGCGCCTACAATTAAATACAACTACCCATGTACACTCTGATATATTCTTCTGTCACCACAGAAGACTATTCTACTTCTACATAACGTATAACAATGTACAAAGACTAATAATTCAACTAAATATCTATTACAAAATATCTAATCGACTTGACATAATCTTGGCAGGCTCTTCATTAGCTAGCAGTACCTTCTACCCAGAAGGTACTGGTAGAACATCTTCGTACATAACAAAATCAACTAGCAGGCTCTTCATCGATTTGGCAGGCTCTTTGACTTTGATCATTTTATTCCCAACAATCCTCCCCTAAACTTGTTATTTCCATTAAAATACACAAGTTTCTGATGAATAAAATACATACCTTGAGGATTTGAGAACTCTTCCAAAAAAACCTTTACTTCCTATCCTTCCTTTTTCTTTCACATTGTTCAAATATGCTCCTTAGCAAACTTTGAACAATTTCTGAGTTTTCATCATCTTTGTCACACCTTAATCTCTTGGAGATCATAGTTGAGAGCACTTCATAACTAAGTGGATACTCTTTCTCAGCTAACATAAAGAGTTCAATCCCACTTGATGTGTACAAATGATGAACACTGCAATGACTTAGGAATTCCCAGGTTGTAGATGGATCATAATATGGAAATTTCCAATAATCATCTTTGGGATCAGGATCAAACATCCTATTGAATTCAACCCATAATTCCTGTTCCTTAACATCATTGCTAGAATTTGTGGCTAGCCTAATCTGCACTAGATTCCACAATTCCTCTAAATCTGCTCTGTCAGATGCTCTAACTAAATTTTCAAAATTCTTGAAGATAGCAGACTGTCCCCCAACCCTTGATATTTTCCATGACTTACCAAATCTATCATGGTGTATTTCCCAATCAATTATAGGGTGTCTAGACCTAATTGGATCAGCATGTATGATAGTAGGTAAAGTAATCAACATTTTACTTACTTGCCCTTGATCCAATTTTGCTACTTCTTTCTTCTGAGCATCTTCCTTCTTCTTTGAAGACCTTTCTTGTGTGTGTTCAGGAGGAGTGCAGTGGTTCTTCTTGTATGCTTCAATGTATAGATGCTGCAACTCTTCAAATGATTTTCTTTTGAGTTGATGATCCTTCCAATTTGCTGACCTTTTCAGATATAACTTGAAGAACTTCATCTGCTCTTTCTGATCATGTGGCAATTTAAACCCTTTCTCCTTATACTGCATGATCTGCTGAAATACATCATTTAAGGCTTCTTCTCTATACTTTTTGGTGATGAATTCTTCAAGCTTGGCTGTCTTCTCTTCTACACTGAGAGACTCATCATCCACATACACAGAGGCTTGTCCTCTTACAATTGGATCAATAGAGATAATCCATTGTAGTTGTGCATCAAATATTTGTGCAGCTTGAGAATCAATAAGAGCTTGAGCAGCATCTTCAGCATCTTTCTGCTCTTTCATTACTTCAAGCATTCTTGAAGCTTCAAGTGCTTTTAGCTCTTCTTCATGAACCCTTTTGGCCTCTTCTTCTCCTAAAGCCATCTGAATTTGCTGAGTTCTTTTCAACTTCTTGGACTTTGGCTCATCTTCAATCAGAATACCTTTGCCCTTATCCTTTGGAGTTTGATCTTGTGATGGAGCAGAGGATTGCTCATCAGCAACTAAAACCCTCTTTCTCTTGTACACTCTCTCAGCAGACCCTTTATACCCTATAGCCAATAGCCTTTCTCTCCTAGCAGACTCTTCTTCTGGCCTAGCAGGCTCTTGCCCTGCTCCAACAGGCTCTTGCCCTGCTCCAACAGGCTCTTCATCATAAACTTGAGTTCCATCATGGAATTCAAATTGAGCCTGTTCCTCCTCTTCATCCTCATCTTCAGACCTATCCTTCCTCCCCTTTTTGGAAGAGTGATCTATCCTATCAGCATCTGACTGTGAAGAACTAGATAAAACAACCTTTGCAGACTTTTTACCCTTTAGCTTCTTCACTTCACCCTCCAATCTCTTTACCCTCTTGACCAATTTGATGTTGATCTTAGAAAACTTTTCATTTTGACTTTTAAGAGCATTCTCTAAGAACTTCACCTTGTCTTTCAATTCTTGCAATGTCTGAGGTGATTGGGTTTGTGATATATGATGTGGTGATGGTGGTGGTGTTTCAGATGGTACTGGAGATGGTATTGGTGTTGTTTGTTGTGTTGGTGAAATGTAACCATGTGAAGAACTGGATGATTGTGTATCAGCAGATGGTGTGGGTTCTTCTGGATGTTGTGGTACCATTTCATCAAAAAGTGGAACTTCCTCCCCTCTAAAACCAATTCTCATATTTGAAAACACTTTGTGAGAAAGTTTTGGTGTTTCATAAATTGAGTCTGTGGGAAGCAACACATGTTGTAGTTTTCCAATGATGCATCCAATAAATCTTGGATACATCAAAAACTTTGTTTTAATTTTCACATTGTTTATCAATCCTTCAAAAATATATTTTGAAAAGTTGTATTTTCTGTTTGTTGCTAAGCAAATGAGAGCAGAGGCCATGTTGCCACTAAATTGCTCCCAAGAGGTTTTCTTCTGGCTCAAACAGTGCAGGATTGTGTGAATCAAAAATCTCCATTGTGGAGTAAGATGCTTTTTCAGAAAAGTGAGTTTGTTGGACTCAGCATGATACCCCATTCTTTGTAAATTTTCAAAAATTTCAGTATCTGGTAATTGACTAATACCATCAGAATCATCCAAATGAAGATGTCTTCTTATGGATGACTCAGTAAGAGTCAAATGCTTACCATCCACTTTGGCTTTTATTCTTTGGTCCCCATTTTCAGAAGTTTTAATTTTAGCAGATTGCCAAAATTGTAAAATTTGATTTTCATAAATAGTGGGATTGACTAGTAAAGCAAACCTGATGTAGGAGTTGTTTAAAAAGTCCACTACTTGATGAAATGAGGCATTATCCTCTGACTTCTCCAAAAATGCTAACTGATTGTGACGTTGGACAAAATCTAGATCAATTGTGGAAGCCATAATGAAAATTTTAAATATGATGGTGGGATTTGTTGGTAGTACTGGTAGAAGATAAAAGGTGTGTGTGAATTATGATAATGACTGATGAAAGAAGATATGAGAGAATTACTTTTAACCGACAATAAGAAAGATTAAAATAAGTAAATGAAAAGGAGGTTAAAAAGATCTTTTATATGCAAAATATAATATAATATAATCATCAGTGAATTACATAACTACCCCAACGGCTAATTTTAACTACCAGGCCAAATGGCTAAAACTTTTTCTGACAGGCTCAACGGCTATCTGGCAGTACCTTTTTATACTAGCAGTACCAATTTTGAACTACCAGTACCTTTGAAAGTTTTATAAAAATCCCTTATAGTTTTTAGCAAACTACCAGCTATTAACGGATTTGAGTTGTCTTTACCAAAAGCCGTTTGCTTAAGGACTAGCTAACTATTTACAATTAAGTATGGTTAGTTAACAACCATATAGTTTTTGGTAAACTATCAACCATCAACGGATTTGATTTGTCTTTACCAAAAGCCGTTTGCTTATGGACTAGTCAACTCTTAAGTTTGTGAAAACTTGGTGAGCTGAATACCAAAAGCCAGGATGGCCCAAAGATGGTGCAATTTCCTTGGATGGAGGAAATTTAGAAAGGCAATGATGCTGTGTATCTTGGATGATTGGTTCAACAAGTGAAATCATCTAATGTCATGCCTTTGAGTTGAAACCTTTCTTAGTTTGATCTAGATAGAACTTTCTCCTTTGAGAAATGCTTCATCCCTTCTAGATATGTGATCTAACTCTATCTTTTTCAACTCTGCATCATCTTGTATGCTCTTGTCTTTCCTTTCACTAATTGGTTTTTCTTCCATTCTTGGCTATCAATTCCTCCCCTGAGATTGTTATCTCTCCTGAAATGAATATAACTTTTGTTGCTCCTTTCTGTTTGGAAGAACTCTTGTTTTGTTATCAACCTGAAATGTGTTAGTTGCAAACCAAAAGAACAAAGTGCAAAGCACTTGATCTATAGCATTCAAGTCTTTAAATGAACAAAACATAGCAATTTTGTATCAGCAGGACCAATTATGAACTAACAGGACCTTTTGACTAACTAGCAGTACCATGTTTAAAAGTCAATACCAGTTAATTTTATGAACAAATACATATGATTTTTCAAAGATTTATCATTCCAATACCTCCTACAAGATATTTGAATCTACCTAAATCAAAAGCTTTGGTGAGAAGGTCTGCATAATTCTTTTCAGAATCAATTTTAACAACTTGAATTAACCTTTTCTCATTGCAATCCCTTATGAAATGGTGTCTGATTTCAATATGTTTTGTTTTTGAGTGTTGAACTGGGTTTTTAATGATACAAATAGTACTGCTATTGTCAATATAAATAATGGTGTTAAGAAAATTGTACCCATAGTCAAGCAATTGATTTTGGATCCAAAGAACTTGCCCACAACAACTTGCACCAGCAACATATTCTGCTTCAGTTGTAGAATTGGCCACCATTGTTTGTTTCTTGCATTGCCAAGAGATTAGTCTGCAACCAAGAAATTGACATCCACCAGATGTGGATTTTCTGTCTAGTGTTGCACCAGCATAGTCACTATCCGAATAAGCCACCAATTCAAAAGATGATTCCCTTGGATACCAAAGACCCAACCTAGGTTGACCCTTAAGATATCTAAAGATTCTTTTGACTGCTGTGAGATGAGAGATCTTGGGATGTATTTGAAACCTTGCACACACACATACTGAGAACATGATATCAGGTCTTGATGATGTAAGATACATCAAGGACCCAATCATTGACCTATAATTGTGCAAATCCATATCTTCTCCTTCAGCATCCTTGAGTAGCCCTTTGTCTGGATCCATTGGTGTACTTGCAACCTTAGAATCAGCAAAATTGAATTTCCTTAGGATCTCTGCTACATACTTATCTTGGCTGATAAATATGCCTTCTGTTGATTGTTTCACTTGGAGACCTAAAAAGAAAGTAAGTTCCCCCATGGAACTCATTTCAAACTTACTGTGCATAAGTTTTTCAAATTCTACACACAAGTCTTGGTTTGTTGATCCAAAGATTATGTCATCAACATAAATCTGCACTAGCAAGATGTCTTTCTTTGTTCTTTTGATAAACAAAGTTGGATCAATCCTGCCTCTTTGGAATCCACTTTTTAGTAGAAAACAAGCCAATGTTTCATACCATGCCCTTGGAGCTTGGTGTAGACCATACAAAGCCTTGGTAACCTTGTAAACTTTGTCTGGATACTCAGCATCAATGAAGCCTGGAGGTTGAGACACATATACTGGTTCTTCAATTTCACCATATAAAAATGCACTCTTAACATCCATTTGATAGACAGTGAAGCCTATGAATGAAGCATAGGCCAAGAATAGCCTAATTGCTTCAAGTCTTGCAACTGGAGCAAACACTTCTTCATAATCTACCCCTTCCTCTTGAGTATATCCTTGTGCTACCAATCTAGCCTTGTTCCTGATTACTATACCCCTTTCATCCTTCTTGTTTCTGAACACCCATTTGGTTCCAATTGCCCTATGACCTCTAGGCAAATCAACCAATATCCAAACCTTCTGAATCTTGAATTGGAGAAGCTCTTCTTGCATAGCTTCCACCCAACTTGCATCATCTAAAGCTTTGTTTATGTTTTTGGGTTCAGCCTGAGATAGAAAACATGAAAACAAGCATATATTGGAACTATCATTATTCTTTTCTTCATAAATAGAGGAGATAAACCCTTCTTCATCTGGAGATAAGACTTGAGATAAACCAACTTGAGATCTTGTTCTAACACCAGAAGTTATGCTTCCAATCACATCATCAGTTGAGTGATCTTTGAGAAGTCTAGTGTTTGGTGTTTTAGGAACTTCATATGTAGTTGGAAGATTGCTAATCCCAACTTCTTCTTGAAAAGAATCATCTATTTGAATATTCAATGGCTCAGCAGTACCAATACTTGTACTAGCAGGACCATCTAAAGAACTGGCAGTACCATTGTCATTTGCACCACTTTCTTGATTCTCTTGATTCTGAGTTCCTTGATCTTCTTCATTGCCTTCATTTGTTGTGTCTGAAGGTCCTTCTTCACTTGAAGATAGATCCATACTTTTCCAAATTGGCATCCAGATGTAATCTTGATTTTTAGGAGTTTCAACATTGTCTTCAGAACCTGCATTTTCATTAGCATTTGTACCTGTAACAGGCACATAATTCATAGATTCTGAAAGCCTATCAACATCAAACATCCAATCTGGTCCAACTCCTTTCACATTTGCTAGTTTCTCTTGAAACTCTATGTGAAGATTTTCTTCTACTAGCCTAGTGCAAGTGTTAAACACTCTATAGGCCTTACTCTGCAAGGAATACCCTATCAAAAAGCCAACATCTGCTTTTCCATCAAATTTGCCTAAATGATCTTTGGTATTGAGAATAGTGACATGACAACCAAAAGGTCTCATAAAACTTAAAGATGGTTTTCTACCAAAGAAAAGTTCATAAGGTGTTTTTCTATGTGGTTTTGTCACAAGAACCCTGTTTTGTACATAACAAGCAGTACCAACTGCTTCAGCCCAAAATGAAATAGGCAACTTAGAGTCTACTAACATAGTTCTAGCAGCCTCTATAAGTGTTCTATTCTTTCTTTCTGCTACTCCATTTTATTGAGGTGTTCTAGCTACACTAAACTCTCTTTTTATGCCTTTTTCCTTGCAAAAGTCATCCATAACTCTATTCTTGAACTCTGTCCCATTGTCACACCTGATGATTTTGACTTTCTTATCAGATTGGTTTTCTACCTCAGTGATATAGGTTTTAAGTATCTCACTAGTTTCATGTTTAGATCTCAAGAAGAAAACCCATGAAAATCTGCTATAGTCATCAGTAACAACCAGACAATATTTCTTTCCATTCAAGCTGCACACATTAGTAGGACCAAAGAGATCCATATGAAGCATATGTAAAGCCTGAGTAATAGAGTTTTGGGACTTGGGCTTACAAGAAGCTCTATGTTGTTTGCCTTTTAGGCAATCAACACAAGTTTGGTCGTTTTGGAAAATCTTTTTGGGTAAACCTCTTACTAAATCATATTTTGCAATAGTGTTGATTGTTTTAAAGTTTACATGACCAAGCCTTCTATGCCAAAGCATAGATTCATCCAATGAGGCCTTTGCTACCAAACAAGTTAAACCTTCCTTGGGATCAATATTCTTTAAATTGACACTATACATATTGTTCCTTTTTGGAATTTTAAGAAGGATCTGACTCTCATCAGGCATCTTAAAATCAGAAGAAAGAACCATACATTCATTGTCAGTAAATAGAACATTGTTCTTTTTGTCACACATTTGTGAGACACTAAGAAGATTAAACTGAAGTTCTTTCACAAAATACACATTTTCAAAATCTAGTTTACTGGTTTTGATAGTACCTTTACCAGTGATCTTTCCTTTTATTCCACCCCCAAAGGTAACATATCCTCCATCAAATGTTTTGAAATCTGAGAGGAATGACATGTTGCCTGTCATGTGCCTTGAACACCCACTATCAACATATCCTTGATCTTCAATATCAGTTGAATGTTCCTGCACATGAATAAACACATTAGTTTCCTTGGGGTACCCAAGCCATGACAGACTTGGGTTTGCCTCTTGCATCAATGAAATCAAACCTTTTCAGGATTGTTGATGCACCTTTTGATTGGATTGGTTTCCAAATCCAACATGCTGAGGACTTAACAGCACTTTCCCTTCTAATCCATTGTGTGGTCTTTGGTCTATCAGTACCAATTTTGGCAATACCAAATTTGGCAGTACCATTTGGTCTAGCAGGACCTTTTGGTCTAGCAGGACCTTTGGTTTTTGGTGTCCAAATTTTTGTTTTAACCACATTTATCTTTTGAATAGGACTTTTCTCAACTTTTGGTACACTTTTGAAAGTGTTTCTTGTACCCCTTTCAGTTGGTTTTGTAATAGCAGGCTTATGTTGTCTAACAGTATGTTTAACATTTGTGGTGTTAGACTTAACAAAACTTTTTCTGGGGTGAGTAACATTTGTTTTAGACTTTGATTTACTCCCAGAAACCCATTTATTACAATAAGCATGAAGATGATTAAAGCTACCACAATAATAACAAGCTTTATTAAACATAACAAAGTCATCACCTAATTGTTGTGACTTTAGGTTGTTCCAATTTCTTTGGCTTCCCCTAGGTTTGTTATTACAATTTTTACAACTTTCAACTGTCTTCAAAACAGTTTTGGCCTTAGCTTTAACTTCTACTTTCTTAGGACTGGTTGGTCCTACTTTGATTCCTTTCTTAGGAATAGTCTCATCTTCATCATCATCAGATACCCAATCCTCAATAATTAGGACATCTGGTCTCTTATTAGTGAGCACCTTAGAGAGTGGAACATTCTTAGCACTCTCAGAAGGTTCACTTATCACTACAGGTTTATCCAATGGTTTGTTAACAAATTCATGTAAACCTGATACAGCAAGATCACTACCTTGGGGACATGGAATTCCTCTATAAGGAGGTGGACATTCATTGTATCCTATCCCTGATTTTATTCTCTTATTCAACTGATTCTCTACTATGCTCTTAGTACACTCAGAAGCATTTTCCAATTTAGTAACAGTCAGTTGAATATTGTCTCTAGCTAATGTTACTTTAGTGCACTCAGTCCTTAACATTTCTATTTCAGTATCTTTCAAATATATTTGTCTATTAAGAGCACCTTTAGCATCAGAAAATGTGAGTTCATTTTCTCTATAGTGAATGATTTGTTTTTCTAGCTTGGACATACCACACTTATGGTCAAATAAGGTTTGATTGGTTTTTCTATGTTCTAATACTTCTGTATCATAAGCTTTACTTATGATTTTTAATTCTTTAAAAGATTCACAATCATTAGGACATTTGATAATTTGTACCTCAGGGGTGGAGAATGCCATCAAAGCCAATTCATCAGAAGTTGACTCATCTTCACCCATGAAACTCCAATCAAAACCCATGCCATCAATAGCAACCATTGCTTTTGGCTCTGCAACTTCAACAACCTTACTCTTGCTTTCAAAGCTTCCTTTCTTCTCAAAGCTTCCTTTATTCCTTTTGTCAAACCCTCTACCCTTGTCATCCTGCTTCTTAGGTCTTCTACACTCTCTAGAGTAGTGACCTTTCATGTGGCAGTTGTAACACTCCACTTTTGACTTATCATAGCCAGCAGGCTCATTTCCATCTATCAGAATCTTCTTGCCAGTCCTCATCATCAACTTCTTGGCTCTAATGCTTAAAAGTGAAAGTTGCCACTTTATGTCCATTTCTTCAAGATCATTAGGATGAATCTCTTGAAGGTCTTCAAATGATAATACGGACCCATTGTGCTGAGATGTAAGAAAAGCACACCCAATTGTTTCATCTAATATGGATTTGGTACTACCAGAAGTACTAGCAGTACCAAAGGTTGTATTAGCAGTACCTTCTTCCCTGCTATCTTGTTCTTCATTATCAACCTTTGAGATGCTTGGGGATGAAACAAAAGCCATATTTCCAGAACTTGACCCAGTAGTCTTCTTTACTTCATGCTCTACTATTTTGAAATTGTTGTAGAGATCATTGAGACTCATCTGGTCAATATCTGACTTGTTCTTCCATACAATGACATGCATAGACCATTCTGAAGGTAAACTTCTAAGAAATTTAGAGTTTAGGTCTTCTTGAGTTATCATCACTTCATGGATGGCTAACTGACTTGCAAGCTTCTGAAGTCTATTGAACATACTGTCCAAAGACTCATTGGTTGTGGCTGTGAAGTTCTCAAATTGTTGTTTGAGAAGTGTTTTCTGTGTTTTCTTGGTAGCATCATTACCACCAAACCTAGCCACAATTGCTTCAAAAAGGGTTTTGGCATCTTTGTATTTGTTGAAGATCAGAAGTTGATCATTTGGAATAGTCATCAGTAACATACTCCTTGCCTTTAGATCATTCCTCTTCTGAACTTTTTCATCTGCATTTGATGGTTGATCTTGTATTCTTGTTACAAGAGCATCATTTACTGTTGTAGTGGTGATTTGGGGTTTAAATGAATTGCCTTGTTCAATGATCTCCCAAAGTGCATAGTCCTGCACTTGAAAGTATTGTTCAACCCTTAGTCTCCACATTTCAAACTCGTTTTGCTTGAGTAATGGAAGTTTAGCTGCAACATTTGTTTGAATATGTTCAACATCCATTTTCTTTTAAATTAGTAAATATCAAACCTAGCTCTGATACCACTTGTGGAACGTTTGTTGTTCTTGAAGTTCAAACACTTGGGATATGAATCTTAGTAATGTGTTTGAGAGATATTTATGTATTGAATGTGTTTAGCATGCGGAATCTACTACAACACACTTTAAAAGAACACAAGGTGGTGAGTTTAAGTAAATGAGTGAATGTAATGAACAAAGAACACAACTTTGATTAGCACAAAACGATTCAATATTATTGATGAAATAATACGGATGATCTAAGTATCACCAGGATTACAAAGTAATCTTGAATCTAAGATTGTAAAAAGGATTTGTGATTCGAAGTAACTAAGTTACTTGAGAGATAGTTTGGTTTGTGGTTATTAGTTGTGAAAGATGCATGCATGAAGAAGTGACTAAGATATCCTTTTATAAGATAAGGATATCTTATTACATGTTGTCAAGTAGATGAATATAATACTATACTTTGACTATATTGGCGCCTACAATTAAATACAACTACCCATGTACACTCTGATATATTCTTCTGTCACCACAGAAGACTATTCTACTTCTACATAACGTATAACAATGTACAAAGACTAATAATTCAACTAAATATCTATTACAAAATATCTAATCGACTTGACATAATCTTGGCAGGCTCTTCATTAGCTAGCAGTACCTTCTACCCAGAAGGTACTGGTAGAACATCTTCGTACATAACAAAATCAACTAGCAGGCTCTTCATCGATTTGGCAGGCTCTTTGACTTTGATCATTTTATTCCCAACATGACCCGCTGTAACCGGAACTGCTAAGATTCAAACCACTGGAGACTGAACCGATACGATATGACCCGCTGTAACCGGAACTGCTAAAATTCACATCGCTGGAGACAGAACTGCTAGGAAACACGCGCTAATTATCCCCCTCAAAAAGGGCATGAAATGACCTTTTTGCCAAAGCTGAGAGTCCGTGATGTTTGTGAATTTGTCAGGCACAATACATGGAAAGAGACAAATAAAACTACTGCAACGAAGATGGTGATTAAGACTCTCTTGTAGTAACCCCTCGTTTGTCTCCTCATCAATAGTTTAGCAGATTAAAACATTCACTGAAGCTCGTAATATGCCACAACCGCTTGATGAAATGTGTTTAACTTAATAGTGAGTAAAAGGTTTAAAACACGTCTCTAAACAAATCACCTCCTGTCTTTAAGTCGGACCACCTCTCAAGAAGATCTTGTGCAACAATCTCATTAGAAGCTTGAGAAACCATAATCACTTGATGAAGCTTGATAAAGAACAAGTCCGCGACTTATACTTGCACTAAATTGGGATTTAGAACCAATATTGAGCACAACAACGTAACTCCTTTAAATATAGGTAGTGATATATACCCAACCTTCCATCCTTTATTGTATATATCCACTTCTTGAACATCCAAGTCTAATCACCATAAATACGCTTTAGCAAGAGTCAACAAACATCGTGCATCCATCCAACCCCGAGATGTTTGAGACACTAAGTACACCAACCCGTGAATTAACAAACCAACCAAGCTACCATAATTTCCCAATTTCTACTGATCTCGAAGCACAAATTTATCCCACAAAAATAGTCAAACCCCGTAAGTATTATTATGTCTAAATCCATGTCCCGCCTACTTGTCCAAAATTGATTTGACGGGATTTTACTACTCTTGAGATTTAAACCGAGAAAACGAATCTTTCGCGGGATTTTCTAAAATCTACAAGAGAAACCGTGAAATCAACAAGAATAGCATAGAGTGAACTGTAATACTAATCTTCAAAATTCAAGTCACAGAAGTCAAATCATAACTTGATCAAATCGCAACAAGTCAAGTCACAGTTCGTCAATTTGCAACAAGTCAGATTGCAATCAACCAAATCACAATTAGTCAAATCGCAAGTGTTAACTCGCAACGTCATATCGCAACTGGTCAAATCGCAATCTGTCAAATCGCAACAAGTCAACACGCAACTTAACAAATCGCAATTAATCAAATCGCAATATGTCAACTGTAACTCAAATAGCAAAGATTAAATTGCAGGCTCACTCAAATCGTGGACACCAATAGGACAGCGCTGCTAAACCCACAACTCAGAAATCACGATGACATTCTATACCCAAATACAAGCTGTGTCATGTGAATTCTCGTGAAATTTTGTAGCAACCAAAGTGTCAAAATTATAAGCACCCCAACCATAATTAACTCAAACATTCGTCATAAAGGCTTGTTGTAATCCAAGAGTTCGCATCCAACATCAGCCAAAACTCAATTAGGTACTCAAAATAATCGGAATCATGACTTCATTCCTTGTTTCCAATATATTTGTGTTCAAAATACACAAATACACAAATATTGGATAACACATACACAAGCCCGGTCTCTATTTAGGACAACAATTCACTCGGCCCAATCCAGATAGAAACAACCAAATTCACTCGGCCCATGTCATGAAATAATACCCGATCCAAATCTCCCATTGCCCTAATGATTCTGTATTAATACCCACAAACCCTAACCTTAATCTTAAACTAATCCGCCCCCTTCACCTTCATTATACTCAGCCACCAACATCAACACTAACCTTCATCTTCATTAAAGCATCATCAGTCAATAAATCGCAGCAACATCAACATCAAACCATCCCTATTACTCGATCCAATCTAATCTCAGATTCCACCATAACCATCAAATCGAAGACACCTCCTACATCCTTTCACTTGAGAACGAGACACAACCATCGTCAAGAAGCCCACCTATATCTTTCTTGCTCGATCTTTCAAGGCGAATTATCAAGAGAAACGACTTCAAGATCATTCGTATGGTCTTGGGTAGGTTTTATGATGTGTTTTGTTTTTAGTGATTTGAGCGAACGAAGATAGAATATAACTTCGTAGTTAATATTCTTCTCTTTTATGTTCGTATATTAAGGAAGGTTGCTTCCAAAATGGTCGATGATGAAATGTGTTTCAACAAAAAATCTTTGAGAGATCGGTATGACGTTGAATAGAATCTGAGATCTATTATTTTATTTTTCAGTTTTAAGTTCGAGTCGAGTTGTTGTTTAAGAAGGATTTATGATATGGATGTAGCCTTGATGATGGAGTTGTGTTAGAGTCTTGTTGGTGATGGGACTTTGGATAGTTAATGAATTTGGTGTTGGTATAGTGACGTATTACTGGTCTTCAGTTAGACACTGGACTGATGATGTTATTATAACTGAGGTCACATTTGAGTTGTGGTAATGGTTGTTGTCAATGATTCTGCTTCATCTTCAATTCTGTTTCACTTGAGTCAAAAAAACAAACCCTTGAGTCATAGTTGCTGCTATTAGTTTTGGTTTGACGGTGACAGACAAATCGCACAGACAAACCGCACAACACAAACCGCACAGACAAACCGCATGACACAAACCGCACAGACAAACCGCACCTCTGAAGATACAAACCGCAACATTTTGTGGACCACAAGTCACTTTCACAAGAATTGTACTTTTTGCCATTTTCGGATACAAGCCAAACTGCAGGCCAAAAGCACCCACAAAACGCTACACATAGCAATATCACATACCACAAACCGCATACAAGAACACCTTAAAAAAAACTGCACCTTTGATCTTTAAAAAAAAATTTAGAGGCCAAAGAGTACGACCCAACATTGACTACCAAGCGTTCATGAAGACTAGCATACCCGATATTCAAGACCAAGTCAATGCAAGCAAGCAAGCATTTTGAGCAGAGATGTATGCACAAACGAAGCTAAACCAAACTTAAAAACAAAAAACAAATTGCCTAGACTTTATCCGTTGTTGGGCTATGAAAATGAAAATGTTAGCAATAACTGTTAAAGCCCAAGACATTGTAACAAGAATGTTAATACCAACAGCTAAATCCCAGTACTAACAAATGATAGCCTTCAATAAGTGTATCATGATAACAGATTTAACCAAGGCAAAGAAAATAAAAGAACGAGATAAAATAACACTCTCATGGAATGTTGTTCGAACCACATAAAACAAGAAAATAATAAACGGCAACTCAAAACTTTGAGTAAATGTGATGTTTACTATTCGAACCAAAGTAGGCACACAATCAATAGAACCTAACCATGGCTCTTGATACCAATTGTAGACTATAAACATCTTGATTGTGTGGATGATTCGGGTGGTCTTGGGTTATGGAAGATTAGATCCATGGTTTGAGTTAGAGAGATGTTAGAGAGAAGGTAGAGAGAAATGGGAAAAACCTGTAATAGATTAGATTAGTGTGTGCAAAATGACAAGAGTTCCAACCCTCTCCTTGTGTGGAGAGGGCTATATATATTTCCTAATACTTGTGCCCATAGTAGGCTGTGGAGTGAGCTGACAGTGGGGAAAGCCCCGACCCACTCCACAAATATATGTAACTACACTAATAATACTAATAATATTAATATTACTAAGCTAATATAAATAAGCCTACGAGCTAGGTGAATGCTAAATAGATGCTCGGGGTGACCGAGCCTTCATCTGAATATTTATATTCCTAACAATGATGAACTGGAACAATTTGACAGAAACAAGGTAATGACCTTGGTCAAATGTCCTGAGAATGTTTCAGTCATTAGCATGAAATGGGTGTTCAAAAACAAATCTGATGAAAATGGCATACTCATTAAAAACAAAGCCAGACTTGTAGCTAAAGGCTATAATCAACAAGAATGCATTGACTATGAAGAAACATTTGCACCAGTGGCAAGGATGGAAGCCATCAGGATCTTCCTTGCATTTACAACCTACATGAACTTCAAGGTGTACCAAATGGATGTCAAAAGTGCATTCTTAAATGGGTCACTGAAAGAAGAAGTTTATGTTCAACAACCCCCTGGATTTGAAAGCCATGAGTTTCCTGACTATGTCTGCAAGCTTAACAAAGCCCTTTATGGACTGAAGCAAGCTCCCAGGGCATGTTATGAAACTCTCTCAGCCTTCCTGATCCAAAACAAATTTGTCAGAGGCAAGATAGACAATACATTGTTTATCTACAAGACAAATACTGATGTCATACTTGTACAAGTGTATGTTTATGACATCATTTTTGGCTCAGCAAATTATAAACTTTGAAAACAGTTTGAAAAACTAATGGCAAAGAAATTTGAAATGAGCATGATGGGAGAATTGACTTACTTCCTTGGTTTTTAAATCAAGCAAACTGATAAAGGAACCTCTATCAGTCAAGAGAAGTATGTCAGAAGCCTACTGAAGAAGTATGAGCTCAGTGACTGTGCCTCAGTCAAAACTCCCATGGTTCCACCAAACAACCTTGGTCCTGACCTCACTGGAAAACCAGTAAATCAAACTCTTTTCAGAGGAATGATTGGATCATTGATGTATCTTCTTGCATCAAGGCCTGACATCCAATTCTCAGTCTGTTTATGTGCCAGATATCAGTGTGCCCCAAGAGAATCTCATCTTACAGCTGTGAAAAGGATACTCAGGTACCTGAAAGGTACTCCAAACCTTGGGTTATACTATCCAAAATGTTCAGGATTTGATCTCAAATGATACTCAGACTCAGACTATGCTGGATGCAACATGGATAGAAAAAGCACCTCAGGCTCCTGCCAAATCCTTGGTGGAAAATTAGTCTGTTGGAGTGCTAAGAAGCAACAATCAGTTGCCTTGTCCTCAGCTGAAGCTGAATATGTTGCATCAGCAAGTTGTTGTGCAAATGTACTCTGGATGAAAAGTCAACTCAGTGACTATGGAATTCAGTATAAGATGGTTCCCATCTTTTGTGACAACACAAGTGCAATTGCCATCTCAAACAACCCAGTTCTTCATCAGAGAACAAAACACATTGATATCAGATATCATTTCATCAGGACCATGTCATGAATGGTGACATTGAATTACACTTTATTCCTACTAAATATCAGCTAGCTGATATATTCACCAAACCACTGGATGAACCAACTTTCACAAGACTGAAAGCTGAATTAGGAATGTTGGATATAGAGAATAAGTCGACTGATTGAATCCTTCCAACTAAGTGTAAATTCTGAAAGCCTCAGGTCCCTGACTCAATGTGTCCCTCAGTGAATAAGATCACTGAATCCTTTAAACTCATGAACTAAATCGAAGTCCCTGAACCCCTCACTGAATGAAAAGTCATTCAGGGCCCTCAAGAGACATTCAATGCTAACTTAAATGCTCTAAGTATTTAGTTAGTAAATGTCCTAGGTTGGTAACTGAATTCTTATTTAATATAAGAATATTTGTTCTTTTTGCCTTTCTGGCATCCACCTCTGGGCCCCCACTTCCCAACTTGTCATTCAATGCCCTCTCTCACACATAACACTGTGTGATGATCAAACTCTGCAACTTCCACTTTTTATAGAAAGTGCTCAACTGTTCACCTTGACAGTTGATGAGGCGAAAAGTGTACCGCTTTTAAGGGGTCATTTAAGCCCGAAATCGTATTTATTTGATCAAATATTGCCCTAAATCGTTCCTTTTGTCATTTTAGGTACTTTTGAGGAGAAATCTGGAAAAGGAGGCATTTTGGACGTTTTTGGAGCATTAAAGTGAAGAAAACGACAAAGTCTCAAGAATCGGCTAAAAGTTACTCTTGACGGCGTCACAATTAACATGGGACGGCGTCATGCCTTGGCAAGAAAAGTTGGATGTGAAATTTACTCATGACGGGCCAGTGAGTTAGCATGAGAATTCTGACGGCGTCACGCTTTAACTAAATCAAGGGCGTCACGGCTTAAATCATAAGGGGACGGCGTCACGTTCATGATCCGACGGCGTCAAGCCTTGATAGGCCAGAATGGATTTTTGAAGAGCTAAAGAGGGACGGCGTCAAGAAGGTCACCCGGGAACCCTAAAAGCGGCGAGGTGACGGCGTCACAATGCATAAGGTGACGCCGTCAGATCCAAAAATCTATATATAGTTTTCTAATCTTTTGTCATAAGAGAGAGCTTAGTGTGTGGAATTTTGGGATAAAAACCCTAAGACGATTTTAGCTACTTTTTCAGGGCTTTTTGCCTTGAGATCTTCCATGTTTCATTGAAAGATAAGTTATCAATTAATCATTCAATATGTCTATGTGTTGTTTGATTCTATCTTATGCTTGTCTTTTGTTTAACATGTTAGGCTAATTTTATCTTGTGTTTGCTTAGATCTAATGAAACTTAGCTATTGATTATTGGTTGTTAGTGTGTTGTTAGTTGTATTGGATGATTGTTTATCTATGTTAGGCTTAAGAAAACTGGCTAACTTCCTATTCGGTAACTTGCTTGAACGTCTTAAGAAACATGAACCAAACGCGTACTAAAAGTTTTTATGGTTGTATTTAATGCACAAGCGAATTCTAGTGATCCCATGTTAGGAGCTTCCTAGCCGGCTCGACATAGGAGTGAAGTAGGAGCTTGTAGAGTTGGGGAAGTAAGTACGCCACCCCACGAATGGTATTAAGGAATACACCCGTCATCCACGCAACTAATACACACTAATTAACCGGTAAAAGATAGTTAGGGAGTAAGGAAATCTAAGTAAACACATTTCTCTACACATAAGTTTCTCACCACTTTTCATTTTTGTTATTTTATTTTATTTGCATTCGTAGTCATTTGGGTTAGTTGACTAGCAACTAATTCCGCCCACTCCTTCAAAACCGAGATTTTACTTGCTTTCATAAAAATATAAAAACATAAAAAGAATCTTCCTCAACCCTTAGACCTAATTAGAGTAGCCTTTCATACCTAACGAACACTATTCCCTGTGGAGAACGATCAATCCCCCGTACTTACCACTACACTATACTACATCGGTCAGGTACACTGCCTGGTGGGGTTGTAAGCCTCTTGGGATCCCTCGAGAGGTAAAACCTGTTGTAAGGTTACAAAACCACGCACATCAAGTTTTTGGCGCCGTTGCCGGGGAATAGTTATTGCTTAGGTTGAAATTTTATTTTTATTAGGTCTACTCACAAGATTCCTATCAAGTGAGATATTTTCTTTTTATTTTGTAGATTTCTCGTAGTCTATCTTTTCTTTGTGATTTTGTTTGTAATTTGCTTCAAATGGACTTTTCACTTAAATTTCTAAGATTGCAAGATATGGTTGAGTGGCTAGAACACCAAGAAGTTCAAAATACCTCATTTAGAGACACTTATGAATCATATGAGCCTTCACCTAGGATAGATTCTTATGAACAACCTCCATGTTTAGGATCTTGTTTTAGTGAGGCTAATAGGAAAAGCGACCTAGTTTGCCAAGGAATTGTGGATAGAGCCGTATCAATAAATCATAAGTTGGATGAAGCACTAGGTTTGTTATTATCACTACCTAAGAAAACAATTGACGAGGATATAGGTGATCTTGACACTTGGAATAATGAGGTAAACACCATAAGCCCACAAAATACTCAACCATCATTTGAGGCACCCACACCGCCCGTGACTTACCCGGAAGAAGTAGAAGAGACTTTAGGAATCCCGATGGAGGTAGAACCCTTGGACCAAGCACAACTAGAGGATATAGGTTTGCACACTTTTAGTGATGACCTTACTCATAGTTCTAGGGAATTTCCTAGTGTTGATGAATTGGAACCTCAACCTTTACACAACTTTTCATCCTTAGATTTACATCTAGGAGAAAAAAGAGGAACCAACCCACCCATCAACCAATATTATCCGGGTAGTTTTAGGATGAAGGAAGCCATTCACTCACCCCCTTCACCTCACGTGGCATATTCACACCCTAAGGGTGTGTATCGCTACTTTCACCCGCACTTAATCCTAAGTGTAGGGAAAACCTCCCCTATTTTTGTTAAATAAGGGTAGAGTCAGGCTCGTGACTCGAACAAAAACAAGCGCTTATTGGGAGGCAACCCAAGCTTTATTTGCTTTGTGTGTTTATTTATTTGTTTGTTTGATTTTATTTGTTTCCGTGTGTGTGTTTAATTTTTATTATTATTGATTCAGGTTCAAAAGTAAATTGTGAAAATGCTTTATCTTGTTTTTAACTTCGTCTTAACTACATATAAAGGTATTTTGCAAAAGATAAGTGTAAGGGAAATCTAAATCGGTTTATTAGAACACAAATGAACATGAATCGTAATAATAATAAATTAACATACATATTCGTATTCGTTTGAGTCAAATGCTTGTATCAAGTCATAATGATGTTTTGCAGGATTTCCAGGAAGTAAGGTAAAGGTTTTTCCAGAAATTTTCCGGAAACTTAAAATGAGAATTTTTGTCAGGTCATTTCTGACGGCGTCATGGTTTATAACCTGACGGCGTCAGATTTAATTTCCAGAAATTTTTGAAAGTTTTGTTTTCATAAAAAGTTTTTATTAAAATCTCCAACTTATAATCTCCAAGAATCTGCAAAATTATCATTCCACAAGCATTATATCCTTATATATAGATTTATCCCGCCGTTGTTATGCAGGTTTTCGTGTTTGTTTTCTCAGGTTTAACAGGTTATTTTGGACAAGGAAATGTTTTGAATCAAGCTTTTGGCGATGCATTAGTCATGGAGCTTCAACATTACTTTGGAGGAAGATCTAACCGTGTAATTTCATTATCCACCGAGCGAATCAGGGGAGTATTTGATTTCATTCTTTTACTTTATGCTTTTACATCTTGTTATTTGAACATTGGGGACAATGTTCATCTTAAGTGTAAGGGGGAGGTGAAAGTACGATTTTTGAGAATACAATTGCGCTTGATTTTTGTTTGCTTAATAGTAGATGTGTAATAAAACTGAGAGAAATACTTGTTAAGGTAATTTTAGTGCCAAATTTAAAATTTTTTACAACATATAGGAGTGAAACTTTGATCTTAATGAGCGTCTCACGGATAGGAGTTATATGACTAGCACAAAAACCGTACCACTAAAAAATTTTCTACCCCCAAATATGTGAGGTTCGCCCCTAGAATTGGTAGGAAAAGCATTTATGCTATGATGTGAGTACCGGTAGCACTTAGATTCTAGAACTTGCGTTAGGACCATTCCGAGGCCACAAGTGAGACTACATTCGTGTAGTTAGATTTACTACATGATAAGAGGCATTAGGACTAACCCATTGTTTTACACCTGTGTTTTTGTTATAATTATTTTGGCTACATTGGTCAAGTAATTCTCCCACACCCTTTGCGTTGTACTCATTTTTAGTACACGATACCCCTAGTACACCCCTCAGAGCCTATCTTTTCGTTTCGACCTTTAAGCATTTTACTTAAAGGAAGAATTTGTTACACCCCACTTAAATGTACACCCAAATCGCCTTAGCCTACCTTGTATGCACTCATTTTTAGTGCATTATTGTGACAACATTTGTTTAAACCCAAGTTAATTATCTAGTTGATTACATGGTTGCTAAGTCGAGTCATATCCTTGTACATATTGTTTTGGGACGATTGGGACTCATGGGTAAAGTACTAGTGTAATGGAGTAATGGGGAAGAACATCATTTATTACCCCCATATGTGCTAAATATTTTAAAAGTACTCCAAGTGTTTTGATTATCTTAATTCGAGTCATTAGAATAGTAATTTGTAAAGTTATGTAAAAATTCAAGTGTAAGGGGATGCAATGCCCCTATGATGTATTATTTTGGATGGTAGGGTAAAAGTGTATGCAAAAAAAAAAAAAAAAAAAAAAAAAAAAAAAAAAAAAAAAAAAAAAATCAAGAAAAACACAAAAAAATGAGAAAAAATAGAAAAAATAGAAAAAACATACGGACTACCATCCCGTTTCATTTTATGTTTGTTTTATATTTTTGTTATTTTGTTATTTCGTTTTTAGCTTAAGATCGAGTCTAGTCTTGGCTTAGCAACATTGTATAGTACATGTAATTGATCAAGATCTTTAACTAGCCACCAGTAAAATATCCTTTATCCAACAAAACCGTGTTTTCCTTTTCCCTACACCTAACGTTATAACCCATTTAAAAGCCCTCTTTGATAGTTTATCTTAGGTGCTTACGCCTAGTGGAGGAGGTTTTCGATCCTTTCCCAAGCCTATGGTAATCTATTTGCTATGACAGGTAGTGAGAGATATTTTCCGTTTTCATTTATGAGATTTATTTTGATGACACTTGAGAGATGTGAGTATCTAAACACTACTTGTGAGGTGCTAGTTTATAATCTCCGTGCTTATTATGATTGAAGTGGAACGAATATTTGTTGTAATTACTTTTATGTTAGCATTAAATGACCCCTAACTTGTATTTTGATTAGAATAAAAGCGCATTTGCTTGAGGACAAGCAAATCTCAAGTGTAAGGGTATTTGATGAGGCGAAAAGTGTACCGCTTTTAAGGGGTCATTTAAGCCCGAAATCGTATTTATTTGATCAAATATTGCCCTAAATCGTTCCTTTTGTCATTTTAGGTACTTTTGAAGAGAAATCTGGAAAAGGAGGCATTTTGGACGTTTTTGGAGCATTAAAGTGAAGAAAACGACAAAGTCTCAAGAATCGGCTAAAAGTTACTCTTGACGGCGTCACAATTAACATGGGACGGCGTCATGCCTTGGCAAGAAAAGTTGGATGTGAAATTTACTCATGACGGGCCAGTGAGTTAGCATGAGAATTCTGACGGCGTCACGCTTTAACTAAATCAAGGGCGTCACGGCTTAAATCATAAGGGGACGGCGTCACGTTCATGATCCGACGGCGTCAAGCCTTGATAGGCCAGAATGGATTTTTGAAGAGCTAAAGAGGGACGGCGTCAAGAAGGTCACCCGGGAACCCTAAAAGCGGCGAGGTGACGGCGTCACAATGCATAAGGTGACGCCGTCAGATCCAAAAATCTATATATAGTTTTCTAATCTTTTGTCATAAGAGAGAGCTTAGTGTGTGAATTTTGGGATAAAAACCCTAAGACGATTTTAGCTACTTTTTCAGGGCTTTTTGCCTTGAGATCTTCCATGTTTCATTGAAAGATAAGTTATCAATTAATCATTCAATATGTCTATGTGTTGTTTGATTCTATCTTATGCTTGTCTTTTGTTTAACATGTTAGGCTAATTTTATCTTGTGTTTGCTTAGATCTAATGAAACTTAGCTATTGATTATTGGTTGTTAGTGTGTTGTTAGTTGTATTGGATGATTGTTTATCTATGTTAGGCTTAAGAAAACTGGATAACTTCCTATTCGGTAACTTGCTTGAACGTCTTAAGAAACATGAACCAAACACGTACTAAAGGTTTTTATGGTTGTATTTAATGCACAAGCGAATTCTAGTGATCCCATGTTAGGAGCTTCCTAGCCGGCTCGACATAGGAGTGAAGTAGGAGCTTGTAGAGTTGGGGAAGTAAGTACGCCACCCCACGAATGGTATTAAGGAATACACCCGTCATCCACGCAACTAATACACACTAATTAACCGGTAAAAGATAGTTAGGGAGTAAGGAAATCTAAGTAAACACATTTCTCTACACATAAGTTTCTCACCACTTTTCATTTTTGTTATTTTATTTTATTTGCATTCGTAGTCATTTGGGTTAGTTGACTAGCAACTAATTCCGCCCACTCCTTCAAAACCGAGATTTTACTTGCTTTCATAAAAATATAAAAACATAAAAAGAATCTTCCTCAACCCTTAGACCTAATTAGAGTAGCCTTTCATACCTAACGAACACTATTCCCTGTGGAGAACGATCAATCCCCCGTACTTACCACTACACTATACTACATCGGTCAGGTACACTGCCTGGTGGGGTTGTAAGCCTCTTGGGATCCCTCGAGAGGTAAAACCTGTTGTAAGGTTACAAAACCACGCACATCAACAGTTGCGCCAAACCAGGGAAAGTGGAGTGGGGGGCATTTAATGCGGATCCCAAAATTTATTCAAAACAGTTTTCAAAAATTTGTTTTTTAAAATAAAACCGCTAAAATGCCCATTATACCCCTCCTCTCCACTTCCCTATAAATACCCCAAACAAAAATAACACACACACGCTTTTTAGAAACCTAAGCAAACTCTTGCCATTTTACCTCTCAATCAAAAAGCCTTCTCTGTGTGTGTTCATAGTGTTTAGAAACCCTAATCACTCTACCAAAACCTAGACCAACCAACAATGGCTTCTTCAAAAGCTATTAAATGCGCCCCAAATGTGGAATTCTCATTGGAGGGCGTAGACCTTACCAAGAACAACGTGGTAGGAAATTTTGCCTACCCCCAAAAGTTTTGGGCATACAAGAATGCAGTAAAATACCTACAAAACTGCTTTCTTGCTACGGCGTTCACAAAAACCCCCTCTGTCATTTACCATGACTATTTGAGGGAATTCTGGTGTACAACAAGCCCTGAAGACACCAAAGATTCAATCATCACATTCTCAGTGATGCATGGGAGAAAGACCCTCTCATTTAACTACCAAACCTTCATCAAGGCCACTGGTCTTGACATCACTGAGAACTATGAGCCCAATCCCACTGACCAGGAAGTAAAAGCCGAATTGCTTTTACTAGGGCCTCATGACCCTAAGCATCCTGAAATGGCCGCAGGAGCCTTATTGGACAAGGCTCCAATAGTTAAGACCTGGTTCCACCCTATCTGGAGGATCCTGATGACCTTCGTCATTCAGGTCCTTGGAGGGAATAAATCCTCCACGGAGCAGTTGAATTCATCACAACAATTGATGTTATTCAGTCTCTTGGAGGGCAGAATAATAGATATCGGAGGAATAATCTTTCGTGACCTCGTTGCCAAGCTCTCAGGGAAATCTAGGCAAAAACACATGTCTTATCCCAGGTTTATTTCCGTGCTTCAGGACCTACTTGGCCCTGACTATGTTACGTCTGACGTTGAAGGTACAAAACCTGAAGTCCTACATAAGACCAATTGTACGAGTGGCATCTCTGAGGTACAACCAATCGCCCTGACCGACTACATGTTGGTAGTAATTCAGGGTGAAGGCGCAATATCACCAGTTCCTTCTCCTGAAATGAAGGAGAAGAAGAAGAATAGGGCACAGCCCAGTAAGGTGGTTAAACCCAAACCACTCGCCACTGAGACTGTTGACCCAAACAACCTTAAACAAGGGTTAAATGTGGCCGAGACCTCTGAGACACCCCTTACTGAGACCATTTTGCCCTCAAAACAAACACCAATGGAGGTCACTGAGAAATCATCCTCAGTGTCCTCGGGTAAACCCTTTCCTCATGGTTCCACTGACATAAACAAGCCAGTGGGATCAGGAACCACCACCCAATCACATCCCGATGAAGGCACTGATAAATCACAATCAGAGCCTGAGGGAGTTCAGGGTCCTAAATCCTCAGTGGAGCAGCACCACTCTACTGGGAAGGGGATCCACACCCAATCACATCCCGCTAACATCCCTGAGAAATCACACTCAGGGACCCTATATCCTCAGAAGGGCAGCACAACCCTGATGGGAAGGGGGTCCACCAACCATCACAAACAGTGCCTCATGATAGTACTGAAAAACACCTGTCAGTACTTGAAGGCGCTAAGGGGGACAAAGACTCAGAGGGATTTAAAACACCCACTGATACGGAACCCACAACCCCCTCAGGAGGATCCCTTCTCTCAGGAACTGACCCCAAAAGCCAGGCTGAGAAATCAGTTATTATGGCTAGCCAGGCTGAGAAAACCAACTCAGTTATTATGGCGGGGTCAGGACCTGGCCAAAACCAAGGCAAGTCTTCTTATAAAGAGGAGTCGGGTCACCTTTTGCAGATTAAGTCCATGGCGGAGTTTAAGGCTATTCTGGATTCTGATGATGAGCTTCTCAATGACAGTGAAGAGGAAGTTTTTGTGGCATGTGGAAAACTAGAAGGGGGGGTTGAATAGTTTTACGTCCTTTTAATTTTATTATGAAAATTTTTGTTACTTTTAAAATCTTATATTGAGGCTTATGTGAAAAATAATACATGAACAATATTGTTGATTGTACGTGTACCCTTTTAGATTTATTATAAAAATTTTACTTTTATGAATGGATTTTTAAAATGATCTTTATGTGAACTCAACTTCTAACTAATGTTAACAATTATATATGCCTATATGTATGAAAGTAATGATGATATAAATAAAGATGTAAGTAAGAGATGGAAAGATCTAACCGAGACACGAGGGATTTGTAGTGGTTCGGCTACAAGGACACCTTTCTTGCCCTACTCCACTCCCCGAGCACCGAGCTCGAGAGTTTTCTTCACTACTTCAACAAACTCCCTTATGGTGGAGAAAACCTTACACAACTTTAGCTTACACCGGTTTAACGACACAAAGCTAGATGTCGAGTTCTAATCGTAGCTAGAACCAATCTCACAACTTTAATCACAACTTCTTCACAACTTGTTCACCACGACTTCACAACTTCTTCACGATGGCTTCACGACTTCTACACTATGGCTTCACAACTTCTACGCTATTGCTTCACGACTTCTATCCTATGGCTTCATAACTTCTGCGCTATTGCTTCACGACTTCTATCCTATGGCTTCACGACTTCTATCCTATGTGATGAAGCGAAAAGTGTACCGCTTTTAGGGGGTCATTTAAGCCCTAAATCGTATTTATTTGATCAAATATTGCCCTAAATCGTTCCTTTTGTCAATTTAGGTACTTTGGAGAAGAAATCTGGAAAAGGAAGCATTTTGGACGTTTTTGGAGCATAAAAGTGAAGAAAACGACAAAGTCTCAAAATCGGCTGGAAAAGTACCTGTGACGGCGTCAAGCACCATTGTGACGCCGTCAACCCTTGACGCGCCAGAGAGGATTTTGGATGATTAAAAGGGGACGGCGTCAAGAAGGCCATCAAGAAACCCTAACCGCGACGAGGTGACGGCGTCAGCTATATAACGTGACGCCCTCAGATCTGATTTTCTATATATATTCTCATAATTTTTAGTCATTAGTGTGCAACTTTGTGAGGAGAAACCCTAAGATGATTTTTCTGCTACTTTTAAGGGTTTTATACCCTTGGATCTCCCATGTTCAATTGAAGATAAGTAATCAATTAATCATTCAATATGTCTATGTGTTGTTTGATTATATCTTGTTCTTGTCTTTTATTTAACATGCTAGGCTAGATTTATCTTGTGTTTGCTTAGATCTAATGAAACCTAACTATTGATTATTGGTTGTTGGTGTGTTATTAATTATATTGGATGATTGTTTATCGATGTTAGGCTTAAGAAAACTGGCTAACCTCCTATACGGTAACTTGCTTGAACGTCTTAAGAAACATGAACCAATGCGTACTAAGGTTATTATGGTTGTATTTAATGCATGAGCGAATTCTAGTGATCCCATGTTAGGAGCTTCTTAGCCGGCTCGACATAGGAGTGAAGTAGGAGCTTATAGAGTTGGGGAAGTACGTACGCCACCCCACGATTGGTGTTAAGGAATACACCCGTCATCCACGCAATTAATACACACTAATCAACCGGTAAAAGATAGTTAGTGATGAACTCAAATAAGTACATATTATTACTATCATTTATCCTATTAATTTGACTTGTTTTACTATATTATGTATGAGGATTGATACTTAATCGTTTACTTTTGTAATTCTCAGTTGAAAACAAGCATTTGGTGAAACTTGGCAATTTTGGACTAATTATGGAGCAAAACATGCATAAAGTGAAGAGTCTACTGAAGTGTACAAGATCAAGACTATTCTGCTCCAGATGCGCCGCATCTCACTCATGACATGCGCCGCATCGCTATCAAGATCTCACCAGATACGATCCAAGATACAAGAGGACATGCGCCGCATCTAAATATGAAGATACGCCGCATCTTCTGGCGGTGTACGAATATTCCTGAATATTATAATCTTGGACCCCACGCGAAGTTAAGTACATGCGCCCCATCTACTCCTTAGATGCGCCGCATCTCACCCTCAGACAGAAACTATAAATACCCCAATGACCAGACGAATTAAGAGTATTTTTGTCGTACAATATATATTAGTTCCGAAGTTTTTACCGAAGACCGAAGACCAGAAACCAAGGACGAATTCAGTCAAGGCAGCAGCACAAGACACACCCAAATCAAAGATACAAGAGTTGTAAGAAGGTGCTGCATATGTTTAATTCATTAAGTAGTTTTGTTTTATTGTGTTAGTAAACTTTAATTCATCAAGATTGGTGGCTTGTGTAACGTGACAACGGAAAGGTTGCACTCCCTTAAAACTACTTTCTCATTAATTAAAGTTTATATGTTGATGTCATTGGTGACTTTTATTAGTGCATTGATAACCTCTGTGTCTAGCTGAGCGTTGATCGGGTCGCCATGCCTCTGCCCTCGCCTGTTTATTAGATGCCTATGTATTCTATGGTCTGTAGAAAAGTAGGAGAAAGATAAACGGGATAGTCATAAGTAATCATTAAGGGTTTACTCGCCGATAAGATTAGAACCAACGAGAAAGGACTTAATCTCGGTGCGTTGCATCGAACTATACACTTCATATAACACTAGCAATAAAACAAGTGACAAACTACTTATCATAAGGACAGCCCTCTTATTGTCTCGAGTATTTATCTATGTACGTGTGTGCTACTTGCTGATTCGTGCCTATTGGTTTATTTTATTATTTAATTGCAACCAAATCGTGCCAGTCTCTCAGGCTGAACCCCCCTTGCGTTAGATTAGGTTGTATAGCTAACTTAATATATTAAAATACTGATTAGAATAACTAGATAATACGTTCCACTCTTAGTGATCGACACTCTACTTACCATTATATTCATACTGACCGGGTACACTGCTCGTTAGGTGTGTGTGTTATTGATAAGTCAGCTAAATATAAATTTAAAACTTGATTAGGCATTAAAACTGCCAAAACTTCACTCCAATCCACACCGCATCAAGTTTTTGGCGCCGCTGCCGGGGAGTGAATTGTTATTATCTGTTAATTTGATTAGTATTTTAATTAGGTTTTTAATTTTTTATCTAACCGCTAATTTTGTTGTGTATTAGATTAATTTGCATTCATTTTACTATTTTGCATATTTTCTGTTTTTGTGTGTTATTTGTTTGCTTTTGTTTGTGTTTATTTTCGTGTGTTTTATTTGTTTTTATTTTTCGTATTTTTTGTTTTCTGCTATCGTTGTACTGAGCTAAATCGAACGATACGGTGCATCTGATTTCTCAGATACGGCGTATTGCGTTCAATTTTTTATAAAATACAACGCATTTAATTAATTCGATACGACGCATCTTTTCCCCAAGATACGGCGTATCTGTTTTTAATAAGAAAATTTTTTCTAAGCGATAAAGCGATACGACGCATCTTTTCCCCAAGATACGGCATATCTGTTTTTGATAAAAAAAATTTCTCTAAACGATAACGCCATACGACGCATCTGCTTTAGCAGATACGGCGTATCTATTATTTTAATTAAAAACAGTTTTCGAATTATTAAACAAATACGGCGCATCGATATCTATCGATACGGCGTATCTTCTGAATCAAAAATCTTATACTTTGAAACGTAACGAAAATACGGCGCATTAACTTTTGTTAATACGGCGCATTTAATTTTAAATAAATATCGATTTTTGATTATTAAAGTTGATACGGCGCATTCAAATTTCTAAGCGACGTATCTATTTTCTGAATAAAGTCTGATTTAATTTTAACGATTATAAGATACGGCGTATCCAATTTTTTGGATACGGCGCATCGTCTGCAGATATCAGTAACTTTAATTTTTCGTATTCCGTTTTCGTTGTTAATTTTCTGATATACTACTTTCTCGAGCATGCCCTACTGATATTTTTGTGTTGATTTCAGGAAGTGCATGACCAGGAGTTCGACTAAGAACTTGATTCAACCTTTCGAAGATCCTGAACGAGCCCTACATTCGCTTAAAAGGCTTTTCAACACAAAAAGCTTTGATCTTTCAAGTTCACTCGAGCTTGATTACTTTTCTGAAGAAAAAGAGGAAGTTGAAATAGAAACTATGGGCGAAAACACTACTATGGAGGAATACATGAACAGTACCCGTGCTGATTACACTTCAGGAGTTGCTAGACCAAAGTTTGATGATAAGTCAAAATTTGAGTTGAAGGGTCAGTTTCTCAAAGAGCTCAGAGAGAATGCTTTCAGTGGGACGGAACAGGAGGATGCTAATGAGCATGTTGAAAAGGTCCTGGAGATTGCAGATTTGTTTACTTCAGAAGGAGTCACTAATGATCAACTCATGCTTAGAATCTTTCCAATCTCGCTAAAAGGAGCTGCTAACAAGTGGCTAAGGAATGAACCTGCTAGTTCAATCACTACATGGGAAGGTTTGAAAAGCAAATTCCTGAAGAGATATTGTCCACCTGCTAGGACTGCTAAAAAGATGGAGGCTATCAACAGTTTCAAGCAAGAGCCTGATGAAACTCTTTATCAAGCTTGGGAACGATTTAAAGATTTACTGATAAAATGTCCTCAACACTATCTAACCCCTATGCAGGAGATAATATTGTTTTATCAAGGATTGGACGTGCCTACTAGACAAATCTTGGATGCCAAGGGAGCTGTGCCTCAAATGAGTGCAACCAATGCCAGGAAACCAATCCAAGATGCTGCTGATCATTCTCAAAAATGGCACGATGGGACCTCTACTAGATCTAAGAGCAGCACTAATTTTGACGGGATTGCTGCTATTCAAGCTCAATTGGATAAAATTAGTAGAGAGATGAAGAAGCGTGATGAAAGAGCGTATGCTGCCCAAGTTGGATGTGAAAAGTGCGAAGGACCTCACTACACTAAAGACTGCCCGAACAAGAATGAAAGTGATACATTTGAAGAAGCATATTACACCCAATTTGGACAACCATTCCGACCTTCAAGGAGATTTAGGGAAGCTACACCGGGATTCTATCAAAAGAATAACTTCAATCCTGCTTATCAAGAAAGGAGGCAGACTTTAGATGACACTCTCAAGCAAATTATGGCCGATGCTGCTAAAAGACATGAAGAGAATACTGCTATGATCAAAGAAATACGAGCTTCAACGGACACTACTACAAGAAATCAAGGAGCTTCGATCAAAGCATTAGAACAACAAATTGGTCAAATGAGCAAAGTTCTTCAAGAAAGGGGATATGGAAGTTTACCTAGCTCAACCAAAACCAACCCAAGAGATCATGTCAAGGCCATAAGCACCACTGAAGAAGTCACTCCTAACATACCTAGAAGATCGATGAATGGTGATGATGGTGCAAGACCCGGATTTTTCTTTAATTCTTCAATTAGTTTGAGAAGACTACTAAAAGAAAAGACAAAGATTGAAGAGGAGATCAAGGCTACAATGAAAGAAGGGAGCTCTGCAACCGATTTAAATGCCTTGCCTCATAAAGAAAAAGACCCAGGAAGTTTTACTCTACCTTGTTCAATTAATGGTATATCTTTCAATAATGTGTTAGCTGACTTAGGAGCTAGTGTTAGTGTTATGCCTCTTAAGACATTCACTACCTTAGGACTAGGAAAATTAGCACCAACTAAGTTACTTATTGAATTGGCTGATAAAACGGTAAAACGACCTGAAGGGATTGCTAATAATGTGCTAGTTAAGATTGAGAAGTTTATTTTCCCTGTAGACTTTGTTATTTTAGACATGCCCGAGGATGTTAAGGTTCCTTTAATCCTTGGAAGACCTTTCTTGTCTACTGCCCATGCTAAGATTGATGTGTTTAAAAGAAAAATCTCATTAAGGGTAGGGAATAATAAACTGGTCTATAAGTGCCAAGATCCTATTAAAAGCATAATTAGAGGTGTCTACATGCTAGGATTAAGAGAGCGTATGGACCTAGATCTTGAAGCCAGACTTATGGGGGAAACATTGATTCAAAACAACTCAACTAATCCTAATCATGAGAACTTTGAGGAATTTATTGACCTAAATGTACCTACCGAACTTAGACGCGATGTTCCTAATGATTCTGATGATGAGTGGTATGATTGCGTGGTAATTAACAAACGTAGGAGAATAGTTGAGAAAACGAATTTGAATAATGATATGTTTATTGAACTACCACCCCACCTTTCTTATTTATGCCTATATGATAATAAGAATTTCCCGTCTATCATTTTGTCATCTCTGCCCGAAAGGGACAGAACTTTGTTTATACAGATACTGAAGAAGAACGGCGTGGAAATCAAGGACGAGCAAGGAGTGTTCAATATTACCGAATTGGCAATGAGGGAGCGCGATGTTTTCGACTCCTTCAATGATCGATACTAAAGAGCTGAACGTGAGTCTAACTTGAAGACTCTGGAATAAAGAGAAGTGCTTACCGGGAGACAACCCGGATTTATTTTTTAATTTTCTGTTTATGTGTCGAGTCAGTCAGGCCGCCGAGGATACGGCGCATCTCAATTCTGAGATGCGACGCATCTCCTGCAATGGTCATATCTTTATTTTTCTGCATTTTTTATTTTCGACTTTAAAACTTTTTATCAGTTTATTTCAATGCGGCGCATCCCTGGTTAAGGATGCGGCGCATCTTTTATTCTGATCCATAATTATTCCAGGCTCGATACGGCGTATCTTCTTCCATAAGATACGGCGCATCGACTGACCTGATGATTTTCATTTTTAATTTTTATGTTTTATTTTACCTAACTACTAATGTGTTATGCAAGTTGAACCTTTCTTACCTTAGGTGTGTTTTGAAGCATTGGTGGTATTATAGATTCCTGCATTTCCTGTGGATACATCTTATATGAAGCTTAAACGTTCTAATCACACAAGATGATGATTTTTGCTCTACTACTAATGGAGGATCATACCGAGCAAATCTCAGGGGAGTTTTTCTGTTCTAATTCTTTTATTTTCCAGTTTTTAACCTTTTATACAAACAACGAGGACGTTGTTTAACTTAAGTGGGGGGATTGGAGAATTAGAACAACTTAACACTTACTTGTCCTAAACTTTTCAAAATATGCTTAAAATGTGCTTAATATATCAAAATTAAAAATTTTTAGCATGTTTTTTTTTAAAGTCTAAGTTGCATAGCTGCACACATGACGTTATTTTTAAAATTGTGATTTTTCAAAATTCACAAATCTATGAGTGTGCCGGTGACTTGTAAACTTTAGAACTTGGCTTGTATACTATTCGAGACCACCATAATAAGTATTATTTTTATAATTGGAATGACTTGTCTAAATTGGTAAAAATTCTAGGATTACACCCAAATAGCCTTATATGTTATGTGTTATTAGCTAACTACACTGGTTAGTTAACCCCCGTATAAACCCTTTTGTTACTCTCATTTTTAGAGTAAGATACCCCTAGAAAAACACTCAGAGCCATTCCTTTCGTTTCTTACACCTTTGTTAAAATGTTTCGTTACACCTTACACCTTAGCCTACCCTGTAGATTAGAATCCGTGGTTGGTTAATTGCTATAGGCAAAGTGTGTTTCCTTACATTACCTGTGTTCGCGTGCGTAATTCATTATCTATGGTTAGGTCGGGAAATTGCACAATGCAATTGGAGTGAAAGTAAATATTGTATATCTTTGAGTTTATTTTTCGTGTGTTTACTACTTTCACTATTACCGTTATTTCTGAAGTTATGAAAAGTATGGAAAAATTATCCAGATTTATTGTTATAGTGATGTGGTGAAATTTTACACATCTATGTGATGTTTCTTAGCAAAAAAAAAATAAATAAATAAAAAATAAATAAAAAAAAAATAAGAAAAGAAAAAAGAAAAGTTGGAAGATTGATTAAACCAACGATGTAAAGTTATGTAAGTGGTCGATATCACCACTAGTTGTTGTATATTATATCTATGGATTGAATGGGAGTTGGCAGTTATGGGAACGCCAATTAAGGTTATTCTTTGATTAAGATCTTGTTGAGTATAATTCGTGTCTACCTAAAGCGTGTGTTTCAAGTGTTAAAGCGTGAGTTATTCAATGATATGAGTCTTATTCATGGGATGGTTGGGATAGTGATTAACCACACTTAGGATTTTAATTTATTTGTTTTGTTTATTTTTTATTTTACACCAATTTATATCCCAAAATTTATCCATGCCCTGTATTATTCTTTATCCAACGAATCCTTTGATTTATTGAGATTAGGGATTTGAGCAATCTTAAGTATCGTAGTCGTGGATTCGGCTATGTATTTATGATTTTGTCGCCCTTTTTGATATATTATTATTGGTGAAGTTTGGACCTATCTTTAGCCTATTCGAGTTAAGGATTTGAGCAATTGCAAGTATCGTGTTCGTGGATTCGATCATGTATTTGTGATTTTGTCGCCTTTTCTGGAATTTGAGATCGATAGTGATTAAGAATAATTAACCCTTAAGCCTAAAAACCCTTTTTACCGCTTTAGACTTGTTATTTCTTGGCTTTAGTGGTGGAGATGTGTATACTTGCCAAGCTTATGATAGAATATTCGTCGCGACTGGACAGTTAAACGATTAGATTTGCTTTTATCAAAATATTTTTATTCTACTTCTAATTCGTTAAGTGTTTAGTTGTGTGATTATGACAAAAACGAATACATGCTTAAATATAAAAATAAATCCTAATATCCTTTAGGATACATTTTCATAAGATTAATTCTAAGGTTTACTTGGGGACAAGTAAAGTTCAAGTGGGGGGATATTTGATGAACTCAAATAAGTACATATTATTACTATCATTTATCCTAATAATTTGACTTGTTTTACTATATTATGTATGAGGATTGATACTTAATCGTTTACTTTTGTAATTCTCAGTTGAAAACAAGCATTTGGTGAAACTTGGCGATTTTGGACTAATTATGGAGCAAAACATGCATAAAGTGAAGAGTCTACTGAAATGTACAAGATCAAGACTATTCTGCTCCAGATGCGCCGCATCTCACTCATGACATGCGCCGCATCGCTATCAAGATCTCACCAGATACGATCCAAGATACAAGAGGACATGCGCCGCATCTAAATATGAAGATACGCCGCATCTTCTGGCGGTGTACGAATATTCCTGAATATTATAATCTTGGACCCCACGCGAAGTTAAGTACATGCGCCGCATCTACTCCTTAGATGCGCCGCATCTCACCCTCAGACAGAAACTATAAATACCCCAATGACCAGACGAATTAAGAGTATTTTTGTCGTGCAATATATATTAGTTCTGAAGTTTTTACCGAAGACCGAAGACCAGAAACCAAGGACGAATTCAGTCAAGGCAGCAGCACAAGACACACCCAAATCAAAGATATAAGAGCTGTAAGAAGGTGCTGCATATGTTTAATTCATTAAGTAGTTTTGTTTTATTGTGTTAGTAAACTTTAATTCATCAAGATTGGTGGCTTGTGTAACGTGACAACAGAAAGGTTGCACTCCATTAAAACTACTTTCTCATTAATTAAAGTTTATATGTTGATGTCATTGGTGACTTTTATTAGTGCATTGATAACCTCTGTGTCTAGCTGAGCGTTGATCGGGTCGCCATGCCTCTGCCCTCGCCTGTTTATTAGATGCCTATGTATTCTATGGTCTGTAGAAAAGTAGGGGAAAGATAAACGGGATAGTCATAAGAAATCATTAAGGGTTTACTCGCCGATAAGATTAGAACCAACGAGAAAGGACTTAATCTCGGTGCGTTGCATCGAACTATACACTTCATATAACACTAGCAATAAAACAAGTGACAAACTACTTATCATAAGGACAGCCCTCTTATTGTCTCGAGTATTTATCTGTGTACATGTGTGCTACTTGCTGATTCGTGCCTATTGGTTTATTTTATTATTTAATTGCAACCAAATCGTGCCAGTCTCTCAGGCTGAACCCCCCTTGCGTTAGATTAGGTTGTATAGCTAACTTAATATATTAAAATACTGATTAGAATAACTAGATAATACGTTCCACTCTTAGTGATCGACACTCTACTTACCATTATATTCATACTGACCGGGTACACTGCTCGTTAGGTGTGTGTGTTATTGATAAGTCGGCTAAATATAAATTTAAAACTTGATTAGGCATTAAAACTGCCAAAACTTCACTCCAATCCACACCGCATCAGTTAGGGAGTAAGGAAATCTAAGTAAACACATTTCTCTCCATATAAGTTCCACAACCTTTTTATTTTCAGTTATTTTATTTTATTTGCAATTGTAGTTATTTAGGTTAGTTGACTAGCAACTAATTCCGCCCACTCCTTCAAACCCGAGATTTTACTTGCTTTTATAAAAATATAAAAAATACAAAAAAGAATCTTCCCTCACCCTTAGACCTATTAGAGTAGTTTTTCAATCCTAACGACACTATTCCCCTAGAGAACGGTCAATCCCCCGGTACTTGCCACTACACTATACTACATCGGTCAGGTACACTGCCTGGTGGGGATTGCAAGCCTCTTGAGATCCCTAGAGAGGTAAAACCTATTGTAAGGTCGCAAAACCACGCATCACTATGGCTTCACGACTTCTATGCTATAGCTTCACAACTTCTTCACTACGTCTTCACAACTTCTATGCTACGGCTTCACAACTTCTTCACACCGCAACTACTTCACAACTTTACTATGCTTTTATACTGCTTCTTTACACCACAACTACTTATACACCTTCTTCACTACTTACACACTACACTAACCTAATTACTTATGTTCTCACTTAATGTACTCACCTTATATACACACTTTACACAAATGAATGAATGATTTACAAAGTAAACTTGACAAACAACTTGGGTAACAAGATGCTACTAAGTTGTAATACTTCTAGTCTTGATTGATAGAAGTATTCTTCTTTTGCACTTGGATGGTGGAAGCTTGGATCACTTAGAAACCAATGCTTAAGAATATATGATCAATGGTTTTAGAAAAGATTAAGAAGAGATTTAGAGCAGAAGGTTTGCGGTGCAAAAGGTGAAGAAAAAGTCCAGAGATGAACCCGTATTTATAGGTAAATTTGAGCACCTACTGGAGCGGGGCGGTCCCCTTAAAAATAAGGGGTCCGCCTAGTATATTTAAGGGGGCCGCCCAACTGGAACGTTGCTCAGATTTGTCTTTTTGTGAGGAATGTTTTTCGGAACATTTTTGCCATTTTTGGTTGAAAATTTGAATTCATAAATTTATAATAGATTAAACATATTTATTTAATACCAAAAATGTTTTTCTAAAGGATATAAAATGTTTATGCCATTTTATAAAGAGTTTAGTGATTTAAGAAAATATTCCTTTGATCATATAATGCATTAAGCACTTGTTTATTCATACCTTAAGTGATTAAGTTGTAGAAATGAATATTTACAACTAAATACTTGTTTATTCAATAAGTTTATGTTTAATGAGTTTACATTTTGTGATTATCAAAACATAGAGATATGAATAAGTATTAATAATGTTTTTAGGCATTATTTATGTCAATAATCTCCCCCTTTTTGATGATTACAAAACTTAAACTCATTAAATTCAAAAATTTATTTTTGGACAAGTATTTAGTGAGTTTACATTCACTTCTCCCCCTTTTTGTAGAATCAAAAAGGTTATGCCGACAAACCGACCAGGAAGTCCTCACTTAGGGACCATAAGCTCTAATGATATCAACCAGCTGCCTTAGAAGCCTGGGCCCAGCCATGTGATGTCTTGACCAAACAAAGGACGCGAGTTCGAATCCGATCCGCAGCATGGTTGGGTATTGGGTGGAGGTATTTCACAGGCATCAAACCTTTTCTGGGTAGGGTTGATGGGTACCATTACGGTACACAGGGTTGAGGTGTCCCTGCCAATCTACACTTTGACCAAAATTGGTCGAAACTAGAACTCCCCCTTGATGTGTCATCCCCTTTGTTTGAGGGCACCAAGGAATCGAGATATGGAATACTTGTAGGAAAAGATATTAGAAGCACAAGCATATATATATATATATATATATATATATATATATATATATATATATATATATATATATATATATATATATATATATATATATATATATATTAATATCACATATAAAATCAACAAGCATAGCAAACACATATTAAGAGCAAGAAACAAAACTTTCATTAATATAAAATGATTATGTAAAAACATAATCATTAATACAATATATGTTATGCTTAGAGCATACATTAGGTTGAGAATTCTAAATTGCCTAAGAAATCCATTTGACTTGCTTGCCACATAAAAACTTAAATTATTTTGGATGCATGATGATGGAGTGTTTGAAATGAAGGTGAGTGAGAAGGTGAGAATGTTGAATTAATGGAGGTGTATTCTAGGGTGCATGGAGGTTGGAGAGAGTGGTGGTGGAGAAATTGAAGGTGGAGAATTTGGAGTGGACCATGTTGGATGAAGGTTTTGATGTTTTTCAAGTGGGGATGTTGGATTAGATCTAGTGAGAAGATACTCAATCCAAGTGAAGTGCTCATTCAAGGCAATGGTTTGTTGTTGAAGAAAGATGCAAAAAGGAAAATTTTTGACATGTTTCTCAACATGGTTTATGTTGTGGGGTGATCGATGAGGGAGAGCTAGATGAAGGTTGATCTAGGTTTCTTTGAGCAAGGTGTAGGGCAAGAAGAGCACTAAACTCATGGGCTTCCTTAAGTTCTTCAATGAACTTCAAGTGTTCGGATGAAGGTAATAATGGTAGAGTGTTGTTGTTATGTGGGATGGATGTTCGCACATGCAACATAGGAGTAACATGTGAGTTGGAAGGAGGTGGTGGTGACACTCTTGGTGGTGGAGACATTTGTGAGTTTGGATGATCATGAGTAGATGAAGGTGAAGATATGGATGAAGTGGATGCTTGTAAAACCCAAAATTTCAAAACATGCAAAATTACCAAAATACCCTTGTAACTTAAAATTTCAATAAATACTTAAATAAAACATCAAATAAATCCTAAACTCTTGGAAACTAGCAACATATGAAGTATGATAATTTTTGCATGAACATTTTAATATTCTAAATGTCCTAAAAATATTTGTCACATCATAAAAAATATATATTATGGGCCGAAATACATATGTATGTATATTTATTTTCTTGTAAAATAATTAAAACTAATTAAAAATAAGATAAGCATTACAAATTGGGAAGGAATCCTTGAAAATCAATCTTGATCTCATCTAATCACCATTTGGCTGAAATTCATGCCCTCTCCCCCCTCTTATACACGGTTTATATATATTTCCTTATTATGCATTCTTTAAACCCTAAAAACAAAACAAAAACTCCCATTCGGCCAAAAAAAATTTCCACGACTTCTTGGCATTTTTCATGGATACATTGGAGTTAGAAGGGGGCTATAAAAATAGGAGTTCGAATTATAGAGGCTTGGTTCGCTTGGTTTTGATTTTTGCTCGAGTTCTATCCTAGCCGAGAGGTACAAAATCCCCACTCTTCATTCGATCATCCTAAAACTTATCTGGTATTTTTGTGACTCTCTTTACATCATATATGATCCATATAAAATGGTTATCATGATCCATGCATGCTAGATAAATCGTATTAATTCTAAATATCAAAAACGTGAAATAAAACCAAAACCGGCCATGCTATTTTTCTAGGCCTTATACATATTTTATTTTGATTCTTTACAAGTCATTTAACACTATAAAAATGATCCTTGTAATTGTCGAAGCCTAAATCATCCTTGGTGAGTTATTTTGTTAACCGGATTTAAAAAGAAAAAGGGTTTAAAAATAAAAATCAAATTGAATGGGTTAGGGTTAGGGTTCTTGATGTTGGATATGGTATAATTAATGTGTTTTAAGGTTTAATTGAGGATTAGTAATGATTGATGAATTTTAGGGTTAAGGTTTACATGTTTCTTTAAAACCGATTGATGAATTATAGAGTTTAGGGTGTGTTTTGTAATTTTATAAATGTGTGGGTTATTTTTGTAAGATACTTTGGACCAGGGGTGAATCGTATAAAATATAATATGGGGGTATTATATGTAAATTTTGTAACTAAAAGGTTTAAATGGTAAGTTATTTAATTATTAATCCGATTTGAAATTTTATAAAAAAGAGGGACTTGTTTTGTAAATTATATAAAATGAAGGGTGTTTCGTATATATATTAGTGTAAGGGTGTAATGTGTAACTTTGGATAAGTGAAGGCTTAATGTGTAAATATGAATGTTATAAGGATTAAATTGTAATTTAATTAATTATAAGGTTTAAATTGTAATTTAATTAATTAAATGGCCTAACTTGAAAAATTGTTTAAGTTAAAGGATTGGAATTGTAATTATGGGAAACTTATGGATTAAAATGAATAACTTGTAATATTTGCACTTTAGACCTTTATCTTTCGTATATTTGCAATTAAAACCCTAAAATATAGAAAGTTGTTTAACCCTAAACTATTATAACTTGCTAAAATGAACCCTATTTTCTATAATAATAATTAATTGATAACTTAACTTAATTCATAAAACTAAATCTTTCTAACTATGGGAATCTGCTAATTATAGAAACTTACTAAATAAGGAAACTTTCTAAAAATGGAAACTTACTATATTTGGAAAGTTGCTAAATTTGGAAAGTTACTTAAAATGGAAAGATAAGCTAAAATTAGTAATCTGAATTAAGAACCATTTGTAATTCTGTCTTCTACTCCTTTAGGTGTGAAGAAGGAGTGATCTGACTCTTGTCAGTGTTTGCTATTCTTGTGTTTGCTTTCTATATAAGGTACAGATATTCTGACCTTCTCACAGGTTTCTCATGAACTCTCTCTCTCTCTCTTGCTCCCTTGAACCTTGCTATGCTCCCCTTGATTTGTGAACCTTGCTATGCTCCCTTTGATTTGTGAACCTTGCTATGCTTCCCATGATAAATTGAACCTTGCTACGTTCCCTTAATACTTGATATAATTCGTTCGTTACCCTGTGACATGAAAAGTCAAATCCTTGGATACCGTGAAGGTTCATTTGATATTATAACTGAATGCGAAAACCTTTCTTAATTATATATGAAAATGTTTTCAGAAAAGCTATTTTAAAATGATGTTGTTGAGCACGATGCGATACCACTTTTAAATTTAATTTTACTAAAAGTTTTATGAAAACTACTTTTAAGACTATCTTTATGAAAAACTTTACTAAATATCATTTTATGGAAAGTCACTTATTGAAATATTATTTCTAAATACGTGTTTGATATGAAACCTTTGAATTAAATCTTTACTATGAACCTACGAATCATTTGATTATGAACCTTTGATATGATCTTTTTGAACTTTGATTTAAACCTTTGCTATAAACCCTATGCTATGATTCTTGATTTGAACCTTGACTTGAACTTTGATATAAACTTTGATATGATATTCTTGAAATAGAAACTTGACTTGAACTACTTGATATGAAAGTTGAACTTGGACACTTGATACTTGATTTGACCCTTGATCCACAGTTTGAGACTACGAGCCACCACTTGTATACTAGGCATGAGGATTTCATGTCCTTGTCATTGATGCACGATGGCATGACTCTATGGTAGGAAAGTGATGACCTATCCCATCCCTGACTTGACTTGTTACGTAAAGGAAGTACATGGCCTACTGGGGCGTATGGATGCACCCTAGATTTGTTACTTGTTTCGATGGATTTATCATGATATTACTTGTTATATACTTGGTGACTGATGGTGTGTGCGATACACGTCTTTCACAGCTTGGGAGTTATCTACTCCAACCCTTGAGGCATCCCCTCACATTATACTTGGTATCCCGAGGTCACCCCTCCGGATACATGGCTACTTGGTTACTCGATACTTGACTTGATACTTGACTAGATACTTTACTTGACTTGGGTTCGTGGTGGATTACTGTTTTCATTACCTTATAATCTTTTACTTTTTCCCTAACTCTTTTTATATCTTGCATTGTTTTCCCTTACTTCACTATTCCATTATTACTGCTAGTTACCTCTATATCTGTTCACTGGGCTTTTTAAGCTCAGCCGCATTCCTTTTCCTGTGGCAGGTTTTTGTAAGAAGCTGAGTTATGAGTGGAGAGTACCGTTGGACTTAGAGAACTGCACTTTGATAGCTACTTTGAAATAGAGATGACTAGAAGGATTGGCATTTTCAGATTTAGTATTTATCTCTTTGTTCTCTTTTATAACTTTGTACTTCAGTATTTCCTTTGTAACCTTTGAGATTTCTTGTATTACTATAGATGTATACTTGTGTTTGCTTTGATATGTCACCATAATGTGGCACTACTACCCTTGTCGGGTTGGGGTGTTACAATTTATGGTATCAGAGCCCAGGCTGACGACTTGTAATACATAAACCTGGACCTGTGAGTTTTGGACCATTAGGCTTCCACTGTAAGAACATAGGAGAACACCTTGAGAACTTGCTTTAGGATTTCTTAATATGAACTTATGTTTTGACAAGTGAGGAATGGGTAGACTATAAGGCATTTGTTTAAGTATCATTGCTTCCGCATCACTCTGATTCGTGCCTTGCTTTTGGTTAAAGCCTGTTGAGATCACTTTTGGAGATTGAAAGCTTATGCTTTGCACCACCTAAGATTTGAAACCTAAATAAATCTTGAAGGCATTGAGAATTGCATAGTAATTACCTGACACTATTTGATCCTTATCTTCAGATTCCGACTCTGACCTCTGATCCTTTTGTTAATCATTTTGATGCCTCTTCGGGCATTCTAAGAATCTCCATGGCGATGACGTACTTGATACATTCTGTGATTTGTCTCTTGCTTTTGATAAGCATCTATGAATCTTCCGACGCTATTTGATTTCGTCTTACCCATCTCTGTCCCTATGAGAAGTCTTGTGGTGTTTAACCACGAGTATAAGAATGTTTCCCTCTCACTTTTGAATGATAAGATTTGCTATGTTGATCTGTCTTTCTTTGGATAGTTAACTTCGATTTTATTCTGATAAGGGATTGGTTGATTGAGCATTCAAAATATTGACAACTATCCTCCTATGTCTCACCTTTGGCGCTTGAAACAATTTTGAACTCCCTACCATGATTACCGATTGTTAAACTTTTGGCTATCACTATTACTCTGGAGACTCGTGTGTTACTTTCGCGGTTATGAAGTTTTCCTAGAACCCATTTCGTACACCAATGAATGAACCTTATCTTGAGAGTTATTTGGCACCCTGAGTTTTCTGAATATGATTCCTGGTTGAACCACCAAGTTTTCCACCGGAGTGTGAAGTAGGATTTGACATGATACCGAGAGATTGTCTAGTCACCAAGCGAAGATGTCTTTCAGATGTGTCCGGGATCATACCGGTTGATTTGAGCAACCGGGAAGAGCAGCAACCGAAGACCAGGAAGTGAGTTTGCTTAAGTGTATCTTCTGGGCGTGTTTCAGTTTCGTTCACGATAAAGAAGGATGGTGACAGGGGATATGTATTGATTACTGGAATCTGAACCGTATTGCTGTTAGGAATCATTATTTCTCCACCCTGAAACGACTATGTATCTGTTCAATTTCAGAGCGCGAAGTTTACTTCAGATGGAAGTATCAATTGAGGTTATTCTTGGAATCGCCTTCCGTATTCGTAACGACTGCTATGACGGTTAGTGACGCTAATAGTATTAGCTAAAGCTCTGACTGTTTTGTGAATTTGATAAATGATGTTTTCTCGTGAGTACTTGGGCAAATGGTCATTGTATGACTTAATAGTACATTCGGAGATGAGGAAGAGCATGAAAATCATTTTTGCACTTTGTTAGAAATTTGATGATCATTTGTGCATTCTGGGAGGTTCATATTTGTTGAGACAACGGTGTTCTTAATTGAGGATATCTCTTTAAATCCCGCAAGTTTTGAAACTATCACCAAGTGGTCAAGACCGATAACATAGTGGAGAACTGAAATCTTTTAAACTTTGCAGAAGAATTCTGGAAGATGTTTACAAGTTGCGTTACCATTGATAAACTTCGTGAACAGGGAGAAACAGCTTAGTTTGATTGAGAATGGAGTTTTAGAAAAGCTGAAATAGAAATTAGCTTCCATACCTTCAAGCGGAACAAATTTTGGGACATTTTAGAAAGAGACTCGGTTATACTCCCATGCAGCACAGAAGGTTTTGCGTATACATCAAGGCAACTAGAAACATATTAGAAGAATTACTTCACTGCCTGACGTGGAGTTGACAACAGCGGTGGCTACCCTGAAGAGTGAAGACATTCCTTACAAGGAAGAAGTGTTGGCGATGCAGATGAAAAGAAAAAAAAATCTAGTCAAGATGGCGAACCTGGAACTGATGAAGATGTGCAGTCTCACTTCCCTATTCATCTTGGTTGTACTAAGATGAATTGGGAGGGGAAGTAGACTGGATGATGAAGGGATTTAAAGATCGTGCCAGAAATTCACATTACTCCATCACATTCCAAGAAGAACTGCAGGAGGCTTGATGAACCAGACACAAGCTCACGATTTTGTTTCACTTCCAGATTGATGGACAAACGAAGACAGATTAACCGGACTTGAAGAGATTGGATGTTTTGAATGAACGGATTTTGAAACAGACCTTTTATGTTTGGAAGAATTGATTCTGTGAACGCCGAAGTTTTTGACGACTAACTTTCACTTCCGTTGACTCACTTAAGCTTCGTTATATAATAATAAGATCCTCTAATGATTTAAGTTCTCTAGAAGCATTTCAGTTCCGTGTTTATTTTGCTTATGTTCAACGATGGCTTTGTTTTGGGGAATTTTGGCGAATTGTGGAAGATCTGATGCTTGTGGACGGCGTACCTTACTTCTGCTAGGCAATCTGGGATTCCGATACTCTTGCGAATAGTTTTGTTTCCCTCTTGACTATGACACTTGATTTTGTTGACCTCTGAGACTGTAGAAGTACTAGGTGGATTAAGATAGGTTGTTTTGATCACGACTCGAGATAAAGTATGATCATCATGAAGGCATATTTATGTGGTGCTAGTATTATGACGCCTGATCAACGTGATAATACTTACACCATATAACGTGCACTTATTGTGGCCATAGGATATCTTGAGGAGTACCTAAGAAGTTTAGAATTTGATCTCCGTTGGATTATCCGTGATTAGTGAGACTTTAGGTTCATTCTACCTATGCGTATACTCTGCCTTCGTTCATTAGATATCTGGATGAGTTTGGACTCTCGTTTTGCATTCTGTTGACCTCAGTTATAAATCTTGAACTCTTTGTAGAGCTCTCTACGGTGATACAGTTAATTTGATTTGAAATTTTGTTCGTGTTTCATATGAGCTTTCCAGAAGATTCACCTATCATCCATTTTATGTTGCATGGACCTTTTGATCAGAATCAACCTAATTTTTCTCCTTATGAGGAATTTAAACCCACCTTGTTTTGATTGAGTCATGAGAAACTATTTGGTTTGAGGATCCTTTTTGGAAGAACCTCCCCGGGCGTGAGAATGTTTGTGACGATCTTTTGCGTTTTGCTACGACTTCGTCTAACTTTGCGATTTCAAATTTCATGGACGAAATTTTTCTTTTAGAGGGGAAGAAGTTGTAAAACCCAAAATTTCAAAACATGCAAAATTACCAAAATACCCTTGTAACTTAAAATTTCAATTAACACTTAAATAAAACATCAAATAAATCCTAAACTCTTGGAAACTAGCAACATATGTAGTATGATAATTTTTGCATGAACATTTTAATATTCTAAATGTCCTAAAAATACTTGTCACATCAAAAAAAAAATATATTATGGACCGAAATACATATGTATGTATATTTATTTTCTTGTAAAATAATTAAAACTAATTAAAAATAAGATAAGCATTACAAATTGGGAAGGAATCCTTGAAAATCAATCTTGATCTCATCTAATCACCCTTTGGCCAAAATTCATGCCCTCTCCCCCTCTTATACACGGTTTATATATTATTTCCTTATTATGCATTCTTTAAACCCTAAAAACAAAACCAAAACTCCCATTCGGCCACCACAATTTTCCATGACTTATTGGCATTTTTCTTGGATACATTGGAGTTAGAAGGAGGCTAAAAAAATAGGAGTTAGAATTATAGAGGCTTGGTACGCTTGGTTTTGATTTTTGCTCGAGTTCTATCCTAGCCGAGAGGTACAAAATCCCCACTCTTCATTCGATCATCCTAAAACTTATCTGGTATTTTTGTGACACTCTTTACATCATATATGACCCATATAAAATGGTTATCATGATCCATGCATGCTAGATAAATCGTATTAATTCTAAATATCAAAAACAGGAAATAAAACCAAAACCGGCCATGCGATTTTTCTAGGCCTTATACATATTTTATTTTGATTCTTTACATGTCATATAACACTATAAAAATGATCCTTGTAATTTTCGAAACATAAATCATCCTTGGTGAGTTATTTTGTTAACCGGATTTAAAAAGAAAAAGGTTTTAAAAATAAAAATCAAATCAAATGGGTTAGGGTTAGGGTTCTTCATGTTGGATATGGTATAGTTAATGTGTTTTAAGGTTGAATTAATGATTAGTAATGATTGATGAATTTTAAGGTTAGGGTTTACATGTTTCTTTAAAACCGATTGATGAATTATAAAGTTTCGGGTGTGTTTTGTAATTTTATAAACGTGTGGGTTAGTTTTGTAAGATACTTTGGACCAGGGGTGAATCGTATAAAATATAATATGGGGGTATTATATGTAAATTTTGTACCTAAAAGGTTTAAATGGAATGTTATTTAATTATAAATCCGATTTGAAATTTTATAAAAAATAGGGGCTTGTTTTGTAAATTATATAAAATGAAGGGTGTTTCGTATATATATTAGTGTAAGGGTGTAATGTTTAATTTTGGATAAGTGAAGGCTTAATGTGTAAATATGAATGTTATAAGGATTAAATTGTAATTTAATTAATTATAAGGTTTAAATTGTAATTTAATTAATTAAATAGCCTAACTTTTAAAATTGTTTAAGTTAAAGGATTGGAATTGTAATTATGGGAAACTTATGGATTAAAATGAATAACTTGTAATATGTTCACTTTAGACCTTTATCTTTGGTATATTTGCAATTAAAACCCTAAAATATAGAAAGTTGTTTAACCCTAAACTATTATAACTTGCTAAAATGAACCCTATTTTCCATAATAATAATTAATTGATAACTTAACTTAATTCATAAAACTAAATCTTTCTAATTATGGGAATCTGCTAATTATAGAAACTTACTAAATAAGGAAACTTTCTAAAAATGAAAACTTACTATATTTGGAAAGTTACTAAATTTGGAAAGTTACTTAAATTGGAAAGATAAGCTAAAATTAGTAGTCTGAATTAAGAACCATTTGTAATTCTGTCTTCTACTCATTTAGGTGTGAAGAAGGAGTGATCTGACTCTTGTCTGTGTTTGCTATTCTTGTGTTTGCTTTCTATATAAGGTACAGATATTCTGACCTTCTCACAGGTTTCTATTGAACTCTCTCTCTCTCTCTCTCTTGCTCCTTTGAAACTTGCTATGCTCCCCTTGATTTGTGAACCTTGCTATGCTCCCCTTGATTTGTGAACCTTGCTATGCTTCCCTTGAAAAATTGAATCTTGCTACGTTCCCTTAATACTTGATATAATTCGTTCGTTACCCTGTGACATGAATACTCAAATCCTTGGATACCTTGAAGGTTCTTTTGATATTATAACTGAATGCGAAAACCTTTCTTAATAATATATGAAAATGTTTTGAGAAAAGCTATTTTAAAACGATGTTGTTGAGCACGATGCGATACCACTTTTAAATTTAATTTTACTAAAAGTTTTATGAAAACTACTTTTAAGACTATCTTTATGAAAAACTTTACTAAATATCATTTTATGGAAAGTCACTTATTGAAAGATTATTTCTAAATACGTGTATGATATAAAACCTCTGAATTAAATCTTTACTATGAACCTACGAATCATTTGATTATGAACCTTTGATATGATCTATTTGAACTTTGATTTAAACCTTTGCTATAAACCCTATGCTATGATTCTTGATTTGAACCTTGACTTGAACTTTGATATAAACTTTGATATGATATTCTTGAAATGGAAACTTGACTTGAAACACTTGATATGAAACTTGAACTTGGACACTTGATACTTGATTTGACCCTTGATCCACAGTTTGAGACTACGAGCCACCACTTGTATACTAGGCATGAGGGTTTCATGTCCTTGTCATTGATGCACCGATGGCATGACTCTAGGGTAGGAGAGTGATGACCTATCCCGTCCCTGACTTGACTTGTTACATAGAGGAAGTACATGGCCTACTGGGACGTATGGATGCATCCTAGATTTGTTACTTGTTTCGATGGATTTATCATGATATTACTTGTTATATACTTGGTGACTGATGGTGTGTGCGATACACGTCTTTCACAGCTTGGGAGTTAGCTACTCCAACCCTTGAGGCATCCCCTCACATTATACTTAGTATCCCGAGGTCACCCCTCCGGATACATGGCTACTTGGTTACTCGAGACTTGACTTGATACTTGACTTGACTTGGGCTCGTGGTGGATTACTGTTTTCCTTACCTTTTAATCTTTTACTTTTTCCCTAACTCTTTTTATACCATGCATTGTTTTCCCTTACTTCACTATTCTATTATTTCTGCTTGTTACCTCTATATCTGTTCACTGGGCTTTTTAAGCTCAGCCGCATTCCTTTTCCTGCGGCAGGTGTTTGTAAGAAGCTGAGTTATGAGTGGAGAGTACCGTTGGACTTAGAGAACTACACGTTGATAGCTACTTTGAAATAGAGATGACTAGAAGGATTGGCATTTTCAGATTTAGTATTTATCTCTTTGTTCTCTTTTGTAACTTTGTACTTCAGTATTTCCTTTGTAACCTTTGAGATTTCTTGTATTACTATAGATGTATGCTTGGGTTTGCTTTGATATGTCACCATAATGTGGCACTTCTACCCTTATCGGGTTGGGGTGTTACAATTTATGGTATCAGAGCCCAGGCTGACGACTTGTAATACATAAACCTGGACCTGTGAGTTTTGGACCATTAGGCTTCCACTGTATGAACATAGGAGAACACCTTGAGAACTTGCTTTAGGATTTCTTAATATGAACTTAAGTTTTGACCAGTGAGGAATGGGTAGACTATAAGGCATTCGTTTAAGTATCATTGCTTCCACATCACTCTGATTCGTGCCTTGCTTTTTGTTAAAGGCTATTGAGATCACTTTTGGAGATTAAAAGCTTATGCTTTGCACCACCTATGATTTGAAACCTAAATAAATCTTGAAGGCATTGAGAATTGCATAGTAATTGTGTGGAACGGTTTTGTTCTTATTGTTTGAGATATTTATGTATTGAATGTGTTTAGCATGCGGAATCTACTACAACACACTTAAAAGAACACAAGGTGGTGAGTTTAAGTAAACGTGAGTATGCAATGAACAAAGAACACAACTTTGGTTAACACAAAACGATTCAATATTATTGATGAAATAATACGGATGATCTAAGTATCACCGGGATTACAAAGTAATCTTGAATCTAAGATTGTAAAAGGATTTGTGAATTGAAGTAACTAAGTTACTTGAGAGATAGTTTTTGTTTTGGTTAATAGTTGGTAAAGATGCATGCATGAAGTGGTGTCTAAGATATCCTTTTATAAGATAAGGATATCTTATTACAAGTTTGTCAAGTGGTTGAATATAAAACTATACTTTGACTATATTGGCGCCTACAATTAAATACAACTACCAATGTACAACTCTGCCATATTCTTCTGTGAACCACAGAAGACTAAATCACTTCTACATAACGTATAACAATGTACAAAGACTAATAATTCAACTAAATATCTATTACAAAATATCTAATCGACTTGACATAAGCTTGGCAGGCTCTTCATCAACTAGCAGTACCTTCTACCCAGAAGGTACTGGTAGAACATCTTCATACTCCTCAAAATCAACTAGCAGGCTCTTTAACATCTTTGGCAGGCTCTTTGACTTGAACATTTTATTCCCAAAAATCCTCCCCTAAACTTGTTATTTCCATAAAAATACACAAGTTTCTGATGAATAAAATACATATCTTGAGGATTTGAGAGAACTCTTCCAAAAACCTTCACTCTCTGTTCTTCCTTTTTCTTTCATATTGCTCAGATATGCTCCTCAGCAAACTCTGAACAATTTCTGAGTTCTCATCATCTTTGTCACACCTTAATCTCTTGGAGATCATAGTTTTAAGCACTTCATAACTAAGTGGATACTCTTTCTCAGCCAACATAAAGAGTTCTATCCCATTTGTGTGAAAAGGTGATGAATATTGCTATGGCTTAGAAATTCCCAAGTTGTTGAAGGATCATAATAGGGAAATTTCCAATGAACATCTTTGGGATCAGGATCAAACATCCTATTGAATTCTACCCAAAGTTCTTGTTCCTTAGCATCTGTACTAGAAGTTGTGTCTAGTCTAATCTGCACTAGATTCCACAATTCTTCCAAGTCTGCTCTGTCACATGCTCTAACTAAATTTTCAAAATTCTTAAAAATAGCAAACTGTCCCCCAACCCTTGTTATTTTCCATGATTTTCCTAATCTATCATGGTTGATCTCCCAATCAATAATAGGTCTTCTACAGCTAATTGGATCAGCATGAATGATAGTAGGCAAAGTAATCAACATTTTACTTACTTGCTCTGTGTCCAATTTTGCTACTTCTTTCTTCTGAGCATCCTTCTTCTTCATTGAGGGGTGTACATCAGATGGAACTTTATAGTAAAGACTCTTGTAGGCTTGTAAATACAGGAAGAAGATTTCATCAGCAGATTTCTTCTTTAGTTGATAGTCAGTCCAATTTGCCTGACCTTTCAAAAACCTTTTCATAAAAATCACCTGATCTTTCTGAGATTGTCCTACCTTAAAACCACTTTTCTGATTTTCCTTCATCTTTTCAAAAATGTCAGCCAAAGCTACATCTTTGTACTTCTTGTTGATGAAAGATTCAAGTGCTTCTGTTTTCTCATCAGAATTGAGTGTCTTGTCATTTACTATATTTGCTGCTTGACCTTTCACAATTGGATCATTATTGATAATCCATAGCATCTGTGCATCAAAGGTTTCTTGAGCAATTTGAGTATCAAGAAGAGTCTGAGCAGCATCTTCAGCATCTTTCTGCTCTTTCATTACTGCAAGCATTCTTGAAGCTTCAAGTGCTTTTAGCTCTTCTTCATGAACCCTTTTGGCCTCTTCTTCTCCTAAAGCCATCTGAATTTGCTGTGTTCTTTTCAACTTCTTGGATTTAGGCTCATCTTCAATCATAATGCCTTTGCCCTTATCCTTTGGAGTTGGTGCTTGTGATGGAGCAGAAGATTGCTCATCAGCAATTAAATCCCTCTTTCTCTTGTACACTTTCTCAGCAGACCCTTTGTACCCCATAGCCAATAGCCTTTCTATCCTAGCAGGCTCTTCTTCTGGCCTAGCAGGCTCTTGCCCTGCTCCAACAGGCTCTTCATCATAAACTTGAGTTCCATCATGGAATTCAAATTGAGCCTCTTCCTCATCTTCAGAACTATCCTTCCTCCCCTTTTTGGAAGAGTGACCTATCCTATCAACATCTGACTGTGAAGAACTAGATAAAACAACCTTTGCAGACTTTTTACCCTTTAGCTTCTTCACTTCACCCTCCAATCTCTTTACCCTCTTTACTAATTTGATGTTGATCTCAGAAAACTTCTTGCTTTGACTTTTAAGAGCATCTTCTAAGAACTTCACCTTGTCTTTCAGTTCTTGCATTGTCTGAGGTGATTGGGTTTGTGATACATGATGTGATGATGTTGGTGGTGTTGCTAATGGTACTGGAGATGGTATTGGTGATATTTGATGTGTTGGGGAAATGTAACCATGTGAAGAACTAGATGATGGTGTATCAGCTGATGGTGTTGGTTCTTCTGGATGTTGTGGTAACATTTCATCAAAAAGTGGTATTTCTTCCCCTCTAAAACCAATTCTCATATTTGAAAATACTTTGTGAGAAAGTTTTGGTGTGTCATAAATTGAGTCTGTGGGAAGTAACAAATGTTTTAATTTTGCAATGATGCATCCAATAAATCTTGGATACATCAAAAACTTTGTTTCACTTTTCACATTTTTAATCAATCCCTCAAAAATATGTTTTGAAAAATTGTATTTTCTGTTTGTGGCTAAGCAAATGAGAGCAGAAGCCATGTTACCACTAAATTGCTCCCAAGAGGTTTTCTTCTGGCTCAAACAGTGAAGGATTGTGTGAATCAAAAATCTCCATTGTGGAGTAAGATGCTTTTTCAGAAAAGTGAGTTTGTTAGACTCAGCATGATACCCCATTCTTTGTAAATTTTCAAAAATTTCAGTATCTGGTAACTGACTAATACCATCAGAATCATCCAAATGAAGATGTCTTCTTATGGATGACTCAGTAAGAGTCAAGTGTTTACCATCCACTTTGGCCTTAATTCTTTGTTCCCCATTTTCAGAAGTTTTAATTTTAGCAGATTGCCAAAATTGTAAAATTTGTGTTTCATAAATAGTGGGATTGACTAGTAAAGCAAACCTGATATAGGAGTTATTTAAAAATTCCACTACTTGATGAAATGAGGCATTATCCTCTGACTTCTCCAAAAATGCTAACTGATTGTGACGTTGGACAAAGTTTAGAACAACTGTGGAAGCCATAATGAAAATTTTGAATATGATGGTGGGATTTGTTTGTAGTACTGGTAGAAGATGAAAGGTGTATGTGAATTATGATAATGACTGATGAAAGAAGATATGAGAGAATTACTTTTAACCGACAATAAGAAAGATTATAATAAGTAAATGTATAGGCGGTTAAAAAGATCTTTTATATGTGAAATATAATATAATATAATCATCAGTAATTTACATAACTACCCCAACGGCTAACTTTAACTACCAGGCCTAAAGGCTAAAACTTTTTCTGACAGGCTCAACGGCTATATAGCAGTACCTTTTTATACTAGCAGTACCAATTTTGAACTACCAGTACCTTTGAAAGTTTTATAAAAATCCCTTATAGTTTTTAGCAAACTACCAGCTATCAACGGATTTGAGTTGTCTTTACCAAAAGCCGTTTGCTTAAGGACTAGCTAACTATTTACAATTAAGTATGGTTAGTTAACAACCATATAGTTTTTGGTAAACTATCAACCATCAACGGATTTGATTTGTCTTTACCAAAAGCCGTTTGCTTAAGGACTAGCCAACTCTTTAGTTTGTAAAAACTTGGTGAGTGGAATACCAAAAGCCATGATGGCCCAAAGATGGTGCAATTTCCTTGGATGGAGGAAATTAAAAAGGCAATGATGCTGTGTATCTTGGATGATTGGTTCAACAAGTGAAATCATCTAATGTTATGCCTTTGAGTTGAAACTTTCCTTAGTTTGATCTAGATAGAACTTTCTCCTTGAGAAATGCTTCATCCCTTCTAGATATGTGATCTAACTCTCTCTTTTTCAACTTTGCATCATCTTGTATGCTCTTGTCTTTCCTTTCATAAATTGGTTTCTCTTCCATTCTGGGCTATTAATTCCTCCCCTGAGATTGTTATCTCTCCTGAAATGAATATAACTTTTGTTGCTCCTTTTTGTTTGGAAGAACTCTTGTTTTGTTATCAACCTGAAATGTGTTAGTTGCAAACCAAAAGAACAAAGTGCAAAGCACTTGATCTATAGCATTTTAAACATTCAAGCCTTAATGTGAAACAAAACATAGGAATTTTATATCAGCAGGACCAATTATGAATAGACAGTACCTTTGACTAACTAGCAGTACCATGTTTAAAAAGCTAATACCAGTTGATTTTATGAACAAAAACACATGTTTTTCAAAGATTTATCATTCCAATACCTCCTACAAGATATTTGAATCTACCTAAATCAAAAGCTTTGGTGAGAAGGTCTGCATAATTCTTTTCAGAATCAATTTTAACTACTTGAATTAACCTTTTCTCATTGCAATCCCTTATGAAATGGTGTCTGACTTCAATATGCTTTGTTTTTGAGTGTTGAACTGGGTTTTTAATGATACAAATAGTACTGCTATTGTCAATATAAATAATGGTGTTAAGAAAATTGTACCCATAGTCAAGCATCTGATTTTGGATCCAAAGAACTTGCCCACAACAACTTGCACCAGCAACATATTCTGCTTCAGTTGTAGAATTGGCCACCATTGTTTGTTTCTTGCATTGCCAAGAGATTAGTCTGCAACCAAGAAATTGACACCCACCAGTTGTGGATTTTCTGTCTAGAGTTGCACCAGCATAGTCACTATCCGAATAAGCCACCAATTCAAAATATGATTCCCTTGGATACCAAAGACCCAACCTTGGTTGACCTTTAAGATATCTAAAGATTCTTTTGACTGCTGTGAGATGAGAGATCTTGGGATGTATTTGAAACCTTGCACATACACATACTAAGAACATGATATCTGGTCTTGATGATGTAAGGTACATCAAAGACCCAATCATTGATCTATAATTGTGCAAATCCATATCTTCTCCTTCAGCATCCTTGAGTAGCCCTTTGTCTGGATCCATTGGTGTACTTGCAACCTTAGAATCAGCAAAATTAAATTTCCTTAGGATCTCTGCTACATACTTATCTTGGCTGATAAATATGCCTTCTTTGGATTGTTTCACTTGGAGACCCAAAAAGAAAGTAAGTTCCCCCATGGAACTCATTTCAAACTTACTATGCATAAGTTTTTCAAATTGTACACACAAGTCTTGGTTTGTTGACCCAAAGATTATGTCATCAACATAAATCTGCACTAGCAAGATGTCTTTCTTTGTTCTTTTGATGAACAAAGTTGGATCAATCCTGCCTCTTTGGAATCCACTTTCTAGTAGAAAACAAGCCAATGTTTCATACCATGCCCTAGGAGCTTGGTGTAGGCCATACAAAGCCTTGGTAACTTTATAAACTTTGTCTGGATACTCTGCATCAATGAAGCTGTAACACCCCCAATTTCGTGATATGCAGCGGAATTCAAGCTGGGTGTTACTTCATGGCACAACAGTTAAATAGTAGAAAACGATCACCAATTAGGTCGTTTTAAAAGATTTATCATTCGAAATATCAGAGTTTACAAAATAAGTCCCAGTGGTTTCCAAAGTTTATTAAATAGGTTTTCGAATGATAATTTATAGCCTTCATAAGTATCCGTGCTCCTCCGTGCCATCCGTGCTCATTATGGACCTGAGATAAATACATGCTAAAAGCGTCAACACAAAGGTTGGTGAGTTCATAGAGTCTGTAGTTGAAAACTGTTGATTTACAAAAGCAAAGAGTTCGTGAGTAAATATTGTTGATTTCCAAAATCAAAGAGTTTAGGAGTCCATAGTAGTTGTAATTAAATAGTTGTTTATCAAAATCATGAGTGAGTAATACCATAGTGTTTAAAGGTAAACCAGTTGATTGTCAAAAATCAAAGTGTGAGTGAATCCATAGAGTTTGTATAAAATCAGTTGATTATCAATAATTTCAAGTTTAAGTAGTAATTGTAGCAAATACAATTATTTATAAAATAAGCGATGGGTTATGATAATATACACCCATAGTTGGTTTGTTATAAAGTGAGTGGTGAGTTAAGGTGTTATACTCCCATAGTTGGTTGGGTTGCCCTAACCGGGTCAACACAAAATAGTTATAGTTTGCCAAATAGTGATTTTCTGCTATATAGTGAAAACAAGTTCAAGTTAAATAAAATCATGGCAATACTGTATCATGACTACAATATCGTTTCTATTGCTCTAAGCCTCATGAAACTCAACGCTTAACAGGCATCAAATATGATGTAAAGTATATAGGCCCTCAGGTAGGTATTTGCCAATAACCTATAGGTTTGTTTAAATAAGGTGCGCTTGGGTGGCTCATCACAGCAGACCCAAACGGGGATTGTCAGTCCCAAATAGATCTATTCACAATTATTTACGTTCACTCGTAAGTGATTAAGGTTCATGAAATGAGGGACTTCGAACATGGCAATAAGGTAAACTTAGGCAATAGTGAATCAGGTATAGCATACAGTTGAAAATCATTTGTGATCATGTTTATAGCAGGTATCTCTCCATGAGATATAAAAATGTAGGAAGTGGATTTATAAACTCATAATAGTTTGTAAATGTTTAAAAGTACTTTTATAATTAAAAGCAAGTATTAAGTCTCAATAACGAGCAGAGCGTTTCATCAATTAAGTACGTTGTTTAAAGTAAACCAGTAAAGTTTATATGTAAAGCGAACATGTATCGCCTTCAAAAGTAAATCAGAGTAGGTAAAAGAGTAGTTTATGGAACTCACAGTAATGTGTAAACAGTTAGGAGTACTTATGAAAAGTAAAAGCATTGTATTTGAGCATGTATCTCCCCCAAAGAGTTTATAAAACAGTAAACAAGAAAAGTGGGGCTATGAACTCACAGTAGTATGTAAAAGTTAAGAGTACTTGTGAAAGTAAAAGCAAGTAGTTGAGCATGTATCTCCCCCAAAAGTAGTTCAAAACATTTAAAAGTAGGGGCTATGAAACTCACCTGATGCGATAGCTATAATGATGAAAGAGGATTTACTGAAACACAATTTCAGTTGAGATTTCGGAGATAGCTTTACACATGACCTGAATAATAATAATGTTTGAGAATTTGTTTCAGCACGAATAATGAATGCGATATGAGGAATCGTATGACGAGTTGATCGGTGACGTGAGTGTGAATGGTTTAAGAGGTTTTGAGTTCAAAATAATATTCTCAATAATATTATTTTGTTGTTATGATTTCGAGGTGGAAAATATATATACTATATATATTTATTGGAGTGGGGAGTAAATAATATATTATTTACAGTTTATGCGGATGCGGTCCTAACATAAAAATAGATGTTAACATATTTATTTAACGGAAGGTGGTAAAATAATATAAGTTTAATACTTATAAAGAGTTTGGATAAAAAAATGTCAAGTGTCCAACCTTGAGGGGCTGATTGTGTAAGTTTTATATTAGTTATAAAACTTATAAAGGTTTTAATGTAAATTTTGTTCAAGGTTAGGGACTGAAATTGTAAACGTAATATAAGTTTCAAATTATAGAAGTTTTAAGAAAAGGTGATAAGTGTTTGAAAAGGAGGGATTAAAACTGTCAAGAGGCTAAAGTTTCAAAAATAGCAAAAATAGTAAAAACTGCCATAGGCAGGATTCGAACCAAGGACCTTTCGCTCAGCAACCAAGTTCCCACCCAACTGAGCCAAAGGCTTTTTGTTGTTTTAGTTTACTGATTGATATATTTAAAGGGTTTTGCTACTGTCTTATATTTGTTAAAGTTTTACTCACAGTAACTGTGATCGTGTATATGCATGTGTAGGTTTAGTTGTTGAGTTCTCTGTTGTATTACCACCCAAAGACCAAGGGTACGTTTTAAAATGTGAGTTTTAGACGTGAAGTTTGGTTGCTTGTCGATATCATGGAATAAATAGGTACGTGACATTTTTATGTCACAATATACATGTTCAAGCATAATGTACACGAATGGAAGATAGGGAAATATGACTCGAAATGAATTAAAAACGAGATGAGGGGACTTACAAGGTCTCGAAGGTGGACTGTGGTGCGTTGGAAAGAATTTAGGAACACAAGAGTCCTTCGAACCAAGATCGTATAGCAACTAATGTATACGTTTGGCTTCAAAACAACTTATCCGATTGGTTTATTAGTTCCTGGTATTCGAGAGATTTTCTAACTAAGTATAAAGACTTGTGAGTGGGAGGTGGAAGTTTGAGAGTGAAGGGTGTGTTTACAGTGGGATTGCATGCATGTTTATATAGAGGTGTTCGGTTCATGCATGTGAAGTTCCAGCGAATATCATTTGTAGTTTAGCTCCTGTGTTCATGCGTTTGTTGTATTGTGGCGTGAGAATAGAGTGTAAACAAGATTGGGTGTGTTAGTGAGTAATATGATGGTTGCTTGTGATGCTTGTGGCCGGCGGTAAATACCAAGAGAAGAGGACAAATGAGTATTTGAGTTGCTGTGGTTACTGTGAAGTAAGGGAAGGGCAAAGCAACTTTGCAACTCGTTTGTTTGACTGAAACAGTGAGCAAGGAGTGGAAGCATTGAGTGTGTGAGAGTTGTGTACGTGAGGGAGTACATATATTACATGTGATTCACTTATCACTAGATTTCAAGAGGTTGTGTTTCGGTTTGTAGCATATGATAAGAAGAGTTTCAACAAAGTCTTTCTTGTGGTGGTTCAAACAGGAGAAAGAAAAATAGAAGTCATGCTTTGTTTGTTTTATAGTGGCATGAGAATTTGAGTGTTAGAATAGGTTGAGTGTGGCAGTGAAGAAGTGAATGATTGCAAGATTGGCATGATGGTTTATTGTGGTTGCATTGGTCGGCATTTACAAACAAAAAGGTAAGTGACAAAAGGGTTTTAATGTTGATACAGCTTGTTACTGTGGAAACAAGGGAAAGAACAATAAACTTGGTGACTTGTCTGTTCGAATAACAGTGACAAAATAGAGAAAAGAGAGTTTGTTTTGTGAAGGTATGCATGTGTACGAGAGTATGTATATATATTATATTGCATGGGATTACAAGATAAGGTCAAGTGGGTTTTCATTTTGGAGTTAGTGCATGTACTAAAGTCGTTGTTTTGTAGTAGCGTGTGAATGCATGTGAGAGTTGAGTGTTAGAAGAACATAGAGTGTGTAAGTGAAATTGAGTGTGTAAGTGCACTGAAATCATGGTCCTTGTTCTATCTTGTTTGTCTTGGAATTTATTCTACATAACAATTCAAGGGTCGGTTTGGATTATGTGTTGGTCATAACAATTTAATTTCAATGAGTGATTGGTTTAGTAGCACGTGGGAATTAAAGAATTGGATAGTGTGTGATTTGTCCTTGTGGTTGTTGTTCGAACAAAGAAATAAAGAGGGAATTATGGTTGTTAAGTCGAGTTGGGAGAAAACGTGGCAAGGTAAACGTTTCTTGTTGCGTTTATAGAAGTTAAACTTTGGTAGAGTTGGGTTGGGTTTGTGTTAGGCCAATTGAAGAGAATAAGAAAAATAATAAGAGTTCGTTTGGTACGTTTAGTTCGTAGGAATATTGGGTCGAGTTCCCTAATTTAGAAAATAAACGTATCTAAACATTTAACTTTGTTGTGTCGATGTGAAGTGAGAGTGGGTTTGTAAGATTAATGTTAAATGAGATATCGAAATAAAGATATAGAAGGCTTGTGACGACACGTAAATGAATGAGTGAATATTAAAGAAAATCACAACACCTTATATTGAAATGAGATATGTCGATTGTGAGACTATCATGGTACGCACTGGTGACATAAAGAATGAGCGAATGTGTTACGACGTTTAGATTGACACGGTTGAATAAAGCGAAAATTTAGCCCGTAAAATGGCTAATTTAATAGTGGTTATGGTTTACTGTTCGTTAATTGTTTATAAATGACAGGGGAAATTTACGGGATGTTATAGTACCTACCCGTTAAACCGAATCCCGTCCCGGGAAATTTACGGGATGTTATAGTACCTACTTGTTTTTACTTTCAAGGTACTATAAACTTTAACGAATTACTATGAACTTATAAATCCTCTTTTATACATTTTTATATCTCATGGAGAGATACCTGTGTTAATACAAATAGCGTCCCAAAAACGTTATTTATATTCTTTGATCTTTCATTAGTTTTGTTAATGACAAATATAAGGAATATCTTTTAGCAAATAATAAATACTAGCTTAGTCTCTTAAGTACACACTTTACACTTCACATATTAACTTAGAATTACAAGTTTAGTAACTTGTTTCCTTAAAAGGAAACTTTAATTCATAATCTATGCCATGACATCATTGTATGCATCACATACAATATCTTTGATATATCTTGGTTAGATATGCAAGCAACATAGTTGACATTTGAAGATCTTGGATGATATGGTAAGATACAACTAAGATATGGTAAGAGACAACTATTACATAGCTGTCACATCCCACGGATCCAAGTGTTATAAGGGACGGATCCCTTTTGAAGGATCCGCCGGATCCGTGGGAGCCTTTCCTTGCTTGCCTATAAATAGCAGGCTTGGTATTTGATCTTGGCATCACTCATATAGCTTAAACACATATACTCATTCAGTACATATCTTACTAACATCATTCATAGTTGCATTTCACTTTGATCTTCCATTTTGTAGAAAGGAGATCAAGCATTCAAGGATCTACAAAACCGTAATCCTTTAGTTGCATTACTGTGTGATCTTATAGTTTGTTTCACACATCATATCTATCATTTGTAATCAGTGAGTGTGGTTAGTACTTTAGTCCTTAAAGTACAAAGAGTGTAGGGAGTGGTTGTACCCGTGTAAAGAACTCGACATCTAGCTTAGTGTCGGTAAAGTAAGTAGGCGACGTCAGGTTGGTTCTACCTAGTGAAAAGAACCCGGTGTTTAGCTTAGTACCGGAAAAGGAAGTAAGCGACGTGTAAAGGTTTTCTCCGCCTAGGAAAGGAGTTTGTTTCTTAGTGAAAGATAAACTCTCGAGTAGGAAACTCGGGGAGTGGAGTAGGGCAAGGAATAGAGTTCTTGTAGCCGAACCACTATAAACAACTGTGTCGTGTGGTTTGATCTTTCCTCTCTTTATCTTTTGTTTACATTGTGTGATTATTTATTTGTGATTGTTTCCTTTGAATTAACATATAGTAACAAAGCAAATAAAACTTTAAAAACGGTAAAAACTATTCAACCCCCCTTCTAGTTTTCCACAATTGGCATCAGGAGCTACGTTACTTAAGATCTTTAAAATATATTGTATTTTAAAACTTAAAACGATCCATGGATTTTGAAAACTTTAAAGAAGGGCAATCTATGCAGAGACCACCTCTATTTGAACCAAATTGTTTTATTTATTGGAAAAATCGCTTTGAGACTTATGTAAAGTCAAAGGATATAGATCTATGGTATATTATAGTTGATGGTGATTACAAGCCTATTTGTAATAATATTTCGGGTGGTCGGGATGATGGAGCTTCTCTTACTCGTCACAGTGATGAGCAAAAGAAACTAATTGCCAAAAATAACGAAGCCAAAATGATGCTTTATAATGCCTTACCTAAGAAAGAATATGAAAGAGTTTTTATGTGTAAAACGGCTAAGGATATTTGGCAATCTCTTATTATCACACATCAAGGAAACTCACAAGTAAAAGATAACAAAATTGATCTTCTTGTCCAACAATACGAACAATTTGTTATCTCTGAAGATGAGACCATTGATAGTGCGTTTGCTAAGTTCAATACTATAATTACATCACTTAAAGCACTTGATGAATCTTTTTCTAGCAAGAATTTTGTCAGGAAATTTCTAAGAGCACTCCATCCGAAATGGAGAGCAAAGGTGACAGCTATTGAAGAATCTAAGGATCTCTCAAGCATGACACTGGATGAGCTCATAGGAAACCTAAAAGTTCACGAAATGATTATGGAAAAAGACTCGGAAATTGTCAAAGGCAAAAAGGAGAAGATTAAGTCTATTGCCTTGAAAGCCAAAGTCGAGTCAAGTGATGATGAGTCTTGTTCAAACAGTGATGATGAAGAATATGCCATGGCTGTGAGGGATTTCAAGAAATTCTTCAGGAGACGAGGAAAGTTTGTAAAACCACCTCGTGATGAAAAGAAATCCTCTCGGAAAGATCGTGACGATAAGAGAGGTAAGGATGATAGGAAATGCTATAGGTGTGGTGACTCCAGTCACTTAATAGGAGAATGTCCAAAGCCTCCAAAGACCAAGTCTCAAAGAGCCTTCGTTAGTGGAGCTTGGAGCGATAGTGAAGGAGATGATGATGATGAGCCTAAGAACAACGAAATTGCACTTATGGCCGATGACACAGAAGAGGTACATTCTGATTCATACTCCTTTATAGATGATGAAACCTTAGAAGTAGAATATAACAAACTGTGTGATGTCACTTTAAAAATCATAAACAAAAACAAGTTTTTGAAAACAAAGACAACACTTTTAGAAAATGAAATATATTGGCTTAAAGAAAAAGCAATAAGAATTGAAAAAGGTAAAGTTAGTAAAGAAACATGTGTGTCTTGTCAAGAACTAAAACTTGAACTAGAAACCTTAAGAACCACACAGGAAGATTTAATCAAACAAAATTCAAAGTTTAAAAGGTTTGATAAAAACATAAGTTGTGCAGATGAAATAATGAAAATGCAAAAGCTACCTCATGATAAAACAGGACTAGGCTTTATGAAACTAGGAACCTTAAGTGATTATAAGGAACAGACTGTGAATAAAACTGATTCAACCAAGTTGGACACCCACGGATCCGACGGATCCAAAAATTTGGATCCGCCAGGTATATCCAAGGGATCCGCGGGTACAGAAGTTGAACAGAAGGTTCACAAAGTCGACCGTTCCGAGTTTGTTAAAGTTACTAAGAAACCTAACAGTAGCATAACCAATAATAAACACAAACCAACAGTATCTTTAGGAAGAGGTCAAGCTAGAAATGAATATAGAGTTAAAACGAATCAACAAAGACCTCAGATGAGTTTTCCCAAACACCCCTTTCCAAAGAGTATAGTTAATTCACAACACACTTATCAAAATAATTGGAACCAAAACATGTCTAGAAACCTTCATGGTCCTAATTATATGCCGTGGAACAATTGTCCACCTTTTCAGTACATAAACCATGATAATGTCATGCTTAACCCAAACGGACCCATGAGATATTGGGGACCAAATGCTTGAGTCTTTTATGAACATTAGGTATGCTTGAAAGTTGATCTTGAACCTGATGAGTGGATCAAAGATAGTGGGTGCTCAAGACATATGACGGGAAACAAAAATCTTTTCTCATCCTACCAAGTGTATGACGGAGGTAATGTCACATTCGGTAGCAAGCTTAAAAGTAAAATCATCGGAAAAGGTACAATCTCTCATGACTCTCTATCTATTGATGATGTTGCTCATGTAGATAATTTAGGATTTAATCTACTTAGTATAAGTCAATTATGCCGCAAAAAGTATAACGTCCTTTTCAGTGAAAATGGAAGTAAAATACTTAAAGATGGCATAACCGTAGGAAAAGGTGTTTTAAAGAATAATGTCTATGTTATGAAATTAGATAAAACACCTAAAGATAAGTTATGTCTTACCTCCTTGGACGAAAACTCAACTCTATGGCATCGACGCTTAGGTCATGCAAATATGAGGCTTATTCAATCCTTGTCTTCCAAAGAACTCGTTAGGAATCTACCCAAGTTGAAATATGACCAACACTTTTGTGATGCTTGCAAAATTGGGAAACAAATACATAGTAGCCATAAGGCTAAAAACATGGTATCTACATCTAGATGCCTAGAGTTATTACATATGGATTTGTTTGGCCCGTCGGCTATACAAAGTTATGGAGGAAATTTTTACACTTTAGTCATAGTAGATGATTACTCTAGATATACATGGACAAAGTTTTTGAAAACTAAAAATGAGGCATTTGATAAATTTGAAATTCTAAGCAAGAAAATTCAAAATCAAATAGGAAGTAATATAGTATCTATTAGAACTGACCATGGTCGAGAATTTGACAATGAAATTCAATTTGGAAATTTTTGTGATAATAATGGAATAACTCATAATTTCTCGGCTCCTCGTACACCTCAATCTAATGGTGTAGTAGAACGTAAAAATAGAACAATTCAAGAAATGAGTAGAACAATGTTAAATGAACAAAACATACCACAAAAGTTTTGGTGTCACGCTGTAGATACTTCCACGTATATCCTAAATAGAGTTTTAATTAGACAATTCTTAGATAAAACTCCCTATGAAATTTATCGAGGCAAAAAGCCTACATTAGGATATTTTAGAGTTTTTGGAAGCAAGTGCTTCATTTTAAACACAAAAGACTATCTCACCAAGTTCGACCCAAAGTCGTATGAAGGTGTTTTTCTTGGATACTCACAAAATAGTAAAGCATACATAGTATTAAACAAGGAAACATCAAGAGTCGAGGAATCATTGAACGTAACATTCAACGAAAGTCCACCTCCCTCTAAGACATCACCTTTGGTAGATGATGACTTGGTTGAAAGTCAAATGGTTAATACTATAGAAAACATTGAAAATGATAATGAACCCGTAAAAGGAGAAATAGTCAATATTAAAGAAACTAAAAGTCATCCATTAGAAAACGTCATAGGAAAACTTAATGAAAGAACATTAAGATCCAAAGCTCAAAATGAAAGTAATTATTTTTGCTTTATTTCAACCATTGAACCTAAAAATATTGAAGAGGCAATAAAAGATGAATCTTGGGTAATTGCTATGCAAGAAGAACTTAATCAATTTATTAGAAATGATGTTTGGACTTTGGTACCTCCACCTAAAAACCAAACCATAATAGGTACCAAATGGGTCTTTAGAAATAAAATGGATGAAAAGGGTATTATATCTAGAAACAAAGCTAGGCTAGTAGCTCAAGGTTACAATCAACAAGAAGGTATAGATTACGATGAAACCTTTGCACCAGTAGCTAGACTTGAATCTATTAGGATATTACTTGCATATGCATGTGCACATGATTTTAAGTTATTTCAAATGGATGTCAAAAGTGCTTTCTTAAATGGTCTTATTAATGAAGAAGTATATGTTGCACAACCTCCCGGCTTTGCCGACTTTGAAAAACCAAATTATGTTTTCAAACTTAAGAAAGCTTTATACGGACTTAAGCAAGCACCAAAAGCTTGGTATGATCGACTTAAGACTTTCCTAGTTGACCATAAGTATACCATGGGCCTAGTAGATAATACTCTCTTCACCAAGAAAAAGGGATCACATATTATTATAGTCCAAATATATGTGGATGACATTATATTCGGTTCAACTTGTCAAGAGTTATGCGACGATTTCTCAAAAATCATGCATGACGAGTTTGAAATGAGTATGATGGGGGAACTAAACTTTTTCTTAGGTCTCCAAATTAAACAATTAGAAGATGGGATATTTTTCAACCAATCAAAGTATATCAAAGATATGCTTAAGAAGTTTGGTCTTGAAGACTCAAAACCCATGAGAACACCCATGTCCTCCGAAACCAAACTCACTAGGGATGAAGAAAATGAATCCGTAGATAGCACTAAATATAGAGGAATGATTGGTAGTTTACTCTATCTTACGGCTAGTAGGCCTGACATTATGTTTAGTGTTTGTCTATGTGCACGTTTTCAAGAAGATCCAAAAACATCCCATCTAGAAGCCGTTAAAAGAATATTTAAGTACATCAAAGGTACTACACACTTAGGATTATGGTATCCCAAAGGAACGGGTGTAGAAACCATAGTGTATACCGACTCAGATCATGCAGGTGACTATGTTGATAGGAAAAGTACTAGTGGTATTTGTACTTTTGTAGGATATTGTCTCACGTCATGGTTTGCTAAGAAACAAACTGCCCTCGCAATCTCAACAACAGAAGCAGAGTATGTGTCTGCAGGAAAGGCGTGTCAACAAGCACTGTGGATGAAACAAGCTCTCGTCGACTATGAAATTGAACTCAACAACATTCCCATTCTTTGCGACAACAAAGGTGCTATCGATTTAAGCAAAAATCCAGTCCAACACGCTAGAACCAAACATATTGAAATACGCCATCACTTCCTTCGCGACAATGTACAGAAGGGAATCATCTCAATTGAGAAAGTTTCCTCAGAAGACAACATTGCCGATATCCTCACTAAACCACTTAAACGTGAACCTTTCAACTATCTTAGACTTGGATTAGGATTAATGGAACCTAGTGATTAGAAGAAACATTAGTATAGACATTAGTTTAGCCACACACGACACTAAACCAAAACATGTGTTCTGAATCCGCGGATCCAATCGTCAACAAAGACGGATCCTTTGTTTGGGATCCGCCGGATCCGCCACATGCTAACTCCAGTTTATTATTTAATAAACAAGAACAACTACTATTCATTCCTCACTCCAAAACATATCACCTTACTATAACTCGACACACACTTAATCTCCATCATATTTTGGACCATCTTCTTCCACTAATTTGTGTTTCTAACATCACTGTAAGTATTCTTATCACATTTATACTCCTGATCTGCGTCTAGGATTTCCATTTCATGAACAAAACCAAACTTGGGGTATATGCATAATTCTTGAAAAATCATGAAGCATATTTATTGCATTATACTTAAAAACATGTTTTTCTTAGTTAGGAATTGCATCTTATAGCACATTGTCTTAATTTAACAAAAACCCCATGAAAATTTTTCACTAAAATCTTCTAACGACTAGGTAAAATGATCTTTTCTTACATTGTTCATACAAATGCAAAAACGTTATCTTTTAGACTTCACTTGCATAATGTCTCTTGAATGCTAAAGGGAATACATAACTAATATGTATTTTTGGGTACATTCAACCGTAGCTACATTGAAATAGGAGTGTTTGGGTTATCTCCCATTTTGTAAACAAAACTTGCATAAACTAATTTTTCTTGCATCAAAAGAGTCGAGATAACCGCACCTCCACATTGTCCCCATGTAGGCACACACTAGGAATTTTACACTTCCTTTGATCATTTTAACTAAAACTATGTAACTTTTTGTACTTAGGAAAATCATGCCTCCCGCAACCAACTACGATCACAAGAAAACCGTTAACTACTTACCTAAAGTCCACAAAACCAAGGGTCTAACCGATGCCCAAATAGAAATTTACAAAGTCTTAGAGAAAAAGTATGTTCATGAGGGTAGAGCCGTAGATGCATCATTTTATGAAGGCACTCAACTTAGGGAACAATTAGCCGCAATTCAATTTGATTCTCTTTTAGACATAGACGAGCCAATCATTCCTAGGTTCATACTTGAGTTCTATGCTAGTGTAGGTCTTACCTCAAGTGATGAAGGTTACTTAAGTCTTCATTTTACTCTAAATGGAAATCTTGTCAACATCCCTCTTGATCAATTTGGTGAGGTCTTAGGAATTCCAAGTCAAGGTACATGTATTTACTCGGACAAATGGTCCTTAACAATCTTAGACTCCAATCTCGATAGGACGGCACGATATGCCACTCCTCTCCAATCAAAAGAAGTGATTAGGGACCATCTCTTCATTCCTAAGAACAACCCCACAAGAATGTATCGTGGTCGTGAAGTTGCTAGAGATCCATTCGCAATGGAACTTAATGAACTAAGACCCGAATTCAAGAAGATGGAGGATGTGTTAAGGGCAAATGTGATGTGCACCATAGGAAACCGTGATCATATCAATGCTTGTTTATGTCACATGATGTACAACATCTCTACTCGTCAACCCTTCAATCTTGCCTATTATGTTGCCAAACGAATGTGTGACATTCCGGTTCAAAGCAAGATTGCAATGCCTTATGGTATGCTCTTAACCCGACTTTATAGAGCCTTCACACCCGCTCGTCCAAACCATCTAGGCTTTGTTCCGGATTACAATGAAATTGAACACACCTTCGTTCCTTTGAGTGATTTTAGGGTTAGTGTTGATAAGGGCAAACGTCCTCGTGTTCCAACATCATCCTCATCATCTTCCATGAGTGAAGATGATGGTATGCCAAATTCTAGGATTCCTCCACCCGAATACTTGAGCCATCTTCCTCCAATTCCACATGAATCCGCTGAGTATCGAAACATCAAAGGAATGGTGAAGAATCTGGGGCGTTGGATGATGAAATTACACAAGGGGATGAAGAAGTTGAAGAAGAAGCTGAGTTAATGGAGTGTTTGGTTTTAAACAATGTTGGATATTGTGTTGTTAAATTTCTATGTGTCTTGAATTTATCTGATAATACTTATTGTGTATGTGTAATAACTAACACTTGCAGGTAGATAACCATCATGGTTATCAATTTTCCGGGTGATTGCCTATGTTTGGCATAACACCTAAAACGGTAAGTTTCTAAGTATGGATTAAACTATGTGCAATCATGTGTTAATGTTATCATATTTAGTTGTTTTGCTATACATATTAGATGTTAAGTAAGGTCTAGGTGTATTTTCGGGTTTTCGTCGAAAAACGCGAAATATGACATATGTTCTGTTTACTTTCTTAGTTTTAGGCCTACGGATCCCGCGGATCCCAAAACAGGGTTCCGCCAAGGCTTATCGTTGGATCCGCCATCCGCCTACCTGCGGATTTGGCGGATCCCAGAAAATGGTTCCGCCTTTTATCCACTTTGGATCCGCAGGTTTCCCAGCAAAATTCTAAAACTTTTTCGACTCATCCCGATTCTTAAATCTTAGTGTTTAGTATAATCTAGGATTCATGTACTAATCATAATTCATCTTAGAATCATTTAGGAATTCTTAGAAACTTAGGAACAAAATTTCCCACCAAAATTTAAATTTTTAAACTTGAGGTATGAGTTACCAAACTAATACAAAGAAGGAACCCTTTTTAGGGATCCGTCAAATCCGTGGACATATCAAATCATCAGATTTTCCACTATCCTCTTGTATTAACTGCATATCCAAAACATATTACTCAACCAAAGCTCAATGGATTGACTTCATTGATATGACCTGCACAATTTTCTGTTCCAAATCATTAGTAACCAACATTCTCTATTGGATTCACATCAAATCCAAACACACAGACTCACAAACCTTCTGTCTATAAATTAGTACTTTAGGATCATTTCTTCACACAACAAACACTTCCTCTCCTGTACACTTTAGATATCCTTCTTCACCATGACTAAGTCACACAACTCTTCCACATCTAGAACTCCAAGAAGAACAGCTCGCATCAGTGTTAAACCTTGTTGTTTTATCAACTTAGCAAACTCCTCATCTGAGGAAAATTCTCCTCTCAATATATCATCACCCATTGCTAGTGAAAATTTCCTTACACTTTCCACCCCAACACCATCACATGTTGTTTATAAAACACCACCACCACCAGTTACTCCAATAGCCACTACTCCACCACCGGCTCCATCACAGACTGTTAGATCACCATCACCACCAAAATCACCTAAACTCCAACCCTTGGAATTATTTAGGACTCCTCCTACATCACCACATCTTGATGACTTAGAAGAACTTTCACCAAAATTACCCAATCTTCCACCCATGACTTTTGAAGGTCAACAACCCATGCTTTTTCACCCGATATACCCGGATATCCATGGCCCTTTATACCATGATGCACAATCATCCCAACCTCAACAAAAACCTCTATCACCCACATCCACTCTAGTTGCCATTGACGAGGCAATGTGGATGAATATCCCTCACACCCAAGAGGAGGTTAGTGAAGAGCTTAATCGTCTCTACACTCTCTCGGGTATGGTTGACCATCGCCTTCATGAAGCAATGGACATCCAAAACATCCTTATGAACTCCCTCCAAACACCACAACAACCATCCAACAACAACAACACCCAACCACCATCACCACCACCACCACACAACTTGGACCCTAGTCTTCCGCCCGGCTTCTCAAGTCATGATTGCGCACATTGTGAGAGAACGGCTCACTTGGCCCAAAGGACCAACATCTTGGTCCATGAGCTTCAAAACGAGATGAGGTTCATCTTGAACCATGTTCTTGAACGTTTGAACGCAATCTCTCATCCTCCTCAATAGGAGCTCTTTAGATTAGTTGTTTGGATTTTTCTTTTTAAGTTGTTTCTTTAGGACTTTTTATTTTTTAGGATGTCTTCTTATTTGTAACATCATTTCTCCATTGTGCCTTTTGTCACAAAATTTTCAATTTATATGAATATGATGTTTTATGCTTATGAGTGATCAACATATTGCATATTATCATTATCATTATGAACTAACATTCCTATATTGCATATATTATATCCGGCATATGATTGCTTTAGGTACAAATTATGATCAGACACTTACTTTGACTTTGTAAAGTCAAAGACTTGTTTGGGAGAATACTTCACATGCATTCTACTTCTTCATTGAAGTCATTTCATAACTAACACTTCTTTTGCAGCATATCATACCCTTCAATAGTATACGTAACTCGAGAAGTGAGGAGTATACATCGAGGGGGAGCATCTCATAAGCATCTCATATACTAACCGTTTGTTTTGTAGATTCATGCATCATTTACTTGATTACTCCATTTAGGGGGAGTATAAAACAAGGGGGAGCTCTTAAAGTTCTCAAAATCGCATTCCGCTTCGCTACTCTTTTTGTTTCGACAAAAAGGGGGAGAAAGGACTAAGTTTGCATCAACTGTGAATTATCACAGTACATACATTTTTTTTTACAAAACTTTTCTTTAAATAAACAAACTTAATATATATTTTTAAGAACTCATGCTATATTTATTCTCTTGCTCAAAAATATACTTTATGTTTTGTCATCAACAAAAAGGGGGAGATTGTTAATACAAATAGCGTCCCAAAAACGTTATTTATATTCTTTGATCTTTCATTAGTTTTGTTAATGACAAATATAAGGAATATCTTTTAGCAAATAATAAATACTAGCTTAGTCTCTTAAGTACACACTTTACACTTCACATATTAACTTAGAATTACAAGTTTAGTAACTTGTTTCCTTAAAAGGAAACTTTAATTCATAATCTATGCCATGACATCATTGTATGCATCACATACAATATCTTTGATATATCTTGGTTAGATATGCAAGCAACATAGTTGACATTTGAAGATCTTGGATGATATGGTAAGATACAACTAAGATATGGTAAGAGACAACTATTACATAGCTGTCACATCCCACGGATCCAAGTGTTATAAGGGACGGATCCCTTTTGAAGGATCCGCCGGATCCGTGGGAGCCTTTCCTTGCTTGCCTATAAATAGCAGGCTTGGTATTTGATCTTGGCATCACTCATATAGCTTAAACACATATACTCATTCAGTACATATCTTACTAACATCATTCATAGTTGCATTTCACTTTGATCTTCCATTTTGTAGAAAGGAGATCAAGCATTCAAGGATCTACAAAACCGTAATCCTTTAGTTGCATTACTGTGTGATCTTATAGTTTGTTTCACACATCATATCTATCATTTGTAATCAGTGAGTGTGGTTAGTACTTTAGTCCTTAAAGTACAAAGAGTGTAGGGAGTGGTTGTACCCGTGTAAAGAACTCGACATCTAGCTTAGTGTCGGTAAAGTAAGTAGGCGACGTCAGGTTGGTTCTACCTAGTGAAAAGAACCCGGTGTTTAGCTTAGTACCGGAAAAGGAAGTAAGCGACGTGTAAAGGTTTTCTCCGCCTAGGAAAGGAGTTTGTTTCTTAGTGAAAGATAAACTCTCGAGTAGGAAACTCGGGGAGTGGAGTAGGGCAAGGAATAGAGTTCTTGTAGCCGAACCACTATAAACAACTGTGTCGTGTGGTTTGATCTTTCCTCTCTTTATCTTTTGTTTACATTGTGTGATTATTTATTTGTGATTGTTTCCTTTGAATTAACATATAGTAACAAAGCAAATAAAACTTTAAAAACGGTAAAAACTATTCAACCCCCCTTCTAGTTTTCCACAACCTGCTATAAACATGAACACAAATGATTTTCAACTGTATGCTATACCTGATTTACTATTGCTTAAGTTTACCTTTATTGCCATGTTCGAATTCCCTCATATCATGAACCTTAATCACTTACGAGTGAACGTAAATAATTGTGAATAGATCTATTAGGGACTGACAATCCCCGTCTGGGTCTGCTAGGATGAGCCACCCAGGCGCACGTTATTTGAACCAAACTCATGGGTTATTGGCAAATACCCATCCTGAGGGCCTATATACTTTACGTCATTTTGATGCTATCATTTTGATGCCAGTTAAGCGTTGAGTTTCATGAGACTTAGAGTAATAGAAAACGATACTGTAGTCATGATACAGTATTGCCACTATTTTATTAAACTTGAACTTGTTTTCACTATATAGCAGAAAATCACTACTTGGCAAACAATAACTATTTTGTGTTGACCCAGTTAGGGTTAACAAACGAACTATGGGTGTATAACAACTTGACCCACCACTTATTTTATAACAAACCAACTACGGGTGTATAATATCATAACCCACCGCTTATTTTATTAATAATTGTATTTGTTACAATTATTACCTAAACTTGGAACTATTGAAAATCAACTGATTTTATGCAAACTCAATGAATTCACTCACACTTTGATTTTTACAAATCAACTGGTTTAACTATAAATACTATGGTATTACTCACTTTTTGACTTCGATAATCAACTATTTATTTACAACTACTATGGACTCACAAACTCTTGAATTTTGGAAATCAACAATATTTACTCACAAAACTCTTTGATTTTGTAAATCAACAGTTTTTAACTACAAACTCTATGAACTCACCAACCTTTGTGTTGACGCTTTTAGCATGTATTTATCTCAGGTCCATAATGAGCACGGATGGCACGGAGGAGCACGGATAATTATGAAGGCTATAAATTATCATTCGAAAACCTATTTAATAAACTTTGGAAACCACTGGGACTTATTTTGTAAACTCTGATATTTCGAATGATAAATCTTTTAAAACGACCTAATTGGTGATCGTTTTCTACTATTTAATAGTGGTTATGGTTTACTGTTCGTTAATTGTTTATAAATGACAGGGGAAATTTACGGGATGTTATACATCAATGAAGCCTGGAGGTTGAGATACATATACTGGTTCTTCAATTTCACCATATAAAAATGCACTCTTAACATCCATTTGATAGACAGTGAAGCCTATGAATGAAGCATAGGCCAAGAAAAGCCTAATTGCTTCAAGTCTTGCAACTGGAGCAAACACTTCTTCATAATCTACCCCTTCTTCTTGAGTATATCCTTGTGCTACCAATCTAGCCTTGTTTCTGATCACTATACCCCTTTCATCTTTCTTGTTTCTGAACACCCATTTGGTTCCAATTGCCCTATAACCTTTGGGAAAATCAACCAATATCCAAACCTTCTGAATCTTGAATTGGAGAAGCTCTTCTTGCATAGCTTCCACCCAACTTGCATCATCTAAAGCTTTGTTTATGTTTTTGGGTTCAGCCTGAGATAGAAAACATGAAAACAGGCATATATTGGAAGTATCATTATTCTTTTCTTCATAAATAAAGGAGATAAACCCTTCTTCATCTGAAGATAAGACTTGAGATAAACCAACTTGAGATCTTGTTCTAACACCAGAATGTATGCTTCCAATCACATCATCAGTTGAGTGATCTTTGAGAATTCTAGTGTTTGGTGTTTTAGGAACTTCATAAGTAGATGGAAGATTGCTAATCCCCCTCTCTTCTGGTAAAGAATCATTTATTTGAACATTCAATGGCTCAGCAGTATCAATACTTGAACTAGCAGGACCATCTGGTGAACTAGCAGTACCATTGTCATTAGCACCACTTTCTTGATTCTCTTGATTCTGAGTTCCATGATCTTCTTCATTGCCTTCATTTCTTGTGTTTGAAGGTCCTTCTTGACTTGAAGATAGATCCATACTTTTCCAAATTGGCATCCAGATGTAATCTTGATCTTTAGGAGTTTCAACATTATCTTCAGAACCTGCATCATCATTAGTATTTGTACCTGAAACAGGCACATAATTCATAGATTCTGAAAGCCTATCAACATCAAACATCCAATCTGGTCCAATTCCTTTCACATTTGTTAGTTTCTCTTGAAACTCTATGTGAAGATTCTCTTCTACTAGCCTAGTGCAAGTGTTAAACACTCTATAGGCCTTACTCTGCAAGGAATACCCTATCAAATAGCCAACATCTGCTTTTCCATCAAACTTGCCTAAATGATCTTTTGTATTTAGAATAGTGACATGACAACCAAAAGGTCTCATAAAACTTAAAGATGGTGTTCTACCAAAGAAAAGTTCATAAGGTGTTTTTCTATGTGGTTTTGTCACAAGAACCCTGTTTTGTACATAACAAGCAGTACCAACTGCTTCAGCCCAAAATGAGATAGGCAACTTAGAGTCTACTAACATAGTTCTAGCAGCCTCTATAAGTGTTCTATTCTTTCTTTTTGCTACTCCATTTTGCTGAGGTGTTCTAGCTACACTAAATTCCCTTTTTATGCCTTTTTCCTTGCAAAAGTCATCCATAACTCTATTCTTGAACTCTGTCCCATTGTCACATCTGATGACTTTGACCTTCTTATCAGATTGGTTTTCTACCTCAGTGATATATGTTTTAAGTATCTCACTAGTTTCATGTTTAGATCTTAAGAAGAAAACCCATGAAAATCTGCTATAATCATCAGTAACAACCAGACAATATCTTTTTCCATTCAAGCTGCACACATTAGTAGGACCAAAGAGATCCATATGAAGCATATGTAAAGCCTGAGAAATAGAGTTTTGGGTCTTGGGCTTACAAGATGCTCTATGTTGTTTGCCTTTTAGACAATCAACACAGGATTGGTCGTTTTGGAAAATCTTTTTGGGTAAACCTCTTACCAAATCATATTTTGCAATAGTGTTGATTGTTTTAAAGTTTACATGACCAAGCCTTCTATGCCAAAGCATAGATTCATCCAATGAGGCTTTTGCTACTAAACAAGTTAGACTCTCCTTAGGATCAATATTCTTTAAATTGACACTGTACATATTGTTCCTTTTTGGAATTTTAAGAAGGATCTGATTCTCATCAGGCATCTTAAAATCAGAAGAAAGAACCATACATTCATTGTCAGTAAATAGAACATTGTTCTTTTTGTCACACATTTGTGAGACACTAAGAAGATTAAACTGAAGTTCTTTCACAAAATACACATTTTCAAAATCTAGTTTACTGGTTTTGATAGTACCTTTACCAGTGATCTTTCCTTTTATTCCTCCCCCAAAGGTAACATATCCTCCATCAAAAGTTTTGAAGTCTGAGAGGAATGACATGTTGCCTGTCATGTGCCTTGAACATCCACTATCAACATATCCTTGATCTTCAATATCAGTTGAATGTTCCTACACATGAATAAACATATTAGTTTCCTTGGGGTACCCAAGCCATGACAGACTTGGGTTTGCCTCTTGCATCAATGAAATCAAACCTTTTCAGGATTGTTGATGCACCTTTTGATTGGATTGGTTTCCAAATCCAACATGCTGAGGACTTAACAGCACTTTCCCTTTTAATCCATTGTGTGATCTTTGGTCTATCAGTACCAATTTTGGTAATACCAATTTTGGCAGTACCAATTGGTCTAGCAGGACCTTTGGTTTTTGGTTTCCAAATTTGTGTTTTGACCACAGATTTCTTTTGAATAGGACTATTCACAACTTTTGGTACACATTTGAAAGTGTTTCTTGTACCCTTATCAGTTGGTTTTGCAATAACAGGCTTATTTTGTCTAACAGTATGTTTAACATTTGTGGTGTTAGACTTAACAAAACTTTTTCTGGGGTGAGTAACATTTGTTTTAGACTTTGATTTACTCCCAGAAACCCATTTATTACAATAAGCATGAAGATGATTAAAGCTACCACAATAATAACAAGCCTTATTGAACATAACAAAGTTATCACCTAGTTGTTGTGACTTAAGGTTGTTCCAATTTCTTTGGCTTCCCCTAGGTTTGTTATTACAATTTTACAACTTTCAACTGTTTTCAAAACAGCTTTAGCCTTAGCTTTAACTTCTACTTTCTTAGGACTGGATGGTCCTACTTTGATTCCTTTAATAGGAACAGTCTTATCTTCATCATCATCAGATACCCAATCTTCAATAATTAGGACATCTGGTCTCTTATCAGTGAGCACCTTAGAGAGTGGGGCATTCTTAGCACTCTCAGAAGGTTCACTTATCACTACAGGTTTAGCCAATGGTTTGTTAATGACTTCATGCACACCTGATTCAGCAAGATCTGATCCTGGAGGACAAGGAATTCCTCTATAAGGAGGTGGACATTCATTGTATCCTATCCCTGATTTTATTTTCTTATTCATCTGATTCTCTACTATGCTCCTTGTACATTCAGAAGCATTTTCTAATTTAGTAACAGTCAGTTGAATATTATCTCTAGCCAATGTTACTTTAGTGCACTCATTCCTTACCATTTCTATTTCTGAATCTTTCAAAAATATTTGTCTATTAAGAGCAGCTTTAGCATCAGAAAATGTGAGTTCATTTTCTCTATAGTGAATGATTTGTTTTTCTAGTTTGGCCATACCACACTGATGGTTAAATAAGGTTTGATTGGTTTTTCTTTCTTCTATTTTTAGCTCATCATAAGATTTTCTTATAACTTCTAATTCCTTAAGAAATTCACAATTGCTAGAACATTTGATAGTTTGTACCTCAGGAGTGGAGAATGCCATCAAAGCCAATTCATCAGAAGTTGACTCATCTTCACCCATGAAACTCCAATCAAAACCCATGCCATCAATAGCAACCATTGCTTTTGGCTCAGCAACTTCAACAACCTTACTCTTGCTTTCAAAGCTTCCTTTCTTCTCAAAGCTTCCTTTATTCATGTTGTCAAACCCTCTACCCTTGTCATCCTGCTTCTTAGGTCTTCTACACTCTCTAGAGTAGTGACCCATCATGTGGCAGTTGTAACACTCCACTTTTGACTTATCATAGCCAGCAGGCTCATTTCCATTTATCATTATCTTCTTGCCAGTCCTCATCAACAACTTCTTAGCTCTAATGCTTAAAAGTGAAAGTTGCCACTTTATGTCCATCACTTCAAGATCATCAGGATGAATCTCTAGAAGGTCTTCAAATGTTAATACGGACCCATTGTGTTGAGATGTAAGAAAAGCACACCCAATTGTTTCATCTAAAATGGATTTGGTACTACTAGAAGTACTAGCAGTACCAAAGGTTGTGTTGGCAGTACCTTCTTCTCTGCCACCTTTTTCTTCATTATCAACCTTGGAGATGCTTGGGGATGAAACAAAAGCCATATTTCCTGAACTTGACCCAGTAGTCTTCTTTACTTCATGTTCAACAATTTTGAAATTGTTGTAGAGATCATTGAGACTCTTCTGGTCAATATATGGCTTGTTCTTCCAGACAATGACATGCATAGACCATTCTAAAGGTAAACTCCTAAGAAATTTAGAGTTTAGGTCTTCTTGAGTTATCATCACTTCATGGATGGCTAACTGACTTGCAAGCTTCTGAAGTCTATTGAACATACTGTCCAAAGACTCATTGGTTGTGGCTGTAAAGTTCTCAAATTGTTGTTTGAGAAGTGTTTTCTGTGTTTTCTTGGTAGCATCATTACCACCAAACCTAGCCACAATAGCTTCAAAAAGGGTTTTGGCATCTTTGTATTTGTTAAAGATCAGAAGTTGATCATTTGGGATAGTCATCAGTAACATACTCCTTGCCTTTAGATCATTTCTCTTCTGAACTTTTTCATCTGCATTTGATGGTTGGTCTTGTATTCTTGTTACAAGAGCATCATTTACTGTTGTAGTGGTGATTTGGGTTTAAATGAATTGCCTTGTTCAATGATCTCCCAAAGTGCATAGTCCTGCACTTGAAAGTATTGTTCAACCCTTAGTCTCCACATTTCAAACTCATTTTGCTTAAGTAATGGAAGTTTAGCTGCAACATTTGTTTGAATATGTTCAACATCCATTGTTCTTTTAAATTAGTAAATATCAAGCCTAGCTTTGATACCACTTGTGGAACGGTTTTGTTCTTATTGTTTGAGATATTTATGTATTGAATGTGTTTAGCATGCGGAATCTACTACAACACACTTAAAAGAACACAAGGTGGTGAGTTTAAGTAAACGTGAGTATGCAATGAACAAAGAACACAACTTTGGTTAACACAAAACGATTCAATATTATTGATGAAATAATACGGATGATCTAAGTATCACCGGGATTACAAAATAATCTTGAATCTAAGATTGTAAAAGGATTTGTGAATTGAAGTAACTAAGTTACTTGAGAGATAGTTTTGTTTTGGTTAATAGTTGGTAAAGATGCATGCATGAAGTGGTGTCTAAGATATCCTTTTATAAGATAAGGATATCTTATTACAAGTTTGTCAAGTGGTTGAATATAAAACTATACTTTGACTATATTGGCGCCTACAATTAAATACAACTACCAATGTACAACTCTGCCATATTCTTCTGTGAACCACAGAAGACTAAATCACTTCTACATAACGTATAACAATGTACAAAGACTAATAATTCAACTAAATATCTATTACAAAATATCTAATCGACTTGACATAAGCTTGGCAGGCTCTTCATCAACTAGCAGTACCTTCTACCCAGAAGGTACTGGTAGAACATCTTCATACTCCTCAAAATCAACTAGCAGGCTCTTTAACATCTTTGGCAGGCTCTTTGACTTGAACATTTTATTCCCAACAAATTGCCTGACACTATTTGATCCTTATCTTCAGATTCCGACTCTGACCTCTGATCCTTTTGTTAATCATTTTGATGCCTCTTCGGGCATTCTAAGAATCTCCATGGCGATGACGTACTTGATACATTCTGTTATTTGTCTCTTGCTTTTGATAAGCATCTATGAATCTTCCGACGCTATTTGATTTCGTCTTACCCATCTCTGTCCCTATGAGAAGTCTTGTGGTGTTTAACCACGAGTATAAGAATGTTTCCCTCTCACTTTTGAACGATAAGATTTGCTATGTTGATCTGTCTTTCTTTGGATAGTTAACTTTGATTTTATTCTGATAAGGGATTGGTTGATTGAGCATTTGACAACTATCCTCTTACGTCTCACCTTTGGCGCTTGAAACAATTTTGAACTCCCTACCATGATTACCGATTGTTAAACTTTTGGCTATCACTATTACTCTGGAGACTCGTATGTTACTTTCGCGGTTATGAAGTTTTCCTAGAACCCATTTCGTACACCAATGAATGAACCTTATCTTGAGAGTTATTTGGCACCCTGAGTTTTCTGAATATGATTCCTGGTTGAACCACCAAGTTTTCCACCGGAGTGTGAAGTAGGATTTGACATGATACCGAGAGATTGTCTAGTCACCAAGCGAAGATGTCTTTCAGATGTGTCCGGGATCATACCAGTTGATTTGAGCAAACGGGAAGAGCAGCAACCGAAGACCAGGAAGTGAGTTTGCTTAAGTGTATCTTCTGGGCGTGTTTTAGTTTCGTTCACGATAAAGAAGGATGCTGACAGGGGATATGTATTGATTACTGGAAGCCGAACCGTATTGTTGTTAGGAATCATTATTTCTCCACCCTAAAACGACTATGTATCTGTTCAATTTCAGAGCACGAATTTTCCTTTAGATGGAAGTATGAATTGAGGTTATTCTTGGAATCGCCTTCCATATTCGTAACGACTGCTATGACGGTTAGTGACGCTAATAGTATTAGCTAAAGCTCTGACTGTTTTGTGAATTTGATAAATGATGTTTTCTCATGAGTACTTGGGCAAATGGTCATTGTATGACTTAATAGTACATTCGGAGACGAGGAAGAGCATGAAAATCATTTTTGCACTTTGTTAGAAATTTGATGATCATTTGTGCATTCTGGGAGGTTGATATTTGTTGAGACAACGGTGTTCTTAATTGAGGATATCTCTTTAAATCTCGCAATTTTTGAAACTATCACCAAGTGGTCAAGACCGATAACAGAGTGGAGAACTGAAATCTTTTGAACTTTGCAGAAGCATTCTCGAAGATGTATACAACTTGCGTTACCATTGATAAATTTCGTGAACAGAGAGAAACAGCTTAGTTTGATTGAGAATGGAGTTTTGGAAAAGCTGAAATAGAAATTAGCTTCCATACCTTCAGGCGGAACAAATTTTGGGACATTTCAGAAAGAGACTCGGTTATACTCCCTTGCAGCACAGAAGGTTTTGCGTATGCATCAAGACAACTAGAAACATATCAGAAGAATTACTTCACTGCCTGACCTAGAGTTGACAACAGCGGTGGCTACCCTGAAGAGTGAAGACATTCCTTACAAGGCAGAAGTGTTGGCGATGCAGAAGAAAAGAAAAAAAAAATCTAGTCAAGATGGCGAACCTGGAACTGATGAAGACGTGCAGTCTCACTTCCCTATTCATCTTGGTTGTACTAAGATGAATTGAGAGCGGAAGTAGACTGGATGATGAAGGGATTTAAAGATCGTGCCAGAAATTCACATTACTCCATCACATTCCAAGAAGAACTGCAGGAGGCTTGATGAACCAGACACAAGTTCACGATTTTGTTTCACTTCCAAATTGATGGACAAACGAAGACAGATTAACCGGACTTGAAGAGATTGGATGTTTTGAATGAACGGATTTTGAAACAGACCTTTTATGTTTGGAAGAATTGATTCTGTGAACGCCGAAGTTATTGACGACTAACTTTCACTTCCGTTGACTCACTTAAGCTTTGTTATATAATAATAAGATCCTCTAATGATTTAAGTTCCCTAGAAGCATTTCAGTTCCGTGTTTATTTTTCGTATGTTCGACGATGGCTTTGTTTTAGGGAATTTTGGCGAATTGTGGAAGATCTGATGCTTGTGGACGGCGTACCTTACTTCTGCTAGGCAATCTGGGATTCCGATACTCTTGCGAATAGTTTTGTTTCCCTCTTGACTATGACACTTGATTTTTTTGACCTCTGAGACTGTAGAAGTACTAGGTGGATTAAGATAGGGTGTTTTGATCACGACTCGAGATAAAGTATGATCATCATGAAGGCATATTTATGTGGTGCTAGTATTATGACGCCTGATCAACGTGATAATACTTACACCATATAACGTGCACTCATTGTGGCCATAGGATATCTTGGGGAGTACCTAAGAAGTTTAGAATTTGATCTCCGTTGGATTATCCATGATTAGTGAGACTTTAGGTTCATTCTACCTATGCGTATACTCTGCCTTCGTTCATTAGATATCTGGATGAGTTTGGACTCTCGTTTTGCATTCTGCTGACCTCAGTTATAAATCTTGAGCTCTTTGTAGAGCTTTCTACTGTGATACAGTTAATTTGATTTGAAATTTTGTTCGTGTTCCATATGAGCTTTCCAGAAGATTCACCTATCATCCATTTTATGTTGCATGGACCTTTTGATCAGAATCAACCTAATTTGTCTCCTTATGAGGAATTTAAACCCACCTTGTTTTGATTGAGTCATGAGAAACTATTTGGTTTGAAGATCCTTTTTGGAAGAACCTCCCCGGGCGTGAGAATGTTTGTGACGATCTTTTGCGTTTTGCTACGACTTCGTCTAACTTTGCGATTTCAAATTTCGAGGACGAAATTTTTCTTTTAGAGGGGAAGAAGTTGTAAAACCCAAAATTTCAAAACATGCAAAATTACCAAAATACCCTGGTAACTTAAAATTTCAATTAACACTTAAATAAAACATCAAATAAATCCTAAACTCTTGGAAACTAGCAACATATGAAGTATGATAATTTTTGCATGAACATTTTAATATTCTAAATGTCCTAAAAATACTTGTCACATCATAAAAAAAAATATATTATGGACCGAAATACATATGTATGTATATTTATTTTCTTGTAAAATAATTAAAACTAATTAAAAATAAGATAAGCATTACAAATTGGGAAGGAATCCTTGAAAATCAATCTTGATCTCATCTAATCACCATTTGGCCAAAATTCATGCCCTCTCCCCCCTCTTATACACGGTTTATATATTATTTCCTTATTATGCATTTTTAAACCCTAAAAACAAAACCAAAACTCCCATTCGGCCACCACAATTTTCCATGACTTATTGGCATTTTTCTTGGATACATTGGAGTTAGAAGGAGGCTAAAAAAATAGGATTTAGAATTATAGAGGCTTGGTTCGCTTGGTTTTGATTTTTGCTCGAGTTCTATCCTAGCCGAGAGGTACAAAATCCCCACTCTTCATTCGATCATCCTAAAACTTATCTGGTATTTTTGTGACTCTCTTTACAACATATATGACCCATATAAAATTGTTATCATGATCCATGCATGCTAGATAAATCGTATTAATTCTAAATATCAAAAACAGGAAATAAAACCAAAACCGGCCATGCGATTTTTCTAGGCCTTATACATATTTTATTTTGATTCTTTACATGTCATATAACACTAGAAAAATGATCCTTGTAATTTTCGAAACATAAATCATCCTTGGTGAGTTATTTTGATAACCGGATTTAAAAAGAAAAAGGGTTTAAAAATAAAAATCAAATTGAATGGGTTAGGGTTAGGGTTTTTGATGTTGGATCTGGTATAATTATTGTGTTTTAAGGTTTAATTGATGATTAGTAATGATTGATGAATTTTAGGGTTAGGGTTTACATGTTTCTTTAAAACCGATTGATGAATTATAAAGTTTAGGGTGTGTTTTGTAATTTTATAAACGTGTGGGTTATTTTTGTAAGATACTTTGGATCAGGGGTGAATCGTATAAAATATAATATGGGGGTATTATATGTAAATGTTGTAACTAAAAGGTTTAAATGGTAAGTTATTTAATTATAAATCCGATTTGAAATTTTATAAAAAAGAGGGACTTGTTTTGTAAATTATATAAAATGAAGGGTGTTTCGTATATATATTAGTGTAAGGGTGTAATGTGTAACTTTGGATAAGTGAAGGCTTACTGTGTAAATATGAATGTTATAAGGATTAAATTGTAATTTAATTAATTATAAGGTTTAAATTGTAATTTAATTAATTAAATGGCCTAACTTGTAAAATTGTTTAAGTTAAAGGATTGGAATTGTAATTATGGGAAACTTATAGATTAAAATGAATAACTTGTAATATTTGCACTTTAGACCTTTATCTTTCGTATATTTGCAATTAAAACTCTAAAATATAGAAAGTTGTTTAACCCTAAACTATTATAACTTGCTAAAATGAACCCTATTTTCCATAATAATAATTAATTGATAACTTAACTTAATTCATAAAACTAAATCTTTCTAACTATGGGAATCTGCTAATTATAGAAACTTACCAAATAAAGAAACTTTCTAAAAATGGAAACTTACTATATTTGGAAAGTTGCTAAATTTGGAAAGTTACTTAAAATGGAAAGATAAGCTAAAATTAGTAATCTGAATTAAGAACCATTTGTAATTCTGTCTTCTACTCCTTTAGGTGTGAAGAAGGAGTGATCTGACTCTTGTCAGTGTTTGCTATTCTTGTGTTTGCTTTCTATATAAGGTACAGATATTCTGACCTTCTCACAGGTTTCTCATGAACTCTCTCTCTCTCTCTTGCTCCCTTGAACCTTGCTATGCTCCCCTTGATTTGTGAACCTTGCTATGCTCCCCTTGATTTGTGAACCTTGCTATGCTTCCCTTGATAAATTGAACCCTGCTACGTTCCCTTAATACTTGATATAATTCGTTCGTTACCTTGTGACATGAATACTCAAATCCTTGGATACCTTGAAGGTTCATTTGATATTATAACTAAATGCGAAAACCTTTCTTAATTATATATGAAAATGTTTTGAGAAAAGCTATTTTAAAACAATGTTGTTGAGCACGATGCGATACCACTTTTAAATTTAATTTTACTAAAAGTTATATTTAAACTACTTTTAAGACTATCTTTATGAAAAACTTTACTAAATATCATTTTATGGAAAGTCACTTATTGAAAGATTATTTCTAAATACGCGTTTGATATGAAACCTTTGAATTAAATCTTTACTATGAACCTACGAATCATTTGATTATGAACCTTTGATATGATCTATTTGAACTTTGATTTAAACCTTTGCTATAAACCCTATGCTATGATTCTTGATTTGAACCTTGACTTGAACTTTGATATAAACTTTGATATGATATTCTTGAAATAGAAACTTGACTTGAACTACTTGATATGAAAGTTGAACTTGGACACTTGATACTTGATTTGACCCTTGATCCACAGTTTGAGACTACGAGCCACCACTTGTATACTAGGCATGAGGGTTTCATGTCCTTGTCATTGATGCACCGATGGCATAACTCTAGGGTAGGAGAGTGATGACCTATCCCGTCCCTGACTTGACTTGTTACGTAGAGGAAGTACATGGCCTACTGGGGCGTATGGTTGCATCCTAGATTTGTTACTTGTTTCGATGGATTTATCCATATATTACTTGTTATATACTTGGTGACTGATGGTGTGTGCGATACACGTCTTTCACAGCTTGGGAGTTAGCTACTCCAACCCTTGAGGCATCCCCTCACATTATACTTGGTATCCCGAGGTCACCCCTCCGGATACATGGCTACTTGGTTACTCGATACTTGACTTGATACTTGACTTGACTTGGGCTCGTGGTAGATTACTGTTTTCCTTACCTTATAATCTTTTTCTTTTTCCCTAACTCTTTTTATACCTTGCATTGTTTTCCCTTACTTCACTATTCCATTATTACTGCTTGTTACCTCTATATCTGTTCACTGGGCTTTTTAAGCTCAGCCGCATTCCTTTTCCTGCGGCAGGTTTTTGTAAGAAGCTGAGTTATGAGTGGAGAGTACCGTTGGACTTAGAGAACTGCACTTTGATAGCTACTTTGAAATAGAGATGACTAGAAGGATTGGCATTTTCAGATTTAGTATTTATCTCTTTGTTCTCTTTTGTAACTTTGTACTTCAGTATTTCCTTTGTAACCTTTGAGATTTATTGTATTACTATAGATGTATGCTTGGGTTTGCTTTGATATGTCACAATAATGTGGCACTTCTACCCTTGTCGGGTTGGGGTGTTACAATGCTCCAAGAGTGGTGAGTGTTTTGAATGGTGTATTGGTAGGTTGAGTGTGAGTGAGATTGGGATTGTTGTTTTGAGATTGATCATTGGGAGATGAAGGTGTAGGGATGGATGATTGGTTATGTGTGTGAAAGGGTTCATTAGGATGAAGCTTGGGTGTTGGTTGAGTTTGAACAACATCATTTATTGGGTTATGACAAGTGTCAAGCTTCCTTCTCCAAATGGGCCTTACCGAGATCTTAGCAACTCTTGAAGGCTTGGATCTTGGGTTGTTAGAGGATGACATGTTTGGATGGATGATATGGATGAGCATTTATGATGGAGAAGGGTATTTATAGTGTAGGGATGATATGATTGAGGAAGGTAAATTTTGGTGGGTAGTTTAGGACAAAATGTGTTGGTGAATTTTGGGAAGTATAGGATAAAATGGGTTAGAAATTGAAAAAGAAAACAGTAATCTGTCCCTCCAGATGGCCGGTCCCCTTAAATAGTGGCCGGTCCCCTTAATTTTAAGGGGGGCCGCCTGTGTATTTATGGGGGGCGCCCATCTGCTGATTTCCAGACTACTAGAAATGGGTTTTTGGCATAAATTTGTAGAAAAGGTTGTGTTTTTTTTTTGGTTTAGTTTGAGGAAAGTCCAACTTCTTTTGAGGCAATTTAGGATTAAATAACTCATGTATGCTAAGCATATCTAATTAAGCAATTTTATCTAGCATGCAATCTACTCATTAACCAAGTAACATATATATTTATATATCTATATATATAAACAAGGAAACAATATATAACACCAAGTAATTCATAGCATCATTTTTAGGAAGAATAATAAGTTAGTTAATTAATACTAATGAGTATCTATGTGCAAGGGAATGGGAGTTGTGATAGCATGGACTTCTAGATTTGTACCAAGTGAGATCTTAATGAGTAAACCATGGGTTTTTTTTTTTTTTTTTTTTTTTTTTTTTTTTTTTTTTTTTAGTTCACTTATAAATGTCATATACACGAATGTAGATGACAAATATGAGATCACCATGCATGATTTCAAATAAGTGTTTTTAGCATTATTCAACAATGTTTGAAAGTAGGTTTTTATGTGGATGTGAAAATTATTTTTAACGAAATAGATTTGGTTTTGTTTCAAAATGTTTTTATGAGGAGAGAAAATACACTTCTCCAATCTTTGGTTTACATAATTATAGACAAAAGTTGGGAAGAAAAGTGGGATGGTAAAAACATGTTAAATAGAAAAGTGGCATATTCTTTTGAAAAATCATTTTTCTAAAATGTGAAGTTTTTGCAAAATTAAAAAAATGCAAAAAAAATGTTTGTAAAAGATCTCACACTCAAGAAAATTGGTCAAGTCTATTGTCACATGCTACCCTTATCTACAGATCTTGTGATCATAAGAAGGTGATGACTAAATTCTATATGTTTGATGAGAGTGGGAAATTATACTAATATGACTCCTTTGATTACGCTCATTATCATATCTTTATGCCATAGCCTATAAGAGTTTGCTTCATCCATAGGTTATATTGAGATATGTCTAATCCTACTCCTATGTTGATAATTAATCTACTTTGCATGCTTCAACTTCATGAGTTTTCTACTAGTGGTCATGAAAGATTTCTATGTTCAATTTGGAAAGACTTACAGAGTTTGACAGAGAATACATTATTTAATACTTATGGGGCTAAATAAAGGATTTCTAGTTTATTAAATCGTAGACGGATATAGCTAAGAGTATAAAGGCAATGCAACCTATCAAACTAAGCATATCCTAAGGCAATGATTAATAAGACTATATTTATGAAGTAACTATTATTGAAATTTAAACAGAAAAACGTACCTTATGTCCAGCTTTTCTTCGTAGTGTCCAAAATGATAATCGAATATGTGAATGACAGATGAGTCTTCAAGATAGCAGGCTTCTAACGCCTTATTAGACCAAAGTGGCTTGACCCGAACATGTCTTGTACTAGACTCATTAGATGTCTTAGCCTTGATGCATATGACGTCTTTTGTAGAGACTTTCTCATTATGAGGAGATGGCTAGAGAATCCCAAGTATCGATACTTCCTTTACATTATCATAAATATTCCACTACATTATAAGCTATTTCTTGAGATGGATTATCATGTGAGATATTGAGTGTGACTCAAGATTTAGATAATTCATTTGTCTTCACGCGCTTGTTTCGAATGTGAGAAGGTTAACGTAACATTGAGTTCCTTTCCTTTGAGCGTTACGTCACCTAATCAATTAAAACAACTTGGTACCCGGATTCTCATGGGTCCGATATGGTTAGTTGAGGACATCCATTGCATTTGTATGCACATGGTGAGGATGTCGCCAAGGAGTACAAGAATTCCTTAACAGTTTGTTTTAATGTACAAACAGTGGATTTCTTGACTTATATCATTTATAATCATTGTAACTAACCTTATTTCTAAATTTCTCTACTAGGTTTTTCAATTTTAATTTGTTTTGATTTACTAGTTGATGAGTTATCTGAACTAAATCTTAAACCGGTTTTATCATTGAATGGCTTTTGACAACTTAGTATGTATTTAAGAGATTTGGAGCTTTCTTCAAATTTAGCGAGTATTTTTGCTCTTTCATTTAATCTTTTAATTTCATGCTTATAATCTTGACATTTTTTGCATTCGAAATCAATTTCAATGTTACTTTCAAGTCTAGACATTTTATCTTCTAAAATTATTTCTTTTTCAAAATTGCTTTCAAAAGTTTTTGATGACTCATGTTTAGAAATAGTTTTTAAATCTATGTTGCAAAAATGTTTAAACTCATTTTCTAGTTTTGAAAATTCTTAAATGAATTGATCATAGAAAAAATGTTCGGTTTCGGATTGCACCTTATTTGGAGTTTTATCTAATTTGCATTCTTCACATACCGGATAGTAATCTTCTTCTTCGTCTGTGTCATTCCATGATTTTGGATTGAGTTCACTTTGGAGTTGATTCATGTAGTCTTCGTCATTAATACCTTCATTAACAACATTTGAACTAGTAGCACATGTATCTATTTTATCTAAATGTTTATCTATTAAATTTTCTAAGATAACTAATTCATTTACAAGATCAAATTCCTCATCTTTGGCTTGACATTTTTCTTGATGAAAGTTTAAGAGATTTTTCCAAATATCATTTGCCGTTTGACAGAAAGATATTCTTTCATACTCATCTTTTGGCAAGGTTTTATAAATAATTATTTTAGCTTTATTATTTATGTCATTCTTTGTTTTGAAATAATTATTTTGACTTTCAAAATCCGTTTTTGTTGGTTGAAAATCACCAATCGAAATGACATGCCAAAGATCTAGATCAATTGATTTCACATAAGTTTCAAATTTATTTTTCCATTCAAGAAAAGTATAGTTTTCAAAAGGCGGTGGTTTTTGCAAAGATTCCCCTTCTAAATATCTTTCGGATTCCATAGATCGATTCAAGTTTTAAAATACAGTATATTTTAAAAATCTTGATTGACGTGGCTCCTGATACCAATTGTGGAAAACTAGAAGGGGGGGTTGAATAGTTTTACGTCCTTTTAATTTTATTATGAAAACTTTTGTTACTTTTAAAATCTTAGATTGAGGCTTATGTGAAAAATGATACTTGAACAATATTGTTGATTGTACGTGTACCCTTTTAGATTTGTTATAAAAGTTTTACTTTTATGAATGGAGTTTTAAAATGATCTTTATGTGAACTCAACTTCTAACTAATGTTAACAATTATATATGCCTATATGTATGAAAGTAATGAAGATATAAATAAAGATGTAAGTAAGAGATGGAAAGATCTAACCGAGACACGAGGGATTTATAGTTGTTCGGGTAGAAGGACACCTTCCTTGCCCTACTCCACTCCCCGAGCACCGAGCTCGAGAGGTTTCTTCACTACTTCAACAAACTCCCTTATGGCGGAGAAAACCTTACACAACTTTAGCTTACACCGGTTTAACGACACAAAGCTAGATGTCGAGTTCTAATCGTAGCTAGAACCAATCTCACAACTTTAATCACAACTTCTTCACAACTTGTTCACCACGACTTCACAACTTCTTCACGATGGCTTCACGACTTCTACACTATGGCTTCACAACTTCTACGCTATTGCTTCACGACTTCTATCCTATGGCTTCACAACTTCTACGCTATTGCTTCAAGACTTCTATCCTATGGCTTCACGAGTTCTACACTACGTCTTCACAACTTCTATGTTATGGCTTCACAACTTCTTCACTACGTCTTCACAACTTCTATGCTACGGCTTCACAACTTCTTCACACCGCAACTACTTCACAACTTTACTATGCTTCTATACTGCTTCTTTACACCACAACAACTTATACACATTCTTCACTACTTACACACTACACTAACCTAATTACTTATGTTCTCACTTAATGTACACACCTTATATACACACTTTACACAAATGAATGAATGATTTACAAAGTAAACTTGACAAATAACTTGGGTAACAAGATGCTACTAAGTTGCAATACTTCTAGTCTTGATTGATAGAAGTATTCTTCTTTTGCACTTGGATGGTGGAAGCTTGGATCACTTAGAAACCAATGCTTAAGAATATATGATCAAAGGTTTTAGAAAAGATTAAGAAGAGATTTAGAACAGAAGGTTTGGGGTGCAAAAGGTGAAGAAAAAGTCCAGAGATGAACCAGTATTTATAGGCAAATCTAAGCACCTACTGGAGCGGGGCGGTCCCCTTAAAATTAAGGGGGCCGCCTAGTATATTTAAGGGGCCACCCAACTAGAACGTTGCTCAGATTTTTCTTTTTGTGGGGAAGGTTTTTCTAGAACATTTTTGCCATTTTTGGTTGAAAATTTGAATTCATAAATTTATAATAGATTAAACATATTTATTTAATACCAAAAATATTTTTCTAAAGGATATAAAATGTTTATGCCATTTTATAAAGAGTTTAGTGATTTAAGAAAATGTTCCTTTGATCATATAATGCATTAAGCACTTGTTTATTCATACCTTAAGTGATTAAGTTGTAGAAATGAATATTTACAACTAAATACTTGTTTATTCAATAAGTTTATGTTTAATGAGTTTACATTTTGTGATTATCAAAACATAGAGATATGAATAAGTATTAATAATATTTTTAGGCATTATTTATGTCAACATGGCAGGTGATGACATGGAGACTGATGCACAACCAACTGAACAACCGCATCAGTCTCCTACACAACAGAGTGAAGAATCAGAGTCTCAGGCTGATGAATCATCAGACTCTGAATCATCCTGCCCAGATGAACTCAGGAAGTATGACAACATTCTTCCTCTCACTGAAAGACAGTTGGTCAAGTTCCTGCAGAAAGCCAACAATGGTCTCTTTACTGGGCTCACTGAAGAACTGTTTGATCATCATTATGAAGCAGTCGTTCACTATGCCAACCTGAAGGCAGAAGTCGAGGGTTATCATGAGGACGTTAATGAGCAACAATCAGCGTTCTCCTACTCCCTGACATCTCTTGAAAACAATCTGAAGACGTTCAACGCTACTCTCTCCAACATCACTAAGAGCGTTGCAACTATTCAAGAGGCTGTCAAAGATGACCCCGAGCTATCCAAGAAGATTCTTCAGGCTGCTGAGACTTATCAGCAACAGTCAGCTCAGTTTAGTGAGCTCCTCAACATACTGAAGTCTTCTAATCTTCAGGGTCTCAGCTCATCAGTGGACTCCATCAGGACTTCTCTAGGTCTCATGGAAGGACATTTGGCATCTTGGGCCAAGTCTTCAAACTCCTTGGCTTGGAATCTTGGGCCTAGGATGTCAGCTATTGAAGCTTCTCAGGTAGCTCTTAAGACAAAGGTCTCTACTCTTCAGCAAGACACCTCAGACATTAAGACCATGATAACTAAGATCTACCAGGCTTTCAAAGGTCATGCTGCTTCAGTGACCACTCCAACTCTTGCTATCACTATGGCTCCTGCAACAATTGAAGGGGAGAAAGTCACTGAAGCCCCTGAAGATGTCCCTGAAGCTTCTTCCAGCCAGCAACCTCCTTCTCACACTGAGGGGGAGGTTCCACCAACAGCTCCTGCAACAACTCACAAAGATAAAGGCAAAGGCATCTTCACTACAACAGAGCCTGAACCTACACCAATATTGGTGCCTAATTCCCAGATCATAAGGCAGGATCCTGATGAACCAGTCAGGGTCCCGTATGAAATTAATGGAGTTCTTCGTCATCTCACTGCTGATGAAATTAATGCTTATCTGGAGAAGGAAGAGTTGTTAAAGAAAGTAGCTGAATAGGAAAGGGTGAGCAAGTCTGCTCTCATCAAGGTGGTAAATGAAGAGGCTGAGAAAATTGGGTTACCACCAAAAGCCCTTGCTGGAAGGAAAGGTGGTGAGACCTTTGTGAAAGCTCAGGATGCTGAGATGATTGCTCTCAGGCAGAAGAGGGATGAAATGATGAAAAGGGCTGCTGAGATAAGGCAAAAGAAGATTGAGAGATATCAGTGGGTCATGACAAGCAGATTGAGGCCAGAACCAATCACTGATGTCAAGATTCATCGAAATACCAAGCCTGCCATTGTTACTATCTACAGAAGTGATGATAAGAGAATCTTTGAGGTTCATAATCCCTTCAGATTCGCTGACTTCGGGATCACTGAATTGGATGAATTGGGTCCAATGATAGTAAAAAAGTCAAACGTAATGGTCCCTGATCTGATGAAGTCCCTTAGTCTGAGGTATGAAAAAACTGGCAGCAACACCTCAGGAACTTGGTATTCCCTCTCTTCTCCCAGCTTCAGTTGATCAGCCTGCTCCCTCTCAGTCTTCCACAAGAAAAAAGGAAGAAGATTGAAGTTGAGCCTGAAATTAAGGTCCCTGGTCTTGATTGCAACATAGCCCTCCCAGAAGGAGTTCCATTCAGGAACAACATGGTCATTGAACAACCTGAAAGAGGTCTGTTCTTCACTGATGCTTTTGCTGAACCAGCCTTCCAATGGTGGAGTGACATTGATCAAGCAGGAATCAAAACAATGCTTGGTTTCCTCATGATGGCCTCCCCAATAAAGAGTCCTGAAAATGTGAGGTTCTGTCATGACCTGAAAATCAAGATCCTTGAGCATCCTGACAAACACGAGCTGGAATCCAAGAGAACAAAGCTTGAAGGCCTTATATTAAAATTCAACTGATGAATCTGCAAAACACCACCACTATCCTTTGTACTTAGTTTGTTAGGACTTGTGATGATATTAATAAGATGGTGTTTTTATTATTTCAGTGTCCTTATTTACTTTATAGTACATTCAGTATGAGAAGAAGTCATTAGCTCACTCATAACTGATCAAAACACTTAGGAATAATTTATATCCAAATAGGGGGAGATTGTTGGGTCCGTCAGTACCCAAGTATCCTTAAAACAAGATTTGGACACAAATTAACTAAGTGATTAACAAACCATGAACAACATCAAGTCACTGAGTGAACAGTCACTTAGTGAGTCATCTTCAGGATGCTTAAGACGAGTTCAAGAAAAAGGATTCACTACTCAGGAAGGCGGGACTCCCTGAGTAAGACTTAAGCCAAAGAAGAAGATGATGGGTTCAGTGAGTGTTGGACAAGAACTCACTGAACCCAAGTCTCCTCAACAACAAATAAAGACGAAGACTGAAGAACCTCAAGCATGAAAGAAAGGCGGGAAAGCCTGGGAAGAGTTTGAGAAGATAAGATGATTTATTATCTTGTCAGGAACAAACCTTCCCTAAGACGGCTAAAAGTCATGGAGTGTCAGACCAACCACTCCTAAAGACTTTATAGTCCATTCCTATTGGTTCTTGAAAATGACAATTACTGTTGTAGTTGTCAGACACGCTTGTTATTGTTTTTGTATTTTAATAGTAGATATTCTTTTATACTTGTGTATAAATAGGAACTGTTAGGAGAAAAGGGGTTTAAGTTTTGTGCATTAAAAGCTTAGACTTTCACAAAACCCTTTTCTCCTACAAAGAGTAACTGCATCCCTGAGATAGTTCAGTGGGTCTAATTTGTTACCACTCAAGAATACCTTGAGTTTAGATAGGAGACACCATACCTTGTCTATTCAATCCCAAGTGTTTGTTCCGCAAAACACTTGGGTAATAGATTCTTTGATTAATTTCTAATAAGAATTTAAATGTTGAAAAACTTTGTGTTTTTATATTTACATTTTACTTATCTGTGTAAATTAATCAAAACCTTAATCTCAGTCATAAACGCAATTAGACTAACTTAATTGTTATATCTAAGTGTGTTAAGGGAACAACATAAGCTACTAGAGGTAGCGGTTTCGAGTTTTTCGACCAACTTATTAATAAAAAATTTAGCAATCGAAAAGAATGGGTCAACTTAGTCAAATGTTGCCAATAGTATACTTCAATGCATATAGCATACTACAAATTCTAGATTGTTATTATTATAATCATAAATTTTTCGATAATCATATCTATCGTATACAAAATGTTCGTACAAAATATATATTACAGTTATTTACATATTGCATTAAAATATTTACTTTATCATTTATCCATTAGGCATAGTATTTATCTTTACATAAGTCATTAGGAGATGCATTTGTTTCCCGTTTGGGTTATTTTCTAAGAAAAAATCCTCAAAAACCGGATTTTAGGTATGATATTGTTTTTGAAAAATTGTTAAACTTGTGTATAAAAAGGTTAGATTTATAATAATTTAATATGTATATAAAAACATTAAGAGTACGGGTTCCAAAATACTAAAACTTGGCACACATCCGTCTTTCAATGCTCAAATGTATTTAAAAAAAAGTACAATAACTAAAACGAAACAAATTAAAAGTGCTTTGGTATTTTATGCATATAACCCAAATAAAAATTTGCACAAAAAAGGTTAGGTGTGGCCCCAAGCTACCTGTACCAAATAATTACTGTCTTGACCCAGACCTATTTTGACATGTTACCCGAACTGCCTATTTTTTTTACCTCTAGTAGCTGTCAAGAAATAGAATTTTTGTTTCAGAACATGAAGATGGTGTCAAATACCTAGAGGGACAGAATTGAACGTCTTCAACAGTATCCTTGTTGGCGTATGGTAACCGGATGCCTTAACTCGTCCGGATGCCGGAAGAAGCAGAACCATCCGGCACATAGCCGGAAGGCACCTAGTTCGTCCGGATAAAGCGGCTATCAACAATAGGACAAGTGGCATTACCTTTTGACAGATGGCAGCAGCAGACATAATCCCAGGATTCACGGGATTATGTCCAAGACATGTTCCCAGAAAATCCGGCGCCGCCATCACAGGTACCAAGGCTGGGTACTATAAATACCCAGCCTATTCACTACTTTGAGGGAGCTCTTTTTGGACCATTCATCTTACTATCTATTACTGTTGATAGCCTTTCGGCATATCTGATACTTACTCTCACGCCGGAGGTGGGTCCTGGTATAACACCCGGGGCGAGCCTAACGCGTATTGTTGTGTGCAGATACCGAAGGATCCTTGGAGACCGAAGGGATCGATACGCAAGCCTCTCGGAAGAACCTTCATTTAGTTCGACCAAAAGGCTTCTCTTATTTGTCCGGAGTGACTGCAAGAAATTACTTCAACAAATTGGCGCCATCCGTGGGACCAACTGCTCGATTTACCCAAAGGTCGAATGGCTGGTCCTACACACCTAAAAAGGAAAATGATAGACGCCGAAGAGGAATGGATGAATATTCCGATCAGTATTTCGGCCATCCTTCCGGGAGACGCTTCGGACGAACCTTTGATAGTGGAAGCCGAGGTGGAAGGCTATACTATACGGAGAATCTATGTTGACCAGGGTGCTTCGGTGGAAGTAATGTATGAACACTGTTTCGAGCACTTGTGCCCCTCCATCAAGGCCAAAATGAAAGAAACCAACACTCAATTAATAGGATTCGCGGGGGAGTCCATCAAGCCATTAGGGAAGATCGAATTGGAAGTCTGTTTTGGGAGCCAAGGGTTGCTGCATCGGACGATGATGAAGTTCGCTGTGATAAGGTCTCCTTCTCCGTACAACATTATTCTGGGGCGCTCGGGTTTGAAGAAGCTGCGGGCCATTCCTTCGACTATCCACTCGATGATGAAATTCCCCACCCCAAAGGGCATAGCGACTTTAGTCACCCGGTCAGTAATTGTCTCGGAATGCGCAAGTTAGAGGAGAAACAGATGATAGAAGGGAGCAAGGAATGAACCTCAGAGTGCCGAAGTAGCAGAGAAAGCTCCCAGGAAAACGGAAGAAATAATGGTACATCCGGCTTACCCGGACCAGCTGGTAACCATCGGAGGAAATTTTTCCTCGGAATGCAGAAGACAACTAATCACGCTGCTCAAGAGCAATCAGGATGTGTTCGCCTGGGAACCTGCGGACATGACAGGAGTACCCCGACGGATTACCGAACACGCGCTAAACGTGAACGTCCAAGATAGGCCGGTGGCACAGAAGAAAAGAACCGCTCCGGACGAAAAGAACCAGGCCATAGCCAAGGAGGTGGAAGAATGGGTGAAGGCTGGAATAGTTCGGCCGGTGCGATACCCTACATGGATTTTGAACCAGGTTTTAGTGAAGAAATCCGACGGCAGTTGGAGAATGTGCATCGATTTTAAGAACCTCAACTCGTCTTGTCAAAAGGATTACTACCCGCTACCCGACATTGATTGGAAGATAGAGTCGGTTATGGGATTCCGGTACAAATGTTTCTTAGATGCTTATAAAGGATACCACCAAGTGCAAATGGCCAAAGAGGAAGAGGAAAAAACAGCTTTCTACACCGAACACGGGACATACTGTTACACCAAAATGTCGTTCGGATTAAAGAACGCTGGAGCCACGTACCAATGGTTAGTGGATTCAGCCTTTCGATTGCAGATAGGGAGAAATCTCAAAGCCTGCGTAGATGATATGGTAATAAAAAGCAAGACGGAAAAGGAGTTGCTGGCCGACATAGCGGAAACGTTCGATAACCTTCGGAGAATTAATATGAAGTTGAACCCCAAGAAATGCTCTTTCGGGGTAGAGGAAGGAACGTTTCTGGGATACATGGTGACATCCGAAGGAATTAGGGCAAATCCAAAGAAAACAAGGGCTATTGTAGACATGCAGTCCCCGAAATCACTCAAAGAGATGCAAAGTTTAAGCGGTAAGCTTGCAGCTTTGAACCGTTTCCTGTCCAAGTTAGCAGAAAGGGCGCTCCCATTCATTGAGACATTAAGAAATATTACAAAAGAAAATCAGGATGAATACCGATGGACAGACCAGGCCGAAGAAGCTTTTCAAGAAATGAGGAAGATGATCCTCGAACTTCCTTACCTGGCAACTCCGAGGCCAAAAGAAGACCTGTACGCGTATCTCTCGGCATCGAAAGGGGCAATGAGCGGAGTGCTTTTGGTGAAAGGGAAGGGAAGCAAATCCCGATACATTATGTTAGCCGAACGTTGCATGAGGCCGAACAGAATTATGCTCCGGTCGAGAAGTTAGCTCTAGCCCTGCTACACATGTCGAGAAGACTTCGGAGGTATTTCGAAGCCCATCCAATAAAAGTCATCACCGATCAGCCAATCAAGAAAATACTGAATAAAGTGGAAGCATCCGGGAGAATGGCCAAATATACTGTGGAATTAGGAGTTTACAACATCACGTATGTTCCCCGGAGCACGGTCAAAGGACAGGTCCTCGCGGATTTCATAACAGAAATACCTATGGGGACATCCGGTCATGACACGAAAGAGGAGGGTAAGGAGATATGTAACATCTCCAATCAAGAGAAATGGGTGTTGTATATCGATGGAGCCTCCAGTAAGTCAGGTGCCGGAGCAGGCTTGGTATTGATTAGTCCGGATCAAACGGAGTACACCTATGCTATCCGGCTAAACTTTAAGAGCACCAACAACGAAGCGGAATACGAAGCCTTGCTTGCAGGGTTGAGGGTCGCTCGAAAGATGGAAATCCGGATATTGGAAGTCAGAGTAGACTCCAATTTGGTAGCAAGCCAGATCAATGGAGAATTCATGGCATCCAAAGATAGCATGATAAAATACCTAGCCAAAGCCAAAGAGCAGATCGCATACTTTGATCAGTTCAAAATCCGGAATATCCCAAGGGCGCAGAACCAGAAAGCCGATATACTCAGTAAGTTAGCATCCATGGCTTTCGACCACCTAACAAAGGAAACCACAGTTGAAGTTTTAGAAAAGCCATCAATGGAGGAGGAGGAGGTGGTCAACACCATTGTAGAAGAAGAGGAGGAAAATTGGATGACCCCAATCATTCGGTGCAAACAAGGAGGCATGTGGCCGGAGGATCAAAATGAGGCTCGGTCTTTCCGAATAAAGATAAACCAGTTTACTATAGTGGACGATGTACTTTTCAAGAAATCCTATTTGGGCCCGATGCTGAGATGTGTCGGACCGCTCCAAGCTAATTATATCATCCGAGAAGTACATGAAGGGGCATGTGGAATGCATTTCGGGCCACGATCCGTCGTGGCAAAGTTAATGCGGCAAGGATACTACTGGCCGACCATGCACCGAGACACCAGGGAAGTGATTCAGAAATGTGATTCTTGTCAGATACATGCACCCGTCCCGAGACTCCCAAAAACCATACTAACTTTAATAATGGCCCCATGGCCCTTTTATCAGTGGGGCATGGACGTACTAGGCCCCCTGCCAGAGGCCCCGGGAAAAATCAAATACGTTATTGTGGCCATCGACTACTTTACCAAATGGATGGAAGCCAAGCCATTGGTTTGTACGACCGGGAAAGAAGTGAAGAAGTTTGTTTGGGAGAACATAGTATGCAGGTTCGGTTTGCCAAGGGTGATTATCACGGACAATGGAAGCAATTTCATTCACAACCCTTTCAAAAGTTGGTGTGAGCGCCTGAATATAACCCAGATAAATACTGTCGTAGCCCATGCTCAGGCCAACGGGTTGGTAGAAAGAGTGAACAAGAGTTTGATGAAGGGATTCAAGTCAAGGCTTGGTAGGAAAAGAGCCGGATGGGTGGATGAACTACCGAATGTCTTGTGGGCACATCGCACGTCTTTGAAAACAAGCAACGGAGAAACACCATTCAGCCTTACGTATGGTAGCGAAGCAGTCATACCGGCAGAAATAGGGATGCCAACCTTTCGGACCATGGTGACCAATGAAAAAGAAAATGACGAAGGGATCTGTTTGAACCTCGACCTCCTACAGGAACGAAGGGAGATGGCTGCGATACGAGAGGTAAAGTACAAGAAGAAGGTAGAACAATATTACAACCGAAGGGTTCGTGCCGAATCATTTAAGGTAAGTGATTTTGTGTATCGAAGGAATGAAGCAAGCAGGGTTGAAAATCAGGGAAAGTTAGGACCCAATTGGGAGGGACCCTACCGGGTCGTGGAAGCATATCAGACCGGATCTTACAAGCTAGAGACAATGGAAGAAAAGGAAGTGCCACGAACTTGGCATGCTGTCAACCTTAGAAAATGTTTTTTGTAAATGACTTAAATATGCCTAATGTAAACATCCGAAAGGAGTTGTTTGACTATTTTAAATGACAAAGTGCAGTTATCCCACAGTTGGAGGGAAACGATTCATGTTATACATTGAACTCTCGCATCATTTGTTGTTTTTCTGAACATAATTAGAAAATGCCCCCCCCGAGAGGTTCACGCCCTCCGAGGAGTGTGTGGTCAATGTTCAAAGATGGTTGATACCCAGAAAGGGGTTGCCATAATCCTGGCGGAAAGGCTGAAACATTTATTACTCTCCGAACATAAGTAGAAAGTGGTCCCTCCGAGAGGTTCGTTCCCTCCGGAGATTAGTGATCAATGTTCATTGTTTTCTGGACATAATTAGAAAATGCCCCCCCCCCGAGAGGTTCACGCCCTCCGGGGAGTGTGTGGTCAATGTCCAAAGATGGTTGATACCCAAAAGGGGGTTGCCATAATCCTGGCGGAAAGGCTGAAACATTTGTTACTCTCCGAACATAAGTAGAAAGTGGTCCCTCCGAGAGGTTCGTGCCCTCCGGATATTAGTGATCAATGTTCATTGTTTTCTGGACATAATTAGAAAATGGCCCCCCCGAGAGGTTCACGCCCTCCGGGGAGTGTGTGGTCAATGTCCAAAGATGGTTGATATCCGAAGAGGGGTTGCCATGGCAAAAGGGTCGGGCGGCACCCAAAAAAGGGGTGGCCACATAATCATTTATTGCCTCCCGAACATAAGTCGAAAGTGACCCCTCCGGAGGTTCGTGCCCTTCGAAGATTGATGGTCAGTGTTCGAGAAGCAAACGGTCATTGCGGCAAGACGAAAGATAAATAACTAAAAGTCACAGGTAATGTGATACGAACACATATAAAAAAAAGGGAAAGAGGGGAAAAGTATTTTGAGAAATAACAAAATGTATAGCATTGCATAATTTCCAGGCATACAAAAGGCATTTTGGGTCACACTACCCATCATTACATTCGTCCGAGGGCCCAAGGGCCTTACACATAACTAATCTAACGGCCCAAGGGCCTTACACACAATTGTTCAAAACAGGGCAAAAGATTTCCAACTGGATCATTCGGGAACATCTTTTTCGACATAAGGTCCTTCGACAAAAGAATCATTCGGGGCAGGATCAGGAAACAGGCCCATTATTTCCGGAAGAGGTCTTTCCGCGGCGTTGCTCACCTTCCGAACAAACGGATATTCCGCAGAGAAAAGTCCGTCATACAAAGGATCAAACTTTTTGTCAGCTTCCACGTCCAGATCATCTATCTCGGCCACGATTTTGGTAACATCCTCCGGCTTACGACCCACGGAGACAGCCTCTAAAAACCCGGACTGAGAGGACAAACTAAAAGGCTCAGCCAGACGTTGTTTGTACTCGTGACTGTTCAGAAGCCGGCGGACCACCTTCGGAATGAACTCCTTCACCAGTTTATGACGTTCGATCTCCGTCTGACCTAGTTTAACGGCCAAGTCGGCCCTCTCCTTGTACAGCTTAGAACTTTCCCCCTCCTCGATAGCAAGTTTGTCCTTAACATCTTTTAACTCAGCCTCCAAGGCCTTTACTCGGTCTGAAGAAACCTTCATCCCTTCGTCTCTCGCCTGTCTCAACTGAGAGAGACGACCCTGCAGATCCGATTCCCTCACCATGCAGCCGACATGCTCGTGCTTCAACTTCCGAAGCTCCTCTACCTCTTGAGCTACGTCCTCGCACCCCTCATGGGTGCGGGACAATTGTTTATGTTCTTCAAGGAGGGCCTCATGCCAGCCAAAAATGTCCGAATGGGCGGCCGCACCACGACCCAATAATACCCAACCTCTTTGAAGAGCCTCCGAGTCACCCAAGCTTAGAAAATAAAACTCCTCTTGAGGAGTGGGCAGGTTCATCATCAAATCTTTGCAAACAGCCCCTCTATTCAAACGATCCCCTCTTTTGACTGACCAGTCCGGGACAAACACTGCTGCCGGATCACCCTCGGCCAGGACTCTAACCTTGCCACGTCCAGAAGCCTGTACGGAAGAACCCCCTGAAAGGAGAAAAACATAATCACTATCAAAGAAGTGAAGGGGAATGAGAGAAGTGCAGGGTAAGTACAGTTAGACGACTTACCAACATCAGCAGTTCCGAAGGCAAAACCTGATCCTTCCAGTCGACTCCCGATGTCTTCCGGACGAAGCGACCGAATGGGGGTAGGGTTCGGGATGACCTCGACCTCCGGCGATTCGGGTTCCAAATCCACCACGGGATTCTCTGCTGGTCTGCGTCTCTTGACCGAGCGGGTCGCACCGCTACTACCCTCATCGAGTTGAACTCGTGCTCGCCCCTTTTTTACCCCTGCTCCCCTCTGGGCTCTCAGAGCATCTCGGGTGACGTTCTGCCTTTGTTTTCTACGTTTGGCCTCCAAGACCCGTGTGTCGGCACTCTCGACCCTCATCTCCTCGGCCGACTTCTCCGGTATATCGGCATTAAAAGGGGCAGGAAAAGTCACGTGCAGCTCGTAAGACTCACCCTCACGGAACTCATCACCCTTAACCATTGAAACACCCTCGCGGACCATGGGGTTGATCAGGTACTCGGACATCGATACAACTGCGAGACGGAAAAAGAGCACGAAACAGTTAGAAACAAACATACTTAACGAAAGGCAATTGGGGAAACAAAGACAAGCAGTGAAGTCATACCTTTACCCTCGGCATCCTTAAGAGCGGCCCGATGGCCGGGATACTTCCATTGCGACATCAGCCCCACGGCGTAAAGAAAGCCCCTGGGAATCGGAATAAGATCAATTATATTTGCGGACAGCCTCTCCGCATCCGCAATGCTGAACTCACCACTCGGATACGGATCCGAGATATCAGAATCATGATGCCTCCAGGGCATGGAAAAGGGGATCGCTCATCTATCTATCAGGAAAAAATCATTCTTCCAACCCTTCAATCCGGTCAGAATCTCCCGGAAACAAACCTTCCTCTCCTTACCACTTCGCTTCTCGAAAGAAAACCAGTGACCCTGCTTGCTGAATTTATAGAAGGCCCGGAATAAGGAAGTGGTGGGAGCGACGTCCAGGCTTCGGCTATAAACTTCGAAAAGCGTGGCACGGTGTAAGCCCAGAGGCACCAGCTGGGAGATATGTACCTTGTAATATATGATGATATCCAGCAAAAAAGTAGAGAAGGGCACGCTAAGACCACCCTCGTAAAAATACTCCACGTACAGACCAATGGCATCATCCGGTAATTGGTCCATCGTCATGTGTGCCGGAGATAACTGATTCGTCGTTTTAAGTATATATTTTTCCAAAGGAAAACTCAACGTATGCGTTTTCCCCGGGTCGTGTCCCAACGAAGGTCGAATATCGAGTTGTCGTTAACTTTGTCGAATTGTGTGTGAAAGAGTGATTGATTGGTGATTTTATACTACGAATAATAAAATATTAAATGAAAGCAACTAATTAAGCTAAAGAAACAATTAATCTAAGCATGTAATCCTAAAAGCGAAAATTGAATTTAAAACGTTACGCGACGAATTATAAAACGTAAATAAAAAGTGATTTTCTAAAATTTAAAACCTAAAAATATAAAAATAATTTTCCTAAATTAAAACTGATAAAAGAAAATTTTTGGAAAAAGAAAAATATTTTTTTGACTTTTTAATAATTTTTTATGAATTAAAAACTAATTAAAACTATTTAAATGATTTAAAAATATTAAAACACTTTGGAAAAATCTGGAAAAATTTGAGTAATTATAATTTTTAATAGAAAATCTAGGAAAAATAAAATCAGCACTCAGTTCAGCTTAAATAAGCTGAACAGTCAAAATAAGCTCTAGGAAATAAGCTAAAAATAAGCAAATAAAAGCCAAAAATTACAAGAAGCTCAGGAACTGATAAGCTAACTATAATAAGCACAGAACAACTGAAAGTGAACAATTAAACACAAGGGAATAAGCACTTTATACTGAACTGATGGTGAAATTAAGGCAGAAAAACAGGCAACTTTCCACAACCAAATAAGCACTCAAATCAGCTGAACAGATGAAACTAATGGGGGCAAAAGTTTCACAGATCAACTGAGAACTCAAAAAGCACAAAAGCCCTATTTCTAATACCCCAATTGTACTTCAATTTAGCCCTAGAAAAGCTGCTAGTGAGCACAAATTCTAAGAACCCAAACCTGCACAGATTTTTGTGAAACTTGCAGACCTGAATAAGCTATTGAATAAGCTTAGAAGCTGAATACCAGATCTTATACTTCAAGCCTAATATATGAACTAACTAAAAACCAAAAATGTTGTCCTAAGCTTAAGTGATTAAGCCACAAGCAAGGCTAGATCAGCAGTGCAGAAGCTTATGTCTGCACTAAAGTTCTGTGACAGCAGAGTTGGGAAAATGGCGCAAAACTCCTCTAATTCTTAACCTATCCAAACCAAATCTTGCATACTGACTTAAACCACTATATTGCAACTTAAAACTACCAAAGCTTAGGTCTGAAAAGCTTAAGCTTATACTAAGCTTAATGAGATCAGTTGAGCATTTAAAATCTTACCTATGTGTCCAAAACATCCAAACCATGCATAATCAACTTATAAACTCCTATTAACAGTTAATATCACTAATTTTAAGCAAATCCAAAGCACCTAAATAAGCAAGTCTACAGTAAACAAATCAGAATACCTCTTACTGCTATAAATCCAAACACCCCTACTCAAACTGAAAAAGCAATTCTATCCTAATAACTAACTGTTTAAAGCAATAACCTATTCTATACTATGATAAACTAAGTTAATAATAATCTATAAAAGCAGCAACAAGTAATTAATAAGCAGAAATTAAAGCTAAGCAGAAACAAGCAATTAATAAGCTAGAATGAGAATTTGAAACTCACAAGGTAAATTCCCCTCAGCATGAACAGAGGGGATTCACTATGCTTGCCTATCTTTAGATAGGCTAAAGGCTTCCCTTTCTCCTTTTAGACTATCAATTCCTTCTGAATAAGCTCAGCTTATTGGCTAAGCTGATGTTTGACTTTTGTTGACTGATACTTTGATTTTTTGACTTTTGAGAATTAAGGACTGATTTTGACTCAACAAGAGCTTACAGTAAGCTATGAAACTTATATAAGCTCTCAAAACTAGAAAACAGCTTATTTATAAGCTGGATTATTATATATATTTTTGAGTTTTTCTCTATATATTTTTTTTGGAATTATCAAAATAATTTTGAAAACAAAACTAATAAGCTGAACAGAATTTGAGAAGAACTACTATCATCATAATAAGCTAATAATAAAAACAACAACAATATAGAGACAGGATCAAAATTAAGCTAAATAAGAACTTTCATTAACTAAAATTTCAAAAGTTACAAAATGAAATTGAAAATTACAACTGAAATTAAAGGATTACACTATGAAAGCAGTAAAATGACAAGAAATAAAATTGGCAACAATTTCTTAAAACATAAAAATTGGACAAAACCTAATGAAGGAGGAGGTCTCCTATTTATAGCCATCAACTGAAGCTTCCAGGCTTTCCAGGTCACCAATCCGTGTGCATTTGAGCTCTTATCAACCCTTGATCATTTCTTGCCCTCCAATCTTTGATTCCAAGCCGTAGGATCAAATTTGATGAGGTGTCTTGACCAATAGAAAGCTGCCATGTGTCCAAGCGTGTGTTTCCTGCCCTTCTGACACCCCTGACACCCAATGATTGGACCAATCTACCCTTACTCTCAGTAATTTTGAGGTTGGGAAAGTTAGGGTTCATATTGTCTGGGTAAAAGATAGAAAAAGGGGGGGCGGGTTTATTATTTTTAACTTTGTTTGACTTGTTTTTATTATAAGGTTGACCGGGTTTATTATTTGGGTTGGGTGGATCGGGTTAAGGGTAGAGTGGAATGGGTTATGAATGGGCTTTTGGTTTTAGTTTGTTGCGTGGATTTAAGAAAGAACAAATCCAGATCTATTAGTGTTTAGTTTGGATTTGGTTTTGGTTAAAATTCAAGGACCAATGTGTATAAAATTTAGGATTTGTGTAATAGTGAAGGACCATTTTTGTAACTTCTGATTTTACAGGGACTGATCTTACCATTCTTGTAAACTTAATCCAAGGACCATTCTTGTCATTTGATGAAACTTCAAGGGGTTGACTTTGACTTTAGAGCATAAATAGCATTCCCGGCTTCGGCTTTGAGTCTTTCCCATATCCCGTGCTCGTTTTCCCGGATTTCTTGTGTCTTTTGTCCTTTTCTTCGATATCCGTCCCTGCACATACAAAAACACAAAAACACAATATCTTTTGGCATTTTGGTCGGGTTTTTGGTTATTTTGGTCCGGTTTTGGTCAAGAAAAAGTATGTGTTTAAGCACATACCAAATTCCCCCAGACTAAGCTATTGCAATGTCCTCATGCAATGTTATAAAAAACACGTTTTTGAAACCGAAAATTTCTAATCTCTTTTTACTAACTTTGAGAAGTAGCAAAATTTTCAAAAGAGATCAAGAAATCTTAAGTTCTAAAAACTCCCCATTTTTCCTTTTATTCTATTTTTGTATTTTTCTCATTATTTATGTGACGGTTTTGTTGACAATCATTATCTCACGATAACTTTTAGGGTCTTCGAGTAGGAAACATGACTTATAAAGAAGTGACCATACGGATAAAATTCGTCGTTCCTGATTTTTCACAAGTCCCCAAACTAAGCTTAAAAACGAAATCATTGTTATTTACAAGTTAGATTGCCAATACTACCCAGAAAGCTAATTGTGGACTCTTTGTTCCCAAATTCCTATTTTCCTCTATTTATTTTATTTTTGGTGAGAAATGAATTTCTTCATACTCTCGTTTCGATAAGTTTTAGTCTGATAAAGATACCTAGTTTAGACGCTAAGTAGTTTCCAAACCTTCCCTTGAAAATCGTTGCATACAAAAATGAGGTCCACATCAAGGTCTCTGATTTAACACGATTTTGAGGATATCCCTTTTATATACGACCGAAACAACTCATCTACGAGTCCAGAGACAGAAGCTTTTATTAGGATACCCCCGGAGTCGAAATTTGGCATTTTTTTAACATTATTAAGCACATTAACGTATTTAATCCTTGGCCCTTTATAACAATCACAACATCGGCTGCGAACCGGCAAGATGTGATAGTCTATTATGACCTTGGAATTTTTCCTCTGCCTTTATTAGAAGTCTACAACATCGGCTGCGAACCAGCAAGATGTAGAAAACTTTTTATATCTTTGGATTATTATTATTCATTATCATATTTATTAATTATCTGTGTTGCCAAACCCCAAGTCCTACGGCTTTTATAACAATCCCAACATCGGTTGCGAGCCGGCAAGATGTAATAGTCTATTACACCGTAACACTGACAGTACCTTGATGTGTACCCAACTTTCATAAGAAAGAATTCTCTAAGGAAGAAATAAAAACTAATTATTGCCAAAACCAAAATACCTTTAATTATTCCTAGATTACTATTTTTTAGTGAAACAAGCTTATGGGAACAAAAAGCCACAAATAACTTCGATGAGCTTTAAAGAGATCCAACTACTCCACGTTTAGCAATCTAACTTATAAACAACTCTATCATTTCTCGTTCTTCGCAAATTTAAAATCTTAAATAATAAGATCCGCGAATGCTTAGCCTTATAATCAAGCCATGCATATATAAAGTCGATACGGGAACTTGCAAATTCTTTAAAAAAATTCGCATTTTCTAGTTCCTTGTGTAAAAGACTAGCACGAGCTTATGGATTATAAACGGTTAAGGGGACAAGCTAGGGCTCAACACGCCCGGTCAAGTCAGAATTTTATTCCTACTCTCACCAGCGGAAAGTCAACAAAATTGTCAAAATTTATTATATTTTTGCAAAAAATTTTAAATTTTTCTCATTTTTTTGGATTTTTTCAATTTTTTGAGGAAAAACGGGGTTGCATGAGAAAACGGAAAAAATGCAAGGCAAAAATCAAATCGACAGATTACCCCCCCAGACTAAAATGAGACATTGTCCTCAATGTCTTAAAGGTAAGGGTGCTCCTACATAAATCTAAGGCCGTTTATTAATTATGCCAAAGATAAACGTAAAACGATAAGATTTTGGATATTTGATAAGCAACGGATGATGAAACTCGAGTAGCGTGAAGGAAACTACGAGCACGAGAGTCTTCATCATCGGGCATTCCTGTACATACCACAGAAAACACGAAACACAAGAAATGGAGAAGGGAATCCTCCTCATGTCACTTTATTAGAAAATAGATAAGAAGATAGATGGATAAGCATGGGGTGCCTCCCACGAAGCGCTTGTTTTTGGTAACCGAGTCACATGAGCTTGACTCGACCCCGAATTTAATTGTCCTTGGGGGAGCATGTGGAAAAGATAATCTCCATCGGACTTTCATTCAAGATGTTTGGATAAACACTGAAGCACATGAAAGTTCCACTCTGACGAGATACCCACGGTATTTTTAGAAAGAAGAATTAGAAATGGTAATACCGGGGTCAAAGATGGTATCCTCACTCCCGAAGGAGTGAAGGATGGGAGAAGTCATAGCATATGTGATGAAGAGCATAAAGATGTTGATAATGATCATGAAATACTCTTCATCATCATCAGAAATTTTGTCAAAAGTCTTGGGCGGGAGGGTCGGGATTAAATCTTCATGAGAAGGTATACCTCCCCCCAGACTAATATCTTCCTCCAGATCAAAATAGAATTTATCATATTCTGGAGGAGATAGAAAGAAAGAAAGTTCATCGAAGAACTTGTCGAGATAAAGATCATTCATATCAAAATGAAATGATTCATATTCGGGAGGAGAGATATGAGCATGAGAAGTGGTACTGCCACTACTCGTCTCCTCCGAATGATCAATATCAAAGAAGAAGGTTTCAAAAGATGGGATAGAAAGATTGAGATCAGAAGTGGGATTGCCACTAGCCGTGTCAAACGTAAAACTCTCATATTCGGTACAAGCATCCTCGAGCTCGAGCTCCAAAGGATCTGACGGCTTTTCTTCAAGAATAACTTCTTTATAAACTTTATTCGGGGGAAGGGAAAGAAACGGTTCATCAATTATTTTTAATGAATCATCTTCCCCCGGATCACTGTCAGTCTCAACAATTTCTGGTGAAATTGGAGTTTTATCAAAGAATACTTCGACCTCTTCCCTAGAGATAACATTCTCTTCAATCGTAGGAGAAGGATGGGAAGAGTCGGAATTAAGAATCTCGATGTGATAAACTTGTTCTGGAGGTGGGACAAGTGGTGTGCTCTTAGAGCTAGCAATTTCCACCGCTTCCGTTGTAGTCTCCGATTCATCTTCATCATCGTCGTCAAGAACACTCTTAGTATTTGCAGCACAGCACTCAAACCATTTGCTCGATCCAGGAGTAATTTTCATGGCCTTGAGCTCAGCACGTTTTTCTGACATACTCTTGACCGTGAATCTTGAAAGGTTTGGATCAACTCTTTTAGGAGCAATTACGGGATCGGACTTTTGATCAACCGTAGCGACATTGCATTTGTCGGTTTGAGGTTTTGAGTTCGGATTAATATTGAACGTAACTTTTTCCTTATCGACCCGCAAAGTAATTTCTTCACCATAGACATCGATCAAAGCACGCCCGGTCCTCAAGAATGATCTTCCGAGAATGAGAGGAACCCGGGGGTCGGCGTCAAAATCAACTACCACAAAATCTGCTGGAAAATGAAACTTCCCCACCTTTACAAAGACATCCTCGGCTACACCCTTAGGAAGGGTTATGGACCGATCCGCAAGCGCGAGGGTCATGCAAGTGGGGGTAAGTTCGGGCAAAGAAAGTTTCTTCCAGATGGATAACGGCATTAGGTTGATGCTCACACCAAGATCGGCCAAGGCGTGACATTCAACCATTCCCGGAAATTCACATGGGATGAGAAATTTTCCGGGATCTCCAAGCTTTTCCGGAAGCTTTTTGAGAATTGCCGCAGAGCAGTTTTCGTTCACTAGAGTTTTTGTCATTTCAAATAATTTTTCCTTATTGCTCAACAAACTTTTGAGGGTAGAAATGAATTTTGGCATCAGAAGTAAAGCGTCCGCGAAGCTTATATCAAAATGTAATTCTTGGAATATTTGAAAGAATTTTTCCATTTGACTCGAAGCTTTATCGCGGAGCTTTTGATCATTCATTCTTGAAGGGTAAGGAAGTGTGGTCTTAATGGGAGCTTTTTCGGGCTCAAGCACAACTTCTGGTTCAGATGGGTGGACAACCGGAGGTTGGACGTCTTCGGTTCTTCCGTTATTAGTAGGAAGTTCCGTGTCCTTGGTCACCTCGGTCTCATGGACGACTACCTTGGGAGGTAGAGAAGAATCGGTAGCCGGAGCCGTGGGTCCAACATATGAAACACCGCTCCTTGTAGTGATCGCCTTAGCATCGCCCCTCGGGTTGGCGATCGTGTTGCTTGGAAGAGTTCCAGAGCCCGAGGGTCGATCATTTAAAGATTTCTTCATCTCAGCAATCTCGACTTGTTGTTGATTAAACTTCCTATTCATATCTTCTTGGTTCTTAAGGTTCATCTGATTCTGAAGAATAATCTGCTTAAGCAACTCATCCGTGGGCGACGGAGGTGGAACGAATCCTTGATTGTAGTTTTGGTTTCCTTGATTAAGGTTTTGCCCACGGTTGTTTTGGTTATGAACTTGATTGGTATTAGGGGGAGGATGGTAATTCCCTAGATTTGGTGGGTGGTAATTCCCTTGGTTGTTAAGGTTTTGGTTTGGAACAAATTGATTATTTCTGTTTTGGTTCTGATTCTGATTGTTTGAAGCTGGATTGTTGAAATCTGGTGGTCCAAGATAATTGTTAGAACGGTAGCTGAGAAGATTACGGTCTCCTTGTAGTTGGTAACCATTACCTCCCTGGTTATAGGATCCCGAAGCAGCATAAACGTTCTCTTGAGTGTAGCCACCGGCGGCTGGGCACTCGAAATACAGATGTGGACCACCACAAGTTTCACAACTTTGGTTTACAACATTGACTTGATGATTTTAATGTTGAGGGGAATGGTTTTGATTGTTGTGGAATGAAGAAAGGCCGGGTGGTCCCATTTGGTTATTAGCATTTTGAGGACGAAATCCTTGAATCTGATTGTAGGTTACTGATGCTACGGTAGCATTCGAACCTTGGCCACCGGAGGCTTGACAATCATAATAAGGATGTGGACCACCGCAAATCTCACATTTCTGATTCACAACATTGACGGGCTGAGAAGGTCTTTCTTTATCAATTAGACGCCCAATTTGTTTAGTGAAAGCGGCAAAAGCTTCTTCTTGTTTGCTAAGAGCTTGGGTGAAAGTATCATCTGATTTGTTACTCATATTTGAAATTTGAGCTTTGGTTCTAGAACTCCTCACTCTGGCTTTATTTTCAATTATAGTCAAAGCTTCTTGAGTGTTTCTAGTCAGAAAATTTCAACCCGCAGCGGAATTGAGTGAATCTTGATCAGATGGATTCAACCCATTATAGAAAGTATCAATTTGAAGCAAGGTTGAAAATCCGTGATTTGGACACTTTTTTAACAACTCTTTAAATCTATCCCAAGCTTCGTTGAACGATTCATCGAAAGCTTGCTGAAATCGAGTGATTTGATTTCTGAGATTCGATGTTTTAGAAGGAGGATAAAAGTAGTTCACAAACTTAGAGGCTAAGTCATCCCATGTAAAGATCGAATTAGGAGGTTCCTTATCAAGCCAAGTCCGGGCTGCTTCTACTAAAGAAAAAGGAAACAACCTCAATTTAAGCACATTATGAGGAACGTGATTCAAGTTAAGTGTTTCGGTGATGTCGATGAATTTCTGGACATGGGAATGAGGATCTTCATTTTCAAAGCCGTGAAAGGAAATACCGGTGATAAGATTAAGTAACCCGGTTTTTATTTCAAATTGATTTTGAAACATATTGGGGATCACGATTGCTTTGCCACCACCATTGAAAGGTGATTGGAGTAATTCTTCCATTGGTCGGAGGTCGGGAGCCGGCCTCGGGTTTTCATCACCACCCATCGGCGGGTGTTGATTATTTGGGTCGTCGTCCATTTCTTCAACGGTTGAGAAATGAACATGGTGATTGTGACGGATAATCCTCTCGGGATTTGAGAGTGGTGAAAGAAGAGGGTGAGAAGTAGAAGATCGGGTGTGCATACACCAAAAAAAAACACAAAATCAAAAAGGAAAACCAAATTTGAAAATAAAATATTTTTGGATTTTTATATTTAATGAAAAATTAGATTTATTATCTTTTTGGTGATCGTTGATCAACCGTACTCGTTTCTTTCAAAACTACGCGCAGCGTGGCGGGAGAGAAGAATGGATCTCTCTTCGGTCTGCAATTTAATGTCAAGACCTCCTTAAACCCCGTGTATAGGTTGTAGTAAAGAAATAATCCAAGTAACGTTTAATTTCACGATCTCTTTTGTTGTTTATTCGGAATGGTTTACAACGCCCTCTCGAGAGCGAGGATATATTATTTTTGGTATTTTTGAAAACACTTTAGGAAAAGTGTTTTTGGATTATTTTCTTTTTGTATTTTTATTTTTATGAAAACGAAAACTTCCGAGGAAGGGTCTTCAAAACACGATTCTATGGCGAAACTCCAACTCTTTTCAAGCCTTCCCCGGCAGCGGCGCCATTTTTTGATTCGTCGTTTTAAGTATATATTTTTCCAAAGGAAAACTCAACGTATGCGTTTTCCCCGGGTCGTGTCCCAACGAAGGTCGAATATCGAGTTGTCGTTAACTTTGTCGAATTGTGTGGTGAATGTGTGTGAAAGAGTGATTGATTGGTGATTTTATACTACGAATAATAAAATATAAAATGAAAGCAACTAATTAAGCTAAAGAAACAATTAATCTAAGCATGTAATCCTAAAAGCGAAAATTGAATTTAAAACTTTACGCGACGAATTATAAAACGTAAATAAAAAGTGATTTTCTAAAATTTAAAACCTAAAAATATAAAAATAATTTTCCTATATTAAAACTGATAAAATAAAATTTTTGGAAAAAGAAAAATATTTTTTTGACTTTTTAATAATTTTTTATGAATTAAAAACTAATTAAAACTATTTAAATGATTTAAAAATATTAAAACACTTTGGAAAATTCTGGAAAAATTTGAGTAATTATAATTTTTAATAGAAAATCTAGGAAAAATAAAATCAGCACTCAGTTCAGCTTAAATAAGCTGAACAGTCAAAATAAGCTCTAGGAAATAAGCTAAAAATAAGCAAATGAAAGCATAAAATTACAAGAAGCTCAGGAACTGATAAGCTAACTATAATAAGCACAGAACAACTGAAAGTGAACAATTAAACACAAGGGAATAAGCACTTTATACTGAACTGATGGTGAAATTAAGGCAGAAAAACAGGCAACTTTCCACAGCCAAATAAGCACTCAAATCAGCTGAACAGATGAAACTAATGGGGGCAAAAGTTTCACAGACCAACTGAGAACTCAAAAAGCACAAAAGCCCTATTTCTAATACCCCAATTGTACTTCAATTTAGCCCTAGAAAAGCTGCTAGTGAGCACAAATTCTAAGAACCCAAACCTGCACAGATTTTTGTGAAACTTGCAGACCTGAATAAGCTATTGAATAAGCTTAGAAGCTGAATACCAGATCTTATACTTCAAGCCTAATATATGAACTAACTAAAAACCAAAAATGCTGTCCTAAGCTTAAGTGATTAAGCCACAAGCAAGGCTAGATCAGCAGTGCAGAAGCTTATGTCTGCACTAAAGTTCTGTGACAGCAGAGTTGGGAAAATGGCGCAAAACTCCTCTAATTCTTAACCTATCCAAACCAAATCTTGCATACTGACTTAAACCACTATATTGCAACTTAAAACTACCAAAGCTTAGGTCTGAAAAGCTTAAGCTTATACTAAGCTTAATGAGATCAGTTGAGCATTTAAAATCTTACCTATGTGTCCAAAACATCCAAACCATGCATAATCAACTTATAAACTCCTATTAACAGTTAATATCACTAATTTTAAGCAAATCCAAAGCACCTAAATAAGCAAGTCTACAGTAAACAAATCAGAATACCTCTTACTGCTATAAATCCAAACACCCCTACTCAAACTGAAAAAGCAATTCTATCCTAATAACTAACTGTTTAAAGCAATAACCTATTCTATACTATGATAAACTAAGTTAATAATAATCTATAAAAGCAGCAACAAGTAATTAATAAGCAGAAATTAAAGCTAAGCAGAAACAAGCAATTAATAAGCTAGAATGAGAATTTGAAACTCACAAGGTAAATTCCCCTCAGCATGAACAGAGGGGATTCACTATGCTTGCCTATCTTTAGATAGGCTAAAGGCTTCCCTTTCTCCTTTTAGACTATCAATTCCTTCTGAATAAGCTCAGCTTATTGGCTAAGCTGATGTTTGACTTTTGTTGACTGATACTTTGATTTTTTGACTTTTGAGAATTAAGGACTGATTTTGACTCAACAAGAGCTTACAGTAAGCTATGAAACTTATATAATCTCTCAAAACTAGAAAACAGCTTATTTATAAGCTGGATTATTATATATATTTTTGAGTTTTTATCTATATATTTTTTTTGGAATTATCAAAATAATTTTGAAAACAAAACTAATAAGCTGAACAGAATTTGAGAAGAACTACTATCATCATAATAAGCTAATAATAAAAACAACAACAAAATAGAGACAGGATCAAAATTAAGCTAAATAAGAACTTTCATTAACTAAAATTTCAAAAGTTACAAAATGAAATTGAAAATTACAACTGAAATTAAAGGATTACACTATGAAAGCAGTAAAATGACAAGAAATAAAATTGGAAACAATTTCTTAAAACATAAAAATTGGACAAAACCTAATGAAGGATGAGGTCTCCTATTTATATCCATCAACTGAACCTTCCAGTCTTTCCAGGTCACCAATCCGTGTGCATTTGAGCTCTTATCAACCCTTGATCATTTCTTGCCGTCCAATCTTTGATTCCAAGCCGTAGGATCAAATTTGATGAGGTGTCTTGACCAATAGAAAGCTGCCATGTGTCCAAGCGTGTGTTTCCTGCCCTTCTGACACCCCTGACACCTAATGATTGGACCAATCTACCCTTACTCTCGGTAATTTTGAGGTTGGGAAAGTTAGGGTTCATATTGTCTGGGTAAAAGATAGAAAAAGGGGGGCGGGTTTATTATTTTTAACTTTGTTTGACTTATTTTTATTATAAGGTTGACCGGGTTTATTATTTGGGTTGGGTGGATCGGGTTAAGGGTAGAGTGGACTGGGTTATGAATGGGCTTTTGGTTTTAGTTTGTTGCGTGGATTTAAGAAAGAACAAATCCGGATCTATTAGTGTTTAGTTTTGATTTGGTTTTGGTTAAAATTCAAGGACCAATGTGTATAAAATTTAGGATTTTTGTATTAGTGAAGGACCATTTTTGTAACTTCTGATTTTACAGGGACTGATCTTACCATTCTTGTAAACTTAATCCAAGGGCCATTCTTGTCATTTGATGAAACTTCAAGGGGTTGACTTTGACTTTAGAGCATAAATAGCATTCCCGGCTTCGGATTTTAGTCTTTCCCATATCCCGTGCTCGTTTTCCCGGATTTCTTGTGTCTTTTGTCCTTTTCTTTGATATCCGTCCCTGCACATACAAAAACACAATATCTTTTGGCATTTTGGTCGGGTTTTTGGTTATTTTGGTCCGGTTTTGGTCAAGAAAAAGTATGTGTTTAAGCACATACCAATAACCTCGGATGCAGATCCCCCGGTATACCCGCGTCCGTCGTCACCACATATAAATCCTCCTCGTTCATTTGGGAAGTGTACTTTTGAACATCGAACTTAGGCAGGAACCCTCCGGCCTCCTCAGTATCTTCCTCATGAATCGAGGAGGGAGAATTCGACATGATTAACCGAATGGCGAAACAAAGTCGTTCGGATTAGCAAGAAATGAACCTCTCGGAAGATGATACGGAAAGTTTGTCGGAACAAGAAATTACAATGGTAAAAACCGTAGAAATGACGCTATTTGTAGGCGGAAAGAAAGAATATGAAACGACGTGCCTTGTCAGAGGGATAGGTGGCATCTCCTCACTCGTGCGATACGTGCGTGGACACGTGTCGACAACTCAGAACCCCAGTAAAAATGACGGCTATCCTTAAAAAGGGGTAATAATGGTTCTTGGTAGTTTGTGCGTGGCATCAGCTATTCGGATACCGAACGACCCAAACCTTTCAGAATTAGTAGAATCAAACTTCAAATTTTCTAGAGTATCACACTATCGATGAAACCAATACTATGATACTGGGGGGGACATGTTGGCGTATGTGTCCGGATGGCTTAACTCGTCCGGATGCCGGAAGAAGCAGAACCATCCGGCACATAGCCGGAAGGCACCTAGTTCGTTCGGATAAAGCGGCTATCAACAATAGGACAAGTGGCATTACTTTTTGACAGATGGCAGTAGCAGACATAATCCCAGGATTCACGGGATTATGTCCAAGACATGTTCCCAGAAAATCCGGCGCCGCCATGATAGGTACCAAGGCTGGGTACTATAAATACCCAGCCCATTTACTACTTTGAGGGAGCTCTTTTTGGACCATTCATCTTACTATCTATTACTGTTGATAGCCTTTCGGCATATCCGATACTTACTCTCACGCCGGAGGTGGGTCCTGGGATAACACCCGGGGCGAGCCTAAAGCGTATTGTTGTGTGCAGATACCGAAGGATCCTTGGAGACCGAAGGGATCGATACGCAAGCCTCTCGGAAGAACCTTCATTTAGTTCGACCGAAAGGCTTCTCTTATTTGTCCGGAGTGACTGCAAGAAATTACTTCAACAATCCTCATGCCCATTGAATACACCTCTTGCTTGAATAACAGGGCTCTCAGCTGGCTTATCATCAGACCCAACACTCTTTGTTATTGATTGCTCCTAAAACAGTCAACTTTAATCAACCACGGATGTGGTCAAACAAAGTCAAACCAATTGAGGACAATTTAACCAAGGAGTATAGTTTTATCCCCGGGTCGTTTAAGTCCCAGCGAGATGTGAAATTGTGCTTTAAAAACGGCTTGTGATCAAGTGTAATTGAATGGGAAAAGGTTTTGGAATTATTGAACTAAGAAAATAAAAGAGAATAGCTTAAGACAAGCTATTGAAATAAATAAAGGAAACCAAATTACTTAAAACGTTTATGTTAGGAACACGTTTTAAATATTTTACAAGTCTTGTTCATTTAATTAATGTTGCACAATTAGGACTATATTGTTTGTATTTATGGACCGGTTCAATAGTAGTCCTTGGACCGGTCATGTTAATTAATCTATCCTTATCACATGGAAGGGAATATTCTTAGAATGATTCCCCCTCCCATTGCCTATAAATACAAGGCAAGGGATTCATTTGTATTGTTGGTTTTCTTATGTATGTGCGGAAGCTATGCTTGTGTGTGAATCGAATTAAGTGAAAACCTTCCATCTTATTCTTCTATTCTTATTTCTCTTATTTCAGCTTATCGTATTTAGATTGTCTTTACTATTTCCATACGTAGCTTAATATTTAGATAAGTAGTAGATCGAGTTTGTTTGTTTAAAAAGTCATTAGCGAGTGTGTGTTTGAGATCATTATAGTGACCTACAAGTGGTATCATACGCCAAAGGTATTTAGGATTCGTGTTTTAAGAATAGATCTAATCGGTATTTCATTTGGTTTGAATAGTTTACGTTAGTTTTTTGGTTTGAAGTTCATTTGCGTCAAAAGTGTGATTAACGTAAGTTTTGCAAATCGTTGTTTAAAGCCTTTTCATTAAATCTTCGTTTTGTCAAGTTAACGTGGTAAAATTTGGTGCAAATTCGTTGTTTTAATCGTTAATAATCATTAGATTTACGTTTTTCATCATCCTACAACGTTCTGGGTTGAAATTCGAAGAAGAAGGGTTTCTCGCAATTGGTCTGCAACAATTTAAGGGTTTCTCGCATTTGGTCACAAGGGTTTCTCGGAATTGCTGATTTAAGGGTTTCTCGCAATTGGATTAGTTTAAGGGTTTCTCGCAATTCATCAGATTCTTCGGATTTGGTACTCGGTGTTTCCTTCTTTGTAAAAGATAGTGAAACTACCTCGACTCGGAATTATTCTCATCTTTTGTATAAAAGTTTGAGAACGTGATCGAAATTGTAATTTTGAAAATTTTTTCGAAATTGCTTGATCTTTCGCAATTCAGAGATATCTCTCGCAATTGCTAAGTTCTATCGCAATTGACATTGTTTCTCGCAATTACAATTTTCTATCGCATTTGAGAAATCTCTCGGAATTACTCAAGTCTCTCGCAATTGGACAACCTTTATCGCAATTCAGATTCTCTCGCAATTCAAACAGTGCTTCTCGCAATTGGACTAAGAACATTAAGTAAACTTACAAATCAAACATCATAAATCTTAAAACACATCTTAATTATCTAAAGATCCAAGAAAATGTCTCAACCACCTCACTTCAACTACTACTATCAGCTACAGCAACATCCTCAACAACAACAAAATCATCCTCAGTATCAACAACAACAAGCATTCGTTCAACAGCATCAATTTCTCTCTCCACCACAAGTATCCCCACAACAAATCATGCAACAGAATCAACAACTGCAGAATTATTCATCATACTCCAGAGAACCTCATTGTTTTAACAAGATGTGTGAAGCAATAAGTAGTCAGCAATCCCGTCATGAAGCTGGAAGTCAAGAAACTCCACCAATGCTAACTCCGGGTAACTACGTGCAATGGGCTAGTAGATTTCTCAGATTCGTTGAACTGAAAAAACCCCATGGTCAGTATCTCAAGAAGGTCATTGAAGAAGGACCCTATCCCATTCCAGCTACTGTGGTTTCAGCAACTGCAGAGAGAGAAGAAACATCCACACCCATTCCGGTTGCCAACTACACTACTGAGCAAACATTACAGCAAGAAGCAAACCAATTGGCTATGTCTTTCATACTTCAAGGAATTCCCAATCCTATCTACCGAAGTATTGATGCTCAAAAGACAGCCAAAGATATGTGGGAACATGTTCATCTTCTCATGGAAGGAACAGAGTTAAACCAAGAAGATCTTGAGTCCAAGTTATATATGGAGTACACACACTTCATCATGGAACCAGGGGAGACTATTGAATCTTACTACCACCGTTTCACCAACATTATCAACGATCTTGATCGTCATGATATAAAGTTACCAAAGATTGCTATCAACTCCAAATTCCTTGGATGCCTTGGTCCTGAATGGCAAAAATATGCAACTTTTGTGAGGCAGACAAAGAAAATTGGTGATGTCAAATATGGTCTCATGTATGATTACCTCCGACAACATCAATCAGAAGTGGATAAAGAAATTGCAGCACGAGGAGGCTTCACACCAGCACCAACACCAAACTCACTTGCTCTTGTTGCTCAATCTAACTTCTCTTTACCACCTCCGGAATTTGGCAACTCATCTTTTCAACCAAGCATTCCACCCCAACCTCATAATCAAATCATTCCTTATGAAGCACCTCAACAATACTCTGATAACCAGCTGGTTCCATACAACAACACCGATTCAATGCTGTACTCAAATGCAGATCATGATGAAGAAGAAGATGCTTTCAATTCACTTAATGAAGCATTTGGATTGATTGCTAACGCATTTGGCAGATTCACCAAATCCAACAACCGTCTTCGTTCATCTTCAAATACAAGGAATCAGGCAGTTGTTCATGATGGCAGAGTTGAAATTCAAAACAGGTCTTCAGGCAGATATGGTTCGGGAAATCGTGGATATGGTAATCAAAGGGTTCAGTCAGGAGGAAATAGGTTCAATACTGCAGGGGCAAACAGAAACAGTATGGGGAATGTTCAGAGAGGAAATTCGAATGTTGGGAATGGTCAGAAAGGCATTGCTAATACATCTATCACATGCTACAATTGTGGGGGGAACGGTCATATGGCTAATGCTTGTCCAAAGCCGAGAACAATGAGGCTCTTAGGATGGCACTCAAAGATGAAAGAGCTGCTGGGATGATGACTCAGAATGATCAAAGTTTTATGGCAACTGTGGAATCAGATGATGAGATGGAAGACCTTGAGGCAAACGCTGCAGTCATGCTTATGGCTAATATGCAAGAAATGAATATGTCCGAGTCAGGCCCGGTATATGATACCGATGGTCTTTCTCAGGTACCCGATCCTACATGTCTTATTCATGAAATTGCTTCACCTTCTGCATCTTCATCTACAAACGAAATTTTTGTTCAAAATGAGTTATTTTCATCACCATCCGATGATCAAGTTAACACGGTTGTATCATTTGATGATGATAAAACAGTTGTTTCCTTTGATGATCTCATCGATGATGCTAATTGTGATCATCTTGAACAAAAAGATCATTTGAATGATCAAGATTCGGAATTACAGGCTTTGTTATTGACCACCCAGTCACAAATAGAAAAATGCAATGACATCAATCAGAAGCTCAAAGAGAAAATTGCAGTGTTAGCAAAGGATAATGAGTGTTATAAATTACAACTTTCCGGATATCTAAAACAAGATAAACGTGAAAAAGGTTTTGAAACGGCTTTCCAACAAGAGTATGTAAAAGTTCAAAATTTAGAAAGTCAAGTTCGTGAGCTAACCATTGCCAAAGCTGAGCTTTTCTCTCAGAAAGAAAAGGATCAACTTGAATTTAAAATTCAAATTGATGCTTTAAATTCTGAGTTGTTGAAAACTCAATCTGAGCTTTCTACATCTCAGAAGGATCTTCTTGAAGAAAAGAAAGCCACTAGGAAATGTGTTGACTCGTATCTTGATCAAATTCTAGATTTGGAAACCAAACTCAAAGATTTTCAAAACATTGTGTATAAAACGGGTAATTCTGTAACACAAATTCAGAAAAATGTTGTAAAACCAAGTCCTAAAGGAGTAAGTTTTGCACTTGGCAGTGATACACCCCGCAAATTACACATAGCACTCAAAGAGAATCCTAAGTTATACAATGCAACATTTCTGTTAGATGATTCCTTTCAACGTGTTGTTATGTATTCTGTTGATGAAGAAACTGATTTTCTTGAAAACAAGATTGAGGGTCGATCAAAGTCACAAACAAAGTTTTCAAAAGTACATTACGATTATAATGCACGACCTCATTTGAGCAAATCATTTGTTCCTCCTAAGGATCATCCAGAACAAACGTTAACATACACAAACATAAGTGCTCCCTCGTCTATAACTTCTGATCCTACGACTGGTGTACAATTTAAAGATTGTTTGACAGAGGATCTTGTTAATCCACAAATGCCTAAAGAATGTCGGGTTCTTCGATATTTTCAGACATTTATGGATGACATTTCTCGTTTGGAGAATGAAATTGAGTTCAGTTCTCAAATTCCTATCTCGTCTTTTCTTTCTCCTGTTCAGAAAGAAAAGAAGGAGATTCTTCAAAAGAAAATTCTTCCTCATGTCAGAAATCTGAAAAAGGGTGCAACAAGATGGGAAGAGGAGTTATATACAGAACTAGCATCTATGAAATCCATTTTCAAAGCTAAAGATGACAAGGTTCAACGTCAAAAACTTCAAAAGAAATTTTTAGCAAAAGAAAATGATCGACTCTTGGAAAAAGTCTTGTGTTATGATGTGGTCTCTGTGATTATGAATTCGCTCTATGAATCTGGTAATGCTTTAATTGTGAATGATCATGCTGTGGATATTAAGATGTTGAATATGGAAATTGATAATCTGGTACATGAGAATGAGAATCTTCGACAGATCAATAGTGATGTGGAAAACAAAGTTTTTCATCTTCAAAAAAGGTTGGACTGGTGTCAAAAACGAAGTCTTAAATTTGAACTCAAATTTCAAAATCTCATGGAATCTCTATCATTTCAAGACAGTCATAAACATGAACAGAACAAAGAAACAAAAGCATTTTTAAAAGTTAAACTGTTTCAAAATGAAAAAGATTTGGATGAAGTTATTCAAAACAGAAATGACACAGTCTATCTAAACCGGAAATTAGACTCACAAAATCAAGAGTTCCAACACATCATTATTGATTTGAAGAAGAAGATCAGAGTTTTTGACAAGAGCAAAGCAAACATTCATAAGATTGCTCCAGGAATGTATGTAGTGGACAAAGAACATACTCAAGCATCTGAAACAACCACTAATTCAACTACTTGTACTTCCACAGGACTAGAAACCACCTCTAAGATCAACCATTCCAAGACTCACAAGAAACAGAGGAAGAATAGAGTCAAGAAATCTAGGAAGGAAGTATCTAAGTCTGAAGAAGTTCCAGAAAGTAGTTTGAATAAAATAAATGTAACATCAGGAATAGAGTTGCACTTATCAGAGTCTAGTTCTAAGAATGATGTAACAAATGATAACTCTTTAAATATTAATGAAGATGTTTTGGTTGATGCTACTTGTGTCTTTTGTCGTCATAGCATACTATCTGGTGATCATACAAAGTGTGTTGCTAAAACTTTGCTGACTAAGAGAAAGAAACGAACTAGTGGCGCTTCCTCTAGGCTTAAAACCATTGCAAAATCCATATTAGGAATGCCCCCACTAGATCTTTCTGAGGAGAAAATAGAAAAGCCCCAATCCAAGACCAAAAAATCACCTAGTGCATATCTTAGGAAAAAGGCAGAGACTAGTTGGACCTGGCAACGCTGGTTACAGAACACTTTTGATTTTAAATGGTTACCTAAAATACTAACCTCTTGTGTACCTAACCCAGCGGATCCAACCGTTATCAATTCTCCACCTGTTTCCAATGTGTGTGATGCAGGTGATTCAAATCGTCCTCTGGATTGTTGATAGCGGGTGCTCCCGACATATGACCGGCAATCTCAAACTTCTTCAGAACTTTGTTGCAAAGTTTATCGGAACGGTCAGATTCGGGAATGATCACTTCGCTGCAATTATGGGCTATGGGGATTATATTAATGGGAACATCGAAATAAGTCGTGTGTATTATGTTGAAGGTCTCGGTCATAATTTATTCTCGGTAGGACAATTCTGCGATGGAGACTTGGAAGTAGCATTCAGGGAGAAAACATGCTTTATTCGTGATCTTCAAGGGAACGACCTTATGAAAGGGAAACGCGGAACAAGTCTGTATTCAATCTCCTTTGACGGCATGACAGCTTCTTCTCCTATTTGTTTACTCTCCAAGGCTCATCCCACGAAAGCTTGGTTATGGCACAAAAGATTGTCTCATCTCAATTTTAAAACCATGACTGATCTTGCCAAGAAGAAATTAGTTGACGGTCTACCAAAATTCAGATATGCCAAGGATCACTTGTGTTCTGCTTGTGAACAAGGGAAAAGTCATCGTGCCCATTTTCCTCCCAAAACAGAACACAGCACAGACCATGTCCTACAACTGCTTCATATGGATTTGTGTGGTCCGATGCGCGTTCAGAGTATTAACGGGAAGAAGTATATTCTGGTAATCGTAGATGATTATTCAAGATGGACTTGGGTCTATTTCCTTCGAACAAAAGATCAAGTTCCGTCTATCCTCATCACGTTTCTCACAAAGATTCAAGTTCAAGTCCGCAACACCGTCCGAATCATTAGAACAGACAACGGGACTGAATTTAAGAATCAACTCATTCGGGATTTCACAGAGAAACATGGGATTGTTCATCAGACTTCCATAGCTCGCACTCCGGAACAAAATGGTGTAGTTGAAAGACGAAACCGAACGCTCGTGGAAGCAGCTCGAACTATGTTGATCAATGCTCAATTACCGGATTATCTTTGGGCTGAAGCTGTAAATACTGCTTGTTATACTCAGAACCGTGCCATGATCACCAAAAGACATATCAAAACACCATATGAGCTTATACAAGGGAGAAAACCAAACATCAACCATTTTCACGTCTTTGGAGCTTTGTGTTATCCGAAGAACGATAAGGATGATCTTGGTAAACTTAAGGCTAAAGCAGATATTGGGATCTTTGTTGGCTACTGTGAGAACTCCAAGGGATATCGTATTTGGAATCGTCGGACTGGGGACATTCAAGAAACCATACACGCTAATTTTGATGAACTCACCGAAATGGCTTCTGAGCAAGACCGTTTGGAACCCGCACATAACCGTCTTAACTTCCCTGAATCTTCATCTGCACCCCTACCTTTCACCAGGAAGGATTTGGAAGATTTGTTTGCACCTATGTTCGATGACGTTCGTGTTACCAGTGCATCAGATGCTTCCACCAGTTCCGCTGCTCAACAACTTCCAAATCAAGCACCTGATCCATCAGCATCTACCTCTACAGTAGTTGCTGACGATGCACCACAACCTGAACAATCATCATCAATGGAGAAAACACCTCAACCAGCAGCTGAAGATTCATCCCCCATTTCTAACAATGTTCCACCACCCTCAGGATATGACGGGAACGCCTTCTTTAATCCATTTGCTCCACCACCAACTGTTCCAGATACCGGAGAATCATCCTCGAGCAATATGGACCCGTCATATCATCATCACAACAATCAACACTACCCATCAACTCATAAATGGACAAGGGATCATCCGTTAGTTAATGTGATTGGCGATCCAGATAAACCAGTTATGACACGACAGAAACTCCACACAGATGGTGAAACCTGCATATACGCTCTCACCGTTTGTCAAGCTGAACCGAAAAATATCAAAGAGGCCTTGACTTACGACAATTGGATTGAATCAATGCAAGAAGAGTTGGATCAGTTCAAGAGATTAGAAGTCTGGGAACTCGTTGAAAAACCGGATGGAGTTTATGTTGTGGGATTAAAATGGATTTGGAAAAATAAGCTGGATGCAGAGGGAGTGGTTATTTGGAAAAATAAGCTGGATTTTACAAGTCTTGTTCATTTAATTAATGTTGCACAATTAGGACTATATTGTTTGTATTTATGGACCGGTTCAATAGTAGTCCTTGGACCGGTCATGTTAATTAATCTATCCTTATCACATGGAAGGGAATATTCTTAGAATGATTCCCCCTCCCATTGCCTATAAATACAAGGCAAGGGATTCATTTGTATTGTTGGTTTTCTTATGTATGTGCGGAAGCTATGCTTGTGTGTGAATCGAATTAAGTGAAAACCTTCCATCTTATTCTTCTATTCTTATTTCTCTTATTTCAGCTTATCGTATTTAGATTGTCTTTACTATTTCCATACGTAGCTTAATATTTAGATAAGTAGTAGATCGAGTTTGTTTGTTTAAAAAGTCATTAGCGAGTGTGTGTTTGAGATCATTATAGTGACCTACAGTTTAAAATCTAAAAACGTACGTTTAACTTTAAATAAAAGTAAACGTACAAAATAAAAAGTGAGTTTTAAGAAATAAAAAGCCTACGAATATGAAAATTATATTTTTACAATCCTAATAATAAAAGAAAATTATTGGAAAAAGAAAATTATTTATTTGACTTATTAATTAATTATTATTAATTAAAAACTATTTTTAACTATTAAATAATTATCTAAAAAGTGAGAAAATAAAAAATAAACCTAGAAAAATGAAATTATCACTTAGATAAATCTAAAATATTATAAAACTTATTTTAAAACTGAAAATATATTTATTACACTTTTTATCTAATTATTATTAATTAACTATTATTTTAAACACTTTTTAACTATTTTAAATTCTAATAAACACTAAATAAGCAAAGAAAATTCTGAAACTTTTTATATAATTATTAAATAAGTACAGGAAGCTAAGAAAATTATAAAAATGAAATTTACTTAATTAAAATTTAAAAAGATAAATTCTATTAAATAGAAGCTATCACTATATTTTTATTTTTGGTTTTCTTAAGGTTTAAAAATATAATTATATTTTTCCTAGATTAAAAATGACAAAATAAAATTATGAAAATTGGATTTATATTTTTCTGATTAAAATTCTATTTATTATGATTTAATTACTATTTTAAACTAATTAAAAAGATTAAAAATATCAAATAACTTAGGAAAAATCTGAAAAATTTAGGTTAAGTCTAAATTAATATTAAAAGGCTAGGAAAATTAAAAGTGGAACTTATCTAAGGCTAATAGGCTGATTTGGGCTAATAAGCAGTTTGCTTATAAGCACAAAATAAGCTAAAAAGCAATAAAAGTTGCCAAAAGTTCAGGAACAGATTAATATACTAAAATAAACACAAAACAACTGAAAAACACAAATAAGCACAAGAGATTAAGCAAGATAAGCAGTTGGCTGTTGTGGATTCAACACAGAAATCTCAGGAACAAGGCCAACTTGCAGGCTAGATTAAGCACTCAAATAAGCTGTTTAAAGGCAACCTAATGGGGGCAAAATCTTCTCTGTACTACTGGGTATTCTAAAAACCTAAAAGCCCCATCAAAATCTTCCCAATTGAGGTCTAATTTAGCCCTAGATCAGCACCCTCAGCTGCTCAGTATATACTGATGCTGTGTGCAGATTTTGTGCAAAAAAGCACAATGGTTGACTTTGGTGAACTTTAGATTAATTCTACTTACTGGATATGATGTATTAAGTTAAAATGAGATGAGATTAAACTAGTTTAACAACTATTTAACTAATAATGATGATATTGGATCCTATTAATCCAACAGTGCACTAAAACATGAGATCAAAACAAGATTTTGACTTTCAAACAAAGTAGTATTGGTTTTTATGATTTATCTAAGCTTCCATGACCTATTGTGACTTAAGTGAAGAGGTAAAAACAACCAACACAACCCTGATCACAGGGAATCAAACAATTTCAAACAACCTGAGTTAGGCTTGGATTTTTGGTTTTCTGAGCAAATGATCACTAGTGACTATGTGAATGCTTCTGAACAATTTATTAGGGTCTAATGAACTTATTAGAACACAGAAACAAGAGTTGCAAACACAAATGACCAAGGAGCCAATTTATACTAATGAGACAGTCCAAATGAGATTTTAAGAACAAAGGTGTTCCAATGAACCAAGGTTTGATTTTAAGTGATTATATGAATAAGTAACACCAATAAGCATGAAGGCACAGAATAATAAGCTAATAAGTAGTGCAACAGTAAAAAGTAAAAAGTGAGATTTTTGCTTACAATTTCTATCCAAACTGAGAACAAGGAACCAAGGACCATAGACCAATCCTAAAGCTTCCCAAGAAGCACTAAACCAAGGGCCATCCAGAATCAACCCTGCTCCTTGCAATCTTCTTGGTTCACAACTGATTTTTCATTTTACAACTATTTATGTGATTTTCTTGTATTTTTGAGTTTTAGCACTACACTGAATTTTTGAGTTACTAAAAGCTTTCAGAAGCTTTCTAGGAGCTTAAGTGAGCTTACTGAGTCCTTAACAACAACAAACAACAACATTCGAACTAGATGAGATGTTTGAGTAAAAAGTTGCATAAACTGAATTCAAAAGAGAAAGTTGAATTTGATTATTCAAAAAGCTTGGTAATATACTGAGATTGCTTAATTAAGAACTTGAAAGCTAAAGTTTAACACAGGAAACTGAAAATTAATTAATTCGACATACATAAACTAAAATTAAACTAGATAGTTTATTACATTGCTTCTTTTACTCTATATACAGATTACTATGACTATGTCGACTACTCTGATCATTTCCCACCACTTCTGAGCCTTTAGATCCTTCAACTTCATCAAAACCGTCCATTTGGAATTTTTGGCGCCAAATATCAAAAGCAGGTTATTTTAATTAATGGGGCAATTAAAGAAAGTTGGATGTTGTGGAGGTGGAGGGGAGTTGGTAGTGACTGGGGGTGCAAGTGGAGGTGATAGGTGGATGGTGGTTTGAAGCAGTGAAGGTGGTTTGGTTTTGGCGGGGTGTTGTGAGGAAGAAGGAATACCAGGGTTGGTTTGACCCTGGTTTGACCTGGTATTTTTATTTAAGGGTTGGGCCGGGTTATGTTTTAATTAGGGAGTTGGGCTGGGTTTAGTTTAATAGGTGGGATGGGTTGGGTTAATTATTTGTTTTGGGTTTGGGTATTGTAGTTTGGATCCGGATTTGGTTTATGAAATAACAAGGACCATTTTTGTAACTTTCCCAAAGATGAGGACTGAAGCTGTACACACTCCAAACTGCTCACAAGGACCAATGTTGCCACAATCCAATAACACAAGGATCAATTTTGCATTTTTCCATTTTTTTAAAAACCCAAAGGACCAAAATTGCCATTTTTCAAAAGTTCAGGGACCTTTTCTGTAATTTGCCCAAAGAATCATTCAAGGACCAATTTTTACAACTTAGAATATTTCAGGGACCTTGAATGATAAAACTCCACATTTTTGAATTCCAGGGACTAGATTTGCCAATTTATGAAAGTTTGGGGACTGAAACTGCCAATTTTGCAAACTTTGTTCATTTTTTATCTGTTTTTACTCATTTTGCATCTGAAACATATAAAACACAATCCTGGGATATTTTCAGTATTTTGATGCATTTCTGAGTGTTTTTGGATGTTTTGGCAGTTCAGATACGACAAAAATGATGAGTATTTACACACTCATCAATCCCCCACACTAAACTATTGCTAGTCCCTAGCAATATTTTTGAAAATTTAATGGATTTTATCTCTTTACCAAAAGCCATCACTTCTGGAGTAGCCAAATGTTTCAGTTCAAGTAAGAACTATGGTACACTGATAACCATATGATTTTGAGCAAATCACCAGCTGTAAACGGTTTTGATTTGTCTTTACCAGAAGCCGTTTGCTTCTGGACTAGCCATTGTTTTAGTATGTGATACTTTGGTACAATGATAACCAAATGATTTTGAGCAAACCATCAGCTTTCAACGGGTTTGATTTGTCTTTACCAGAAGCCGTTTGCTTCTGGACTAGCCAACTCTTAGATAATTTATCAATATTATCTTTGGTGAGCTGATTACCAATTATGGTATTCCAAAGCCTTTACCACAAGCCATAACCTTGCGGGCTAGCCAACTCTTTACTAATTAAAGATATGGTGAGTCGAGAACCATACAATTTTTGGCAAATTGCAAGCCATAAACGGATTTGATATATCTTTACCAAGAGCCGTTTGCTCCTGGATTAGCCAATCCTTATGTGGGTTAGTGATGAAGCGAAAAGTGTACCGCTTTTAAGGGGTCATTTAAGCCCTAAATCGTATTTATTTGATCAAATATCGACCTAAATCGTTCCTTTTGTCATTTTAGGTACTTTTGAGGAGAAATCTGGAAAAGGAGGCATTTTGGACGTTTTTGGAGCATAAAAGTGAAGAAAACGGCAAAGTCCCAAAAATCGGCCAAAAGTTACCTTTGACGGCGTCACAATTAACCCCAGACGGCGTCATGCCTTGGCAAGAAAAAGTGGACGTGAAATTTACTCATGATGGGCCAGTGAAAATAGCATGTAAATTCTGATGGCGTCACGCTTTAACTTGATCAAGGGCGTCACGGCTTAAATCAAAGAGGGACGGCGTCACGTTATAGGTTCGACGGCGTCAAGCCTTGATAAGCCAGAATGGATTTTTGAAGAGCTAAAGAGGGACGGCGTCAAGAAGGTCATCCGGGAACCCTAAAAGCGGCGAGGTGACGGCGTCACACTCCATAAGGTGACGCCGTCAGATCCAAAAATCTATATATAGTTTTCTAATTTTTTGTCATTAGGGAGAGCTTAGTGTGTGGAATTTTGGGAGAAAACCCTAGGACGATTTTAGCTTCTTTTTCAAGGCTTTTTGCCTTGAGATCTTCCATGTTACATTGAAAGATAAGTTATCAATTAATCATTCAATATGTCTATGTGTTGTTTGATTCTATCTTATTCTTGTCTTTTGTTTAACATGTTAGGCTAAATTTATCTTGTGTTTGCTTAGATCTAATGAAACCTAGCTATTGATTATTGGTTATTAGTGTGTTATTAGTTGTATTGGATGATTGTTTATCTATGTTAGGCTTAAGAAAATTGGCTAACTTCCTATTCGGTAACTTGCTTGAACGTCTTAAGAAACATGAACCAAACGCGTACTAAAGGTTTTTATGGTTGTATTTAATGCACAAGCGAATTCTAGTGATCCCATGTTAGGAGCTTCCTAGCCGGCTCGACATAGGAGTGAAGTAGGAGCTTGTAGAGTTGGGGAAGTAAGTACGCCACCCCACGAATGGTATTAAGGAATACACCCGTCATCCACGCGACTAATACACACTAATTAACCGGTAAAAGATAGTTAGGGAGTAAGGAAATCTAAGTAAACACATTTCTCTACACATAAGTTTCTCACCACATTTTCATTTTTGTTATTTTATTTTATTTGCATTCGTAGTAATTTGGGTTAGTTGACTAGCAACTAATTCCGCCCACTCCTTCAAAACCCGAGATTTTACTTGCTTTCATAAAAATATAAAAACATAAAAAAGAATCTTCCTCAACCCTTAGACCTATTAGAGTAGCTTTTCATACCTAACGAACACTATTCCCTGTGGAGAACGATCAATCCCCCGTACTTACCACTACACTATACTACATCGGTCAGGTACACTGCCTGGTGGGGTTGTAAGCCTCTTGAGATCCCTCGAGAGGTAAAACCTGTTGTAAGGTTACAAAACCACGCATCAGTTAGACATGGCGGACTGATAACCATTTATCGCGTTCTAAGTGAGAAAAAAAATTTAAAATTTTGGCTAAAAATGGGGGTGCTAGATGATACATTTGATAAAATTCGCAAGAATTTCCCCCCCACAGTTAGAACTGAATATTGCCCTCAATATTCAAAGTACCGGCTGTTAAACCAACACTTAGAACGTGAAAGGGAAATACTGAATAGCCATTATTTTATATATACACACATTTTTATTTTTTATTTTTTTTTTTTTTTGGTGGTACTATACATATATACAACATGTGGGGCATCTCCCCCACACTTAGGTGGTAGAAAATAGAAAGAAGTCAGAAATATGGGTGAAAACCCATATGGTGGGCTAATGTTTTTGATCACCGAGTCACTAGCTTGACTCGATCCCCGCATTTATTGGTTCATGGGGAAAGTTTGAAGATCCGGGACAACCATGAATGGTATGTCCTCTCCAAAGTAGTGTTTCAAACGATGACCATTCACTTTGAAATTTGGTCCGTCATTTTGAGATAACTCAACGGTACCATATGGATAAACTTTTGTAACAGTGAATGGACCAGACCAACGGGATTTGAGTTTTCCCGAGAAAATCTTCAATCTTGAATTGAAAAGAAGGACTCGATCACCAACGTTGAAAACGCGGTTCTTGATTTTAGAGTCATGAATCTTCTTTGTCTTTTCTTTATAAATCAAAGAGTTCTCGTATGCTTGATCACGCAGTTCATTTAATTCATTCATTTGAACTTTACGGTGATCACCCGCAGTTTGGAGGTCAAAGTTAGCATGTTTCAAGGCCCAGTAGGCTTTGTGCTCTAATTCGATCGGAAGATGACATGCCTTTCCGTACACAAGCTTGTAGGGTGTACACCCGATGGGTGTTTTGTAAGTTGTACGAAAGGCCCATAGTGCATCATCCAATTTATCCGACCAGGATGCACGATTTTCTCCTACAGTCCTTTCCAAGATTCTTTTAATACCCCGATTTGAAACTTCAACTTGCCCACTTGTTTGTGGGTGATACGCAGTAGAAAGTCGGTGAGTTACACCATACTTTTGCATGACTTTATCAAATTTGTCATTGCAAAAATGCGTACCACGATCACTGATTATAGCACGTGGAGTTCCAAAACGGGCAAAAAGAGCTTTCAGGAATTTTACAACAACTCGGGCATCATTAGTGGGTAAAGCTTTTGCTTCATCCCATTTTGACAAATAGTCAACAGCCACGAGAATGTATTTGTTTCCTCGAGATGATGGAAATGGCCCCATAAAGTCGATGCCCCAGACATCAAAGATTTCACAGACTTGAATTGCATTTTGTGGCATTTCATTTCGTTGTGAAATATTTCCGTGACGCTGACAAGCTTCACAAGTTTTTATGAGTTCTTGGGCATCCTTATAGATTGTGGGCCAATAAAACCCGGAATCAAACACCTTTTTGGCGGTGTAGTTTGGACTATGATGGCCCCCCGTGGGTCCAGCATGGCAAGCTTTGAGAATGTCAATAGCTTCCTGTCCATAAACACACCGCCGGATGACTTGATCCGCACAGATTTTGAATAAGTAGGGGTCGTCCCAAAAATAATGTTTAACATCCTTGAAGAATTTATTCTTCTGTTGGGTCGACATCCCTTTCACTATGAAGTTACCCGCATGGTAATTTGCGAAGTCGGCAAACCATGGGGTAGTAGAATCTCCTCGAAAAGTAACCGCATTGAGTGTCTCGAGAGGAAATGTTTCATTTATTTCCTTTTTCTCGAAAACATCTTGGTGTGGGTTCTCTAATCGGGATAGATGATCAGCAGCTAGGTTCTCTGCTCCTTTTTTATCACGTATAATGATATCAAATTCTTGCAGGAGGAGAACCCAACGGAGGAATCTAGGCTTTGCATCTTGTTTTGCAAAGAGATATTTGAGAGCCGAGTGATCCGTATACACTACACATTTTGTCAAGATTAAATATGGCCGAAACTTCTCAAAGGCATACACCACAGCTAACAATTCTTTTTCTGTAGTGGTGTAATGAGTTTGAGCTTCAGTCATTGTTTTACTTGCGTAGTGAATAGGCTGAAAGTGTTTGGCTTTTCGTTGCCCCAGGACTGCACCGATAGCAAAATCACTTGCATCGCACATGAGCTCAAAGGGAAAAATCCCAGTCGGGGGCAACTAGAATGGGTGCTTCAGTAAGCTTTTTCTTTAATATTTCAAAAGCTTTGATGCACTCGGGTTAGAAGATAAAAGGAACATCCTTTTCAAGGAGGTGAGTCATAGGCCGGGCGATTTTAGAAAAATCTTGTATGAATCTACGATAGAAACCGGCATGACCCAAAAAACTCCTAATACCTTTGACGGTAGTGGGATGAGGTAATTTACCAATGACATCAACTTTAGCTCTGTCAACCTCAATCCCGTTCTTTGATATCTTATGGCCGAGGACAATGCCCTTTTTGACCATAAAATGACTCTTCTCCCAATTTAGACAAAGATTGGTGTCTTTACACCTTTTCAACATGTTTTCTAAATTGGAGAGACATGCTTGGAACGAATCCCCAATGACTGAAAAGTCATCCATAAAGACCTCCATTGTTTTACCGATCATGTCGGTAAATATAGCCATCATACACCTTTGGAACGTGCCTGGAGCATTACATAAGCCGAAAGGCATACGTTTATAAGCAAAGGTTCCATAAGGGCACGTGAAGGTAGTCTTTTCTTGATCTTGTGGATCAATGGGAATTTGAAAGTAACCCGAGAAACCATCAAGGAAACAATAGTACTCGTTTCCTGCTAATCTCTCAAGCATCTGATCCATAAAAGGTAGAGGAAAATGGTCTTTACGGGTGGCATCATTTAACTTACGATAGTCAATACAAACACGCCACCCTGTAACCAATCGAGTTGGAATCAACTCATTTTCATCATTTGTGACAACAGTTATGCCACCCTTTTTTGGAACACAGTGAATGGGACTAACCCAAGGACTATCAGAGATGGGATAAATCAATCCTGCATCAAGAAGTTTTAGAACCTCTTGTTTGATAACATCGTGGATTTTAGGATTCACCCTTCTTTGATGTTGGACTGCTAGTTTAAAGTCATCCTCCATTAAAATCTTGTGAGTACAAAATTCAGGGTCAATACCTTTTATGTCGGAGAGTTTCCAAGCAATGGCTTGCTTGTGTGACTTTAAGACCTTTATTAGAGCAGTCTTTTCCTCATCACTTAAATCTTTAGCAATAATGACGGGTAATTTATCATCACCCTCCAAAAATGCGTACTCAAGATGAGGCGGTAAGTCTTTGAGTTCGACCTCAGGAAATTCATCGGTTTTCTCAACTGATTTGATTTCCTCATTATGAAGTTCAACGGGAGGGAGTGGAGGAGAAATTTCCTGATTCAACAATTTCTCAAGAAGAAGAATATCTCCCTCCAGATCAATCTCAGCGTTATCAATCCCCTCTAGGAATGAATCACACTTGAGAAAATCCTCGATTTCTTCCAAATTGAAATCACTTCCTCAAACGGAGTGAGAGAAGGGGAAGAATCGGAAATGACAGGTAGAGAAGATGTGGTGGTATCCCCACTCACAGAATTATGAGAATAACCAAGAAACTCTTGAGAGTACTCCTCTGAAACAATATCAATGACATCGATTCGGTTAACCGATTCAGAATCACAATTTGAGGAGTACCTCGAAGTTTGATCGAGGTTAAAGGTAACAGCTTCATTACCCACACGTAATGTGATTTCATGCTCAAATACATCTATGAGAGCACGGCCTGTTCTTAGGAATCCTCTTCCAAGAATGAGAGGAACCCTAGGATCCGCATCGAAATCAACGACCACAAAGTCAGCTGGAAAATGGAACTTTCCTACTTTCATAAATACGTCCTCAGCAATGCCAAGTGGACGAGATATTGAACGATCTGCAAGCTCAAGAGTCATGCAGGTAGGAGTAAGTTCAGGAAGAGAAAGTTTCTTCCATACTGATTTAGGCATCAGGTTGATGCTTGCACCAAGATCGGCCAAGGCATAGCATTCAACCATTCCTGGAAAGACACAAGGTAGTAGAAACCTTCCAGGATCTCCAAGCTTCTCGGGAAGCTTTTTCAAGATAACTGCTGAGCAGTTCTCATTTAATGGAGTCTTTGCCATTTCAAACAGTTTTTCCTTGTTGCTTAACAAGTGTTTGATTGTGGATGCAAACTTGGGCATCAGAATGATAGCATCCGCAAAGCTTATGTCAAAGTGTAATTCTTGAAAAATTTGAAAGAATTTATCCATTTGTTGACTAGCTTTTTCGCGGAGCTTTTGCTCATTTAAACGTGATGGGTAGGGAATAGAAGGTTTGGATTCAAGGTTTTCAACCGGGGTTTCAGGATGTTCAAAGACAACTTGAGGTTTAGTCTTGGGTTTTGGGACAACTTGAGGTTGGATGTTGTTGGTACCTCCGTTATTAGTAGGAAGTACTTGGTCCTTAGTCACCTCAGGCTCACTTTCCACTACCTTGGGGGAAGAAGAAGAAGTGGTAGTGGAAATAGTGGGTCCCTCATATGAAACACCACTTCGGGTTGTGATCGCTTTAACATCGCCCTTCGGGTTAGCGATCGTGTTGCTCGGAAGTTTTCCTGAGCCCGAAGGTTGATCATTTAAAGATTTTTTAATCTCAGAGATCTGGCTGACCAACAACCTGTTTGTGTCCTCTTGAGCTTTCATGAACTGCCTCAATAACTCATCAGATGATGGTTGTGGGGCTGGAATGGCTTGATGTTGATTAGGTAAATTTTGCATTTGGTTATTTTGATTATAACCTTGAAGTTGAAAATTCCCTTGATTTGGATTACTATTTCCCTGAAAATGATTTCCCTGGTTGTAATTGTTTCGGTTAAAGTTTCCTTGGTGTTGGAAACCTTGATTATGTCCAGAATTGAAATTCCCTTGGTTTTGATAACCTTGGTTCATTCGAGGTTGGTTTTGGTTTCGGTTTTGCAAATTCTGGTTCTGATTAAAACCGGGTGGTCCTTGGTAACTACTAGCTCGGTAATTTGGTTCTATTTGAGGACGGTATTGATTACCTCCCTGATTTGAAGTACCGGCTATAGCATTAACTTCAAAAGGACTACCATCGGTGGCAGTACAGTCGTAGTATGCGTGAGGGCCACCACAAGTAACACAGACTTCCACCTTCTTCACTTCAGCATGTGAAGGATTTTGTGTGAAAGTGACTTTCTTTTGGTTTGAGAGAACCAAAGATTGAATAGCGTCCGTGAGTTTGTCAATCTTAGCATCGGTGCTAGAAGTACTCACGGGAGATGAAGTAGAAGGACCAACACTAGCCTGAGAATTATATGGCTTTGTTCGTGCAGTACGGACCTTAGACTTATTTTCAATAATCGCTAAAGCTTCTTTGATGGTTTTGCTCAAAAAGTTACCTCCTGAGGAGGCATTGAGAGAATCTTGGTCAGATTGGCTCACACCATTATAGAAAGTGTCGATTTGCATCAACTCGGTGAAACCATGATGAGGACATTTACGAATCAATTCTTTGAAACGATCCCACGCGTCACTAAACGATTCATCAAATCTTTGTGTGAATTTGATGATTTCATTTTTAAGACTTGTCGTTCTAGACGGTGGAAAGAATTCGTTTACAAACTTTGTAACTAAGTCCTCCCATGTCTCAATTGAACGAGGGGGTTGTTTTTCAAGCCATATCCGGGCTTGTCCCTCGAGAGAAAATGGGAATAGAAGAAGTTTGATTGAGCTAGACGGGATGTTCTTGTATTTGATGGTAGATGTAATCTTGTTAAACCATCGAATGTGAGCATGAGGATCATCCCTCTCAAAACCGTAGAATTGGCTTGAGGTTACAAGATTCAGTAACCCGGTTTTGAGCTCAAAACTCTCAGCTACAATAGCTGGAACAACAATGGCATCTCCATAACCCTCGATGGGTGCTTGGAGAAGCTCATTCATCGGCAAATCTGCCATGACGACAGGATCAGTACGTTCCTCAGATACGACTGATGGGGCAGAACGTCTACGATGTCTTCGAGGTATGTTTCCAAGCTCACGGAGAGGGCTTGATGACCTAGAAGAACGAGTGCGCATGCACTAAGACGAGTCTAAGAATCCTTTATAGTGGAGGAAACTTAGAAAAGGGTAAGAAGATTCTTTTTGGGTTTATATTATTTTTTTGTTTTTGAAAAGTTCAAATCAAAACAAGATCGAGATAAAACGACAGTGAACTTAAACCAATAATCACAAGATGAATGGCTTCTTTGAAAAAGGTACACCACTCACAAGGATACAAAGGCAAGTTTTAATCTTTAGTTTGGGAACTTATTATGGTCGTACCCCCAGTTAGGTAGTACTCTGTCTTGGTTCTCGATGGTAGTTTTTATTGTTGTTATTATTAAACAAAAATTCTTATTTGTATTTTTATCTTTTATATATATATAGAAACAAAAGAAAATATTTTTGTGTTTTATATGTTTATGGAAGATTGAAATACGATATTTTTGGTACTTGATCCGTTAAACGAATTAACTTCACGAGCGTTTTGCTTTATATATGATGAATATACAGGAGAAAGAAGATATACACAGATTGGGGTTCAAAAACACGATACTGCAAAACGTTTAGAACACGCAGCACACCTCCCCGGCAGCGGCGCCAAAATTTGATTGCTCCTAAAACAGTCAACTTAAATCAACCACGGATGTGGTCAAACAAAGTCAAACCAATTGAGGACAATTTAACCAAGGAGTATAGTTTTATCCCCGGGTCGTTTAAGTCCCAGCGAGATGTGAAATTGTGCTTTAAAAACGGCTTGTGATCAAGTGTAATTGAATGGGAAAGGGTTTTGGAATTATTGAACTAAGAAAATAAAAGAGAATAGCTTAAAACAAGCTATTGAAATAAATAAAGGGAACCAAATTACTTAAAACGTTTAAAATCTAAAAACGTACGTTTAACTTTAAATAAAAGTAAACGTACAAAATAAAAAGTGAGTTTTAAGAAATAAAAAGCCTACGAATATGAAAATTATATTTTTACAATCCTAATAATAAAAGAAAATTATTGGAAAAATAAAATTATTTATTTGACTTATTAATTAATTATTATTAATTAAAAACTATTTTTAACTATTAAATAATTATCTAAAAAGTGAGAAAATAAGAAACAAACCTAGAAAAATGAAATTATCACTTAGATAAATCTAAAATATTATAAAACTTATTTTAAAACTGAAAATATATTTATTACACTTTTTATCTAATTATTATTAATTAACTATTATTTTAAACACTTTTTAACTATTTTAAATTCTAATAAATACTAAATAAGCAAAGAAAATTCTGAAACTTTTTATATAATTATTAAATAAGTACAGGAAGCTAAGAAAATTATAAAAATGAAATTTACTTAATTAAAATTTAAAAAGATAAATTCTATTAAATAGAAGCTATCACTATATTTCTATTTTTGGTTTTCTTAAGGTTTAAAAATATAATTATATTTTTCCTAGATTAAAAATGACAAAAGAAAATTATGAAAATTGGATTTATATTTTTCTGATTAAAATTCTATTTATTATGATTTAATTACTATTTTAAACTAATTAAAAAGATTAAAAATATCAAATAACTTAGGAAAAATCTGAAAAATTTAGGTTAAGTCTAAATTAATATTAAAAGGCTAGGAAAATTAAAAGTGGAACTTATCTAAGGCTAATAGGCTGATTTGGGCTAACAAGCAGTTTGCTTATAAGCACAAAATAAGCTAAAAAGCAATAAAAGTTGCCAAAAGTTCAGGAACAGATTAATATACTAAAATAAACACAAAACAACTGAAAAACACAAATAAGCACAAGAGATTAAGCAAGATAAGCAGTTGGCTGTTGTGGATTCAACACAGAAATCTCAGGAACAAGGCCAACTTGCAGGCTAGATTAAGCACTCAAATAAGCTGTTTAAAGGCAACCTAATGGGGGCAAAATCTTCTCTGTACTACTGGGTATTCTAAAAACCTAAAAGCCCCATCAAAATCTTCCCAATTGAGGTCTAATTTAGCCCTAGATCAGCACCCTCAGCTGCTCAGTATATACTGATGCTGTGTGCAGATTTTGTGCAAAAAAGCACAAAAGTTGACTTAGGTGAACTTTAGATTAATTCTACTTACTGGATATGATGTATTAAGTTAAAATGAGATGAGATTAAACTAGTTTAACAACTATTTAACTAATAATGATGATATTGGATCCTATTAATCCAACAGTGCACTAAAACATGAGATCAAAACAAGATTTTGACTTTCAAACAAAGTAGTATTGGTTTTTATGATTTATCTAAGCTTCCATGATCTATTGTGACTTAAGTGAAGAGGTAAAAACAACCAACACAACCCTGATCACAGGGAATCAAACAATTCCAAACAACCTGAGTTAGGCTTGGATTTTTGGTTTTCTGAGCAAATGATCACTAGTGACTATGTGAATGCTTCTGAACAATTTATTAGGGTCTAATGAACTTATTAGAACACAGAAACAAGAGTTGCAAACACAAATGACCAAGGAGCCAATTTATACTAATGAGACAGTCCAAATGAGATTTTAAGAACAAAGGTGTTCCAATGCACCAAGGTTTGATTTTAAGTGATTATATGAATAAGTAACACCAATAAGCATGAAGGCACAAAATAATAAGCTAATAAGTAGTGCAACAGTAAAAAGTAAAAAGTGAGATTTTTTCTTACAATTTCTATCCAAACTGAGAACAAGGAACCAAGGACCATAGACCAATCCTAAAGCTTCCCAAGAAGCACTAAACCAAGGGCCATCCAGAATCAACCCTGCTCCTTGCAATCTTCTTGGTTCACAACTGATTTTTCATTTTACAACTATTTATGTGATTTTCTTGTATTTTTTAGTTTTAGCACTACACTGAATTTTTGAGTTACTAAAAGCTTTCAGAAGCTTTCTAGGAGCTTAAGTGAGCTTACTGAGTCCTTAACAACAACAAACAACAACATTCGAACTAGATGAGATGTTTGAGTAAAAAGTTGCATAAACTGAATTCAAAAGAGAAAGTTGAATTTGATTATTCAAAAAGCTTGGTAATATACTGAGAATGCTTAATTAAGAACTTGAAAGCTAAAGTTTAACACAGGAAACTGAAAATTAATTAATTCGACATACATAAACTAAAATTAAACTAGATAGATTATTACATTGCTTCTTTTACTCTATATACAGATTACTATGACTATGTCGACTACTCTGATCATTTCCCACCACTTCTGAGCCTTTAGATCCTTCAACTTCATCAAAACCGTCCATTTGGATTTTTTGGCGCCAAATATCAAAAGCAGGTTATTTTAATTAATGGGGCAATTAAAGAAAGTTGGATGTTGTGGAGGTGGAGGGGAGTTGGTAGTGACTGGGGGTGCAAGTGGAGGTGATAGGTGGATGGTGGTTTGAAGCAGTGAAGGTGGTTTGGTTTTGGCGGGGTGTTGTGAGGAAGAAGGAATACCAGGGTTGGTTTGACCCTGGTTTGACCTGGTATTTTTATTTAAGGGTTGGGCCGGGTTATGTTTTAATTAGGGAGTTGGGCTGGGTTTAGTTTAATAGGTGGGATGGGTTGGGTTAATTATTTGTTTTGGGGTTTGGGTATTGTAGTTTGGATCCGGATTTGGTTTATGAAATAACAAGGACCATTTATGTAATTTTCCCAAAGATGAGGACTGAAGCTGTACACACTCCAAACTGCTCACAAGGACCAATGTTGCCACAATCCAATAACACAAGGATCAATTTTGCATTTTTCCATTTTTTTAAAAACCCAAAGGACCAAAATTGCCATTTTTCAAAAGTTCAGGGACCTTTTCTGTAATTTGCCCAAAGAATCATTCAAGGACCAATTTTTACAGCTTAGAATATTTCAGGGACCTTGAATGATAAAACTCCACATTTTTGAATTCCAGGGACTAGATTTGCCAATTTATGAAAGTTTGGGGACTGAAACTGCCAATTTTGCAAACTTTGTTCATTTTTTATCTGTTTTTACTCATTTTGCATCTGAAACTTATAAAACACACTCCTGGGATATTTCCAGTATTTTGATGCATTTCTGAGTGTTTTTGGATGTTTTGGCAGTTCAGATACGACAAAAATGATTAGTATTTACACACTCATCAGTTATCCCCGGTTGTGTTGCCAAAGTAGAGATATGATCATGGATACTCCACAAAACAACTGACTTGTCCTTCCCTGCAAACACGACAAATAACACGAAACTAGATCACATATAAAGTTGTAAACCATATACATTAGGATAATCGTTCTTGTTTAAGTAGAATCCGTTTATGTGATCATTAAACACGCTCTTTATACGAGAACCAAAATACTCCTATGTGTCCTAATTAACTAGTGGAACCGCATGTGTTCAGTTGGCTCATTAGAAGGAACCGCATGTGTTCAGTTGGCTCATTAGAAACTATCATTTTTGTATATCAAAGCACCGCTTAGATACATTTTACAAAGTAGGAAAAGAAAAAGTTGCTCTAGTGTATCACCTCCAGAAAGTACAAGGGGTTCGCTTCGGCACATATCAAGAGCAAATTCAGCATTTTCTTGATGACCACTCAAAATCTGCAAGGTGAAGAGTATAAAAGAAGATAAATAACCATTAAGATTCACGTTTTTTATAGCCTTATACCAAAAAAGGAGCATATAAAGAGGATGAAACATTAGGGAAAGACATAATGAATAACGGGTCAAAATGGGTTCAGTTTGAAAAAGTATTTTGTCGCAGATCGAAAGGGATGGGGTTGGATTTAGTTAATATGCAAACACTTTTTTTCTTATTTATAAATATAACTAATGAGTTAACTATTATTACAGTAACAATATTATTACAATAATAATCTAAACCTTTTTTAATAAACGAGTAAGAAAGTATGAACCTGGGGCTACTTTAAACCCATTTGACAAGTTCCTGTTTTAGCTAACTATTTTTATTTGACAAACACAGCCCTTAATAACCCATCCACAGGTAATGGGTCGCAATTGCAGCCCTCAATTCCCACATAGATGCATGCAAAAAACTCAGCAGTATGGTTCCCTATAAAAGACTCACCAAATCAGGACGAGACTCTGTGGCTCCCAAGACAGCATGGCGATTCGGCTGAGATTCAACATCCCAGATGAGAACCTGAAATGGAAATTAAGAAGAATGAGATCTTAATAGTATTGAAATAATCGATCTAACATTACAAGCCAAATCTGTGAATGATAAAATATTTAAACAGGGTACATACATCAGGACTGTCTGTATGTGTAGCTACTATATTGTTGTTTTGAGGAAGCTCCCTGATGCGATTAACCTGCACGCATATAAGCAAAAAAAACATGGTATAACATTTCAAGATATACTGCATTATAAATTTTTCAGAAAATATAGAATTGCATGTTTAAGAAATTAAAGGCACTGCTATAAAATTAAAACAAAGTACCTCTCCAGGATGTATGATGGTTTTAAACTTCTTTACATAAGGTGATCGTGCTTCTTCATTGAACTACAAAATAAGCACTAGTTATTCAAATAAAACCAGGCATAGAAATCAAGGGTGAAAGGAATTGTAATGAGAAACAATGGAGTGAATGGACCCAGAAACTAAATTTCAAGATACTTTTGGACTCACCTGTGAAATGTGTTCTGCAGCGGCTACCCTAGGTTTAACAATTTCACAATTTGCTATCACAAAGCGTGTTTGGAACGCTGCCATCAGTCTGCATAAAGAAAAATAGAAAACATTCATATTTTGTATCCAAACATAACAAATAAGCAGACAAGCTTCAGTACTGAAATTTTCAGCATGCATTTCATATAGCTACGAGATAAAGAATGATATACAATTTGGATATGTTAAAGCCTTAAATGATTCAGTAACACGTGGATTTCACCATTTGTCAAAAATCATAAGTTATTGATTTTGAGGTTCAACTGAAGAGATTTTGCGGACATCCTTGTCGCAATGGTCCCATCTTTATAGATGGCATCGAGTTTCGACCCATTAATAACGTAAGCCCAAATAACATACATATGTACATGTACATGCATATTGTGTTTAGATAGTTCATACTAACTTTTGATTTTTTCATGCGTCTTAATCTCTTTGTTACACATATAGTTAGGAGTTAACTACATTTTTGGTCCTTATGGTTTGCCGGGTATTTCATTTTCAGTCCAATTTTTTAAAAAGTATCGGATCCAATCCAATGTCCGACTACCCGTAACATGTGTAGTCCAATTTTTCGTTGACCGTAGTTTGACCAGTTAAGACATGTGAAATGACTAAAATACCCTCATTTTATTAATAGAAATGACAAAAATGACCTTTTCATTCTTTCTTTTTCCAATTATTATCAAAAGCACTTCTACTAATTAACTCAAACACATTCCCATTTTCATCTTTATCTTCTTCATCCTAGTTCATCTTCTCCAGTCATTCACATACACGTACATAATCACCCCAAATTCATATAAACACCAATTTATGCATTAACCATTTACTAAAACATTTAAATGAGACATTTAATCCTCAACAAAGAATCCCAAAACATCCATAGTCATTACCTTGACTTCTGAAGATCTTTTCATTACAATGTTGCAAACATCCATTAAGAACATATAATCATCTTGACTTATATAAAGTCAAACAAACCCACAACTCTATTTTTACCCGATACCAAGCCGCGTAAACCTTTAAATCAAACAAAAATATCCTAAAAAAATTAACCATTTTCAAGCGTTTAGTTAGAAAAAAAATTCTCTTGTTTTCTATCTTCAGTTTTGTAAATATTTGGAAGGGAAATTTATCTCCACAAAACACTTGAAAATATAGAAAACGCGTTTAGTTGATGTTTGTATTTCTATTTTGAAGAAGGGGAGGGAGAGTTGGGGGTTACAAAGGAAAACAACTAAAATTTGTTTTGTAATTTTCCTTGTTAAGCTGAGAAATAAGGGATTTTGTGTTTTACAAAATATTTTGTTGGAAAACACTTATTTGAACGCGATCTCTGTTTTCCTTGTTTTCTACAAAAAAATTTGTGAAAAACAAGTGTGTTTTCCCCCAACTAAACGCACCCTAACCATTTTCAAACCAAAAACTCCATAAACATGTCTCATTAAAAAAAAAAAAAAAAAAAAAGGTCTAGCAGCGATTGTTTCTCAGGTGGAGCGGCGTAGGAGGGTGGTGATGGATCTTGTGGAGGTTGGTTCTTGATGTCTGAAATGATGGATCTAAATTGATGGGCTTGAGTTTTTATGTGATGGGGTTGAAGAAGATGAAGGGCATGTTGTATTTGTTATTGTTTGGGTTATAAAAAGAAGGTGAAGATATAGGTTATTGACTTAATGTGTGTGTTTGACTGTGGTGATGGTGGTAGCGGCGTCCGGCGATGGTGGGGTCGACGGTGGTGGTGGCCGGATTTAATAGAGAGAGAAAGAGGCAATGGGAGTTGTTTTTGTTTGTAAAGAATGAGAGGGGTGTAAGTGAGGTGTGTAGTGGGTGATGGGTGAAATGACAAAAACATCCTCCCATTTAACTATCAAATAAAGTTAGACTGACGGCGTTAGTGAAATTGGACTGAATATGTTACGGGCCGTCGGACTTTGGAGTGAATCCGATACTTTTTGAAAAATTGGACTGAAAATGAAATACCCATCAAACCATAAGGGCCAAAAATGTAGTTAACTCTATAGTTAGACATGCCACTCAAAGCTCATTACAAAAAGGGTAAATTAAAAGTTTCCATGTAAACATTTGGCTTAAGGAGGCTCATTTCTATGATAATACTTCCACAATAGTTATTTATATGTATAAAAGTTAGAGTTAATTACATAAATGGTCACTGTGGTTTGGCCATTTTTTCACTTTTAGTCACTGTGGTTTTTTTTTACTGATTAAGTCACTGTGGCTTGCATATGTTACAGGTCCAGTCCAAATCCGAATGAAATGACCAAAAAGCCCTTGTCCTCTTCTTTTACTAACTGTTCGTTAACTGTCATTGCAACGTTAGTCCTTTTACTAATGGCCGTTTATAATTAACTAAAAATTTGGTTTTTGAAATAATTTTTTTAGAAAAATATTTTTTATTTCTGAAAAATATCTTTTTTTTAGAATTTTTTTTTTTTTTTGAATTTTTTTTCTGAAATAATTTTTTCGAAAAATAATTTTTTTCTGAAATAATTTTTTAGGAAAAATATTTTTTTTCTAAATTATATTTTTTCGAAATAATTTTTTCGAAAAATATTTTTTTTCCGAAATAATTTTTTTAGAAAATTTTTTTTTTTCTAAATTATTTTTTTTCGAATTTTTTTTTTTCGAAATAATTTTTTCGAAAAATATTTTATTTCCTAAATAATTTTTCTAGAAAAATATTTTTTTCCTAAATTATTTTTTTTTCGATTTATTTTTTCGAAATAATTTTTTCGAAAAATATTTTTTGTTTTTCTGAAATAATTTTTGTAGAAAAATATTTTTTTCTAAATTATTTTTTTCGAAAAATATTTTTTTCTGTAATAATCTTTTTAGATTTTTTTTTTTTGAAATTATTTTTATCAAAAAATATATTTTTTTTTTGAAATAAAAATGGATGAAAACGTGTAAAATACGGATAAAAACGTGTAAAAATGGACAATAACGTGTAAAAACGGATGAAAACGGATGAAAACGAGTAAAAATGGATGACATAAAAACGGATGAAAACGGACAAGGGCTTTTTGGTCATTTCATTCGGATTGGGACTGGATCTTTAACATATGCAAACCACAGTGACTGAATCAGTCAAAAAAAAACTTCAGTGACTGAAAGTGAAAAAACTGCCAAACCACAGTGACCATTTATGTAATTAACTCTAAAAGTTATCTTCCATCTATTATAAGGAAACAGGCATACTCACTTTTGACGAGGAAAATTCAAATGCATACCCTTTTTTTTTGTACATACTATTGGACAAATCTCCACCCTCTATCCTTTTTGATCTAATGGCCAAAATTAATCTAAGATTTAATCAATTAAACCTAATTTACCCCACCTATATAAAGTTCTATTTTATTTATTTTTTCCCATTCGTTTTTTTTTTTCACACACAGTTTGTGTGTGTTTTCTCTTAACCAACTTCCCTCCATAATCAGTTACGCTTTCCCTCCATAATCAGTTTCCACCGGAAAACCGCCGCTACACCATCGTTCGGATCATCATCACCATCACTATTCTAGTCACCATTCCGATCATCATCTCATAATCACCTCCCGATCATTATCATCCTTTTTTATGTCTTCTTTTGATTTGAATGAACCATTTGTTTTCAGAAGCTGATTTGATGGATATTGTTGCTGTTGATAGTGTTGTTGAATCGTTTGTTAATTATGTGGATCAAGTTGTTTAACATTCCTTGTGATCAAGTTGCACACCAAGTGTTTGATAAAATGTGTGAGTGAAAAATATTTGATAATTTTGTTATCTGCTTTTGCAATTTTGCTTATTAATTAAGTTGTTAGTTGAATTTATGTTTTTAACTGCATTTGAATGCTGTTTTTGTGTCTAATTTTGGTTTTGAATTTGCTCTGTAGCATACGTTTAGTATCACCAGTGATATTTGAAGTTGATGATTATAAGCTGGTTTAGTATCACCAGTGATATACGTTTAGTATCACCAGTGATATTTGAAGTTGATGATTATAAGCTAGTTTAGTATCACCAGTGATGATTATAAGCTGGTTTAGTATCACCAGTGATATACGTTTTGTTGATGATAATTGTGCAGTATCACCAGTGATATGTTTAGCTTTTTTATAAACATGATGATAATTGTGCAGTATCACCAGTGATATGTTTAGCTTTTTTATAAACATGATGATAAATGGGCAGTATCACCAGTGATATGTTTAGCTTTTCATAAACATGATGATAAATGTGCAGTATCACCAGTGATATGTTTGTTTATTTAGTTTAGCCTGTTGATGATATATGTGTAGTATCCCCAGTGATATGTTTTTTATAAGCTGTTTTTTGTGTTATCCTTTTGACTATGTGTTTTGTTACCTTCTTTTACAGCTTCTAGTGTTCTTAAAACTCCACAATCTTTTGCTCATCATTGGGTGTTAAGAAGCCTAAAAAAAAGAATGTTAACAATCCTTCAAGAGCTAGTAATAAGGGATATATGAAGGATCGTATTAAGAGTGGGCGTGAGATAGCACTTGAGGAAAATAATAAGAAGAAGAAGGGATGTGGTATTTGTGGGTTTACTGATCACAACAGGCGAACTTGTCCACTGAGGAGTGGAGCAAGCGGAAATGGAGGTGATGGAGCAGGCGGAAGTGGTGGTGATGGAGCAGGCGGAAGCGGAGTTGATGGAGCAATTGAAGTATGATTTTTAGTTATTGGTTTATTCTTTTATTTTTGTGACTTTATGGAATATTTGTGACATTTATCACTTGTGATAAAGCATTAAAGTGTTTAAATAGTTTTCATCATTTTTTTTTATGAATTTTTTGTTGATTAGAATGATTGAATTTCTGTGTATCCCTTGTGATACTTTTTCTGGATTTATTAGTTTATAGCATCTCAAGTGTTTATTTGAGTTTTATTTTGATTTTTAAGCTTATCAATTGCTCCTTTTGATGCATACCTTTTTTAAGCTTATCAATTGCTCCTACAGGTATCAATTGAACCTTTTGATGGGCTAAGTTTTTATTTCTTTAATAGTCCAATAATTAAATATAATTTGGGCTTAGTGACTGGCCCAAAGAGTTTCTGCTTAGAGACTTGCCCAAAGATATTTTAGTTATCACCAGTGATACAAAATATGATGTATCACCAGTGATACATTCAAAATCACACACTGGTTTATATAATTCAAAGGCATTTAAAACCATAAAGAATAAACTTCTCATTTGTACATTCATTGCATCAAACTTTGTATATTGTAAATATGCAAGCTGTTTCATCAACCATTTATCAGATATGACATAAATAGAAAACATTCATATGAGGTATCACTGGTATCACTGGTGATATCACATTCATATGAGGTATCACTGGTGATACCTCACTGGTATCACTGGTGATAGTATCTCCTGGTATTCTAAAAGCAAAGAACATGTAAAAACAAAAAAATAATTGCATGTATATTTAAAACCATAAATAATAAACTGCATCTGTCTTCATTTCCCAAAATCCAGATGAAAGATAATACAAAGATACCATCATTTTTTTTGGTAATCCTAGATACATTCAGATTCCGCAAAATCCAGAACAAAATATAGCACAATATCCACCACCAGGGAATGTGGTTCAGGACCTAATAGAGCCTCCCGTCATTCTTAGGTAACCCCAAACATAAACATAAATTGTCTTTGAAAATAAATTGTCTTTGGAAAAGCATGGAAGTCAACTAATTCTTTTCTTCTGCTGCCCTTTTCTTCATAGCTGCTTCAACCATAATCTTCATCTTTTCTTTATCACTGTTTTCTTCACCAAACTAACCGCTTAAAGCTGTTATCGAGCCCAGATCCGCTTAAAGCTGTTAAGAGAATGTATGCAATTTTTTTGTTTAAAGATTTATTAACATAAACTAACCGCTTAAAGCTGTTATCGAGCCCAGATCCGCAAAAGTATCAGAATCTACGTTTTTTCAAAAAGCACAAAATTAGTCTCTCATCATATATACTAGTTATCAGTACAAGTGCTCATCTACAACTGTTTTATCACTAGTGATAACCTACCAAAAACTGAATAAGACATCTACAACTGTTTTATCACTGGTGATAACCTACCAAAAACTGAATAAGACATCTACAACTGATTTATCACTGGTGATAACCTACCAAAATCTGAATAAGACATCTACAACTGTTTTATCACTGGTGATAATCTACCAAAATCTGAATAAGACATCTACAACTGTTTTATCTCTGGTGATAATCTACCAAAATCTGAATAAGACATCTACAACTGTTTTATCTCTGGTGATATGCTACCTAAAATTGAAGTGAGTCACTACAAATGTTTCGTTATCATCGCAGATCTTCTACTAGCAAAAACTGAACTAAATAGCTACAACTGCTTTTTATCACTAGTGATAACCTACCAAAAACTGAAGTAATGCATTACAATTTTTTTATCACTAGTGATATAATACCAAAAATTGAATGACATCTATTTTATCATCATCACAGATCTTCTACTACCAAAAACTGAATAAAATAACTACAAATGCTTTTTATCACTAGTGATAAACTACCAAAAACTGAAGAAAAGCACAACATTCATCACATTATTATAAAAATTATCGAAAATTAACTAGTAAAACACACTAATAATGATTCTATAACAGTAAAAACTAAAGTATTCATTGTTTTAGATGTCGATTGTTTCATTTTCTGTGTGCTTTATGTGATTTGCACGGTTAAGTCAAATACAAATATCACTAGTGATAATACACATATACAGTTCAACTTCAAATATCACTAGTGATACACACGTATGATACTTTTCACTCACACATTTCATCAAACACTTGATGTGCATCTATGTATACAAAGTTTTTTACTCAGAAACTTAACCAAATGTAAACACTAAAAAACACAACCAATAAAACATCTAAATAATTAGTTGGAAGCATCGTACCTTGTTCTGGACATTAAATAGGTTCATTTTGAACCGGTTTTTTTTGGGGGATCTGCTTGCGCAATTGATGATTCTTCCATTTTTGTGATTTTTTGATGATTTTAACGGTAAAAATTGGTTGATTTTGAGTTTTGTTACAATTTTTTAATGGCGTTAGAGAGAGAGAAAGTGCAATTTTTTTGATATCAATTATTCTAGAAAGTGAGAGGTCAGGGGGTGGGTTGGTGGGGTAAGTTTAAGGAATTGGCAAAAGTGGTCCCTCCGTGTTTTTTATTCTTAAATCTTGTCTCTTTGATCCGACGGTCACGATCCGTCCTTCGGTATGTACCACTTTTTGGGTATCTAAAATAGCGCCTCCACTTTTGACATTGGCATATGGTCATCCGAGTTTACAGGTGGATCATGAAGAGAGTGTGGATAGATCAATAAATGCGGACTCGAGCGTTAACTGGGAACAACAATCGCCAAGCGAGTTTCAAGAAATAATGAAGAGGTCCCAGTATGATGTGCTAGCTATGAACAAACTTGAACTTAGCAAGCTTCTCTCAACTGGAGTACTTATTGACAATGGGGAAAATGTTTTTTCTTTAGATTTCTGTTTGTATTTTACATATTGTATTATTGGTACACACTATGTTAGACATTCACGAATTTGGTACTTTATAATGAACAGCTCTTTTCGCTAAGCAAAGTGAAATGCAAGAAATGTCATATGCTACCGGCAAAGGCGGTAATTAACAAATCTCCAGATGCAAAATATACCAAATGCCCATCTTCAACAATGTCTAGGTTCGTATGGTAGTTTAGTGTCGTAAATTTACAATAATTTATATGCTGGATACACACAAATAGGATTCAACTAATTAACTTTATCACACTATTATAGTATTATTTATGAATTCAGATTTGAAGAGGTCGTTGAGCTTCAACGCCACCAAGCATTTAGCATCAAATGCGACATTGAAACTAGGGGTGGCAATCGAGTCGTGTTCGTGTTAACCTATTCGGGTTCGCGTGTTGGCGGGTTAGTATAACCTCTACCCAAACACGACCCATTTATTAATCGTGTCAAGAAACTCAACCCTAACCCGCACCTGCATAACACGTGTAACCCATTTTTGACCCGTTTAACCTATTTAAATAAATAGGTCAAGTAGTGAATAAGGTTGGTGATTTGTTGATTTAACTAGTTTAAATGCCAAAATGATATAAGGATTTAAAATATGATAAAAATAACAGACAAATAACTATATGACAATTTTCTCAGTTATAAGCGTCAATTTCTATGATATATGAGGTATAATCGTAATTCAATCATATTAAATACATAACATTACATTTAATCCACATCCAACATAAAAAGGCATGTTATATATTTTATTTTTAGAGTCTTATACACTTAAACGGGTTCACGGGTTGACCTGTTTAATATTTACTCAACCCAAACACGACCCATTTATTAAACAGGTTAGACGGGTTGACCTGTTTTTGACCCAAACCTGTTTAACTTCGTGTCGGGTTCGTGTCGTTTATCGTGTCGTGTCGACAATTGCCACCCCTAATTGAAACTAAAATGTTGTCCCCAGATACAGCGTCTGCATGTTATCTTGTGTTCCAACTTCCAGAAAACTGGGAGGGACTCAAGTGTCCAGTGAAAGCACGGGATCTACTCAACAAGAATAACAAAGAAGACACAATCATTTATCTTAGAGCCCCAGGCCCGATTGATTTATACTGAGATAAGAGAGTTCCAGAAATCAGAGAAGATGGTTGGATGGAGGTTAGGGTCTGGGAATTTGTCTACAATAATGAGATTAAAGACAATTACATTCCCATGGAGCTGAAACTGGTATGTCTCGGAGGAACTATGGCGGGCCTAACTGTATGTGGCGTTGAGTTTCGGCCATTAGGACCTTGTTGAGATTTTATTTCAACTTCAGTATGTTAAGTTTACTTTCAAGTTAGCATTAGGACCTTGTTGTATGTGTTGGGAATGACTAATGAGATGTTGTATTTAGTTGAATGTATTATTTATGTTACTCCTATATTGAATTTACACCATTTGACTCTACTACATGTCCCCCGCATCATCACATTGCTTGTCTCGTCAATTACCTACGTAAAAACATAAACGTAGCAATGTAAGCACAAGACTTGGTGAGTAAAATATACAGAAATTGATTCATGAATCAGCATAGACTTAAGCTCGTGCTCGAACTTGTTCATGCCCGACTCACTGTGAGCTTTTATTAAGGCGATTCTAATTAGCTAACAAACAACTTGACTCATTTATGCCCATACTTTCATCCCTTTCTTTTTTTCTCATCTTAAAACTCGAAACACAACCTGATCAAGTCGACACTGTATATAAGCTAAAAAGTTAAAAATATTGGGATGGAGAATAAGGTCATAATAAACTAACAAACTAACATTTTCTCTTCGGCAATATTGCAAACAAAAACACTCATCTGATCTTCACGGAAATTTGTATGCGACTGCATGCATACATAATTCAAAATCAGTAATAGATTACAATGACTTATATAGTGATTTCGACCCACATGCTTATAAATGGGTCTATGGGTTGAATAGTCTCAAAAGGGTCAAAAAGCTTGGAAGTTACCCAAACTGAATTCTTAATCAGTACAACCATCTAAATTGCTTTTAGGGGGCGTTTGGGATTTCTTATTTGAAAGTGTGTATCTGCTGTAAAAAGGGCTTATTTACACCAAAATAGACAGCTTCATACTTTCATCAGAACTGCTGATGCGCTTGAAAAATAAGATAAGCGAATACCAAACGCCCTCGACTTCAAAGATTTAAATAATAAGTAATCCTCGCCAAAGTATGTATGTTCTTTTAAACATAAACAAAAAGTTCCAACCCGTTTCAACCCAAACCTACTGTGACCCATTTTCTAAACCACATGATCCACTCATCTTACCACATCTATAAGGATCAAACCTTAACAAGAGTGATTGCATGATGTGAGAAATCACAAGCACGAACAAAAAGCTGAGGATACTTCTTAGCGAGAGGAAATATCGTGTCGCTAGTTCCACAACCAACCTGCAGAAGTGCAGATGATGATCATGTTTTAGTTATAATCAAAATAATTCTTTTCCATCTGAACGAGTACTGCCAGCTATGAGCGTGAATCTTACCTCCAAGGTTATTTTTCCATTAGCAGGGAGGGCGTCGTTTTCATCACAAAAGTATTGGCTGTTAGAATTTAATAATCTAGACAAGTTCTTATTATTAAACAAGTAATCATATTATATATTGCGGAAGTGTAGGATCATGTTTAACATATAAAAGATTAACCGAATAATAAAGTAACGTATCTTTGATCCTAGCAAGAACAAGGATCAAACTTTTATCTCCTTCTTAAAATATTTCAAGCCAAAATTGCTTATATCCCTGATTTAATCTTCAATTTAAATATTAAAAAAGTTTACCAAACGTAAATAGTTTTAGTACACTTGTTTTGTTCTACAAAAGCATATACGGAGTAACAATATCCATAGACTTGGTTATTTCAAGTCTCGAACCTATTTGTTTAGTAGTGAGGGCAATACATCTAAATGTACAGAATGAACCGTAGAATGACAACAATGGTTTATCAGTTTCATTCCACTAGGCACTCGAAAGATGATTACGTACATCATTAAAAAATAAAAATGTCCAAAAGTAAAAAAAAAAACACAAGGAATGGTAAGAGTAAAACTTTTATGTTTGTTATATAGACATCAAAAAGACCGAGCCGCAGGATACAACAACATTCGTTATTAGACATCATTTAATAGATCAAGCACTAAAAGAATATAATCCTACGTATTGGCAATCTCAATGATCATACACGGTTGTCTCAGACCATTAGAAGTGACAATGGCATTAAGAAGCTGTTGTATGTCAAAAGTAAATATTTATGTTGTGTGTGCAAGGTCCGTCTTTAAGACATACTCATTGTACAGTAATCACCTAGAAACAAGCTTTACAACGACGCAAAGGGAGTTTGTCCTTTGAGTGAATTGCTTTTAACGCCCGAGTACTCCTGGAAGCTCCATCCTCTAGGTGCAAGAAAATATTCCTCGTTTTAATATTGCTAGTACATTGGCAATAAGCATACAACCCTCCAAAAGAGTCCACAAACCTAAGACTTGAATGAAGGTTCAGTAGCTTTTTCACTACAAAAAATTAGTTGAATTCTCCACATTTTAAAGGCCAAATGACTACGTTTAAAAATGTGTAAAATTATTGAGTCCACACTTTCTCATGTGTGGTAATAATAGCTTGACAAAATTTTCTACACATATAAGTGTGGAGATATTATCCAAATTTCTATATTTAAAAGTGTAGAAATATTTTTTGAATGTCCACACCTAAAAGTGTGGCAAAATTGCAAAAAAATGTTTATAATAAAAAGTGTGGAAACATTTGCTACACATATAAGTGTAGCTTTATTATAATTGTAGTATTGTACACACTTATATATGTGGATTATTTTTAAATATTTGTGACACTTATAAATGTAGCAAAATTATTATCCACATAAAAAAAAATCCACAGTTGACAATACCGTTGCAAAATAAGTGTGAAGAATAGCACTATTTTTTGTAGTGCTTATTTATGTAAAAAAACAAAAAAAAAAAAAAAAAAAAAAAAAAAAAAAAAAAAAAAAATTGTAACATAAATGGATCATACATGTTCGGTTCTTACTACGAAACTACCAACAGGGAGGCATGTGTCATGACTCAAAACTTCAATTTCAAAATGATAAAACTTAAAAACAACTTATCAAAATACACTTAAAACACAAGCCCAATAAGCCAACCCCTTATTCAACTATAAATCCACCAAACATCTTTGTTATCCAAACCCTAAAAAAGCCCAAATATCCTCTATAAAAGCCATCATCCTAACATTCATAAAACCCTAGCCACACACACTTACAAAAACACAAACACAAAACACAGTTTACAGTTTCTTCATTGACATATATGGATTTTATTCTCTCGAATGTACCATGTTCACCAAATAAAATGTGGGTTTCTTATTCGACTAAGTGACTCATATTAGAACCACTCCTAGTGGTTTTGTTGGTGAATGTAGTCCATTCGAGAGAATTTTGATTCAAAATCAACCCGCTAGTTATTATGATGTAAATGATATGGGGAAGAGGGTATGATGTCTTTATTGCTAGTACATATATTGTTCTAGTTTGTTGGATTCATCTTACGATTTTATAAATTCCTCTAAACTATTTAAGCTCACTTCCAAAACCAAAAGCTTAAATAGTTGGCTGGTCGTCGTCGTGGTGGTGTTGGTGGTGGTCGTGCTGTTGGTTTTGGAAGTGAGCTTAAATAGTTTAGAGGAGAGTTATCAAGACACAATGGAGAATAATTCTCATCTTTGTGTGGATTTTTTGTGTCGTATATCTATCTATCTATGCATATACTATATATATAAAAAGTCTCTCTAGTATCTTTCATGCAGTTTAATACACTCCATAAATATAGCAATTTCGTTTTTCAGAATGTTTTTCATTTATAATTTTGGGTTAATACACTCCATTTAATGCTATTGAATGAATAGGTATTTTTGGAAGTTTTGTAATATCAAAATACTTTGAAACAAATATTTATTACTAGTATTTATTATTTATTATTTATTATTTATTTATTTATTTTTGCAAAAGAGACTCTTAAGAAATTCTGAAGTATAATGCTTGTACACCAATATTTATATGGTTTCCAAGTTACGAATACACACCTTAAGTCTAGCAAATTGGACTCTATTGTTACTATGGTATCGAAAAGATATTCATGTTTCATAGTTGGTAGAAGCTATACCGCACATTCCATTGATTTTGTGTCATGGTCCTAAGATTATGAAGTATAGATAAGATATATGCAACATCGTTTCTTATTGAACTTTTGGTCACTTAGGTATTTGACTTGTATTTTATTTTGATCATGAAAGCTAAACAAAAAACTTCAAATATATATCTTCATAATTTGAAAACGCAAAAACATCTTCAAACACGATTCCAATTTTCAATTAAAAAAAAAGCTCGGCCCGGGCTAAGCTCGAGCCCTAACCAAAATATTAGGCTTATTTCAGTCCAATTGGTCCGTACGTGGCTTAGCCCGCCCTAGGCCCAAGCTTTTTCGGGATTTTTTTTATATATTTTGTATGGTTTGCAAGTGTACATTTTTTCGTAAGATTAGTTAATACTCCGTTATAAATAAGTTGATTAATGCGTATATAGCTTCACGTCAAGTTTTTATAGTTTTTTTTAGTTGTTAGATATGCGTATGAAGTATTAACTAATCAAGTGAAACCACCATGAGGGAGTTAAAAGTAGATTTTGAGATGATCATAACTAGGGATGTCAAAAGAACCCGAAACCGACGGGGAAAACCAAAACCCGAACCGGTTGGGTCGGGTTCGGGGGCGCGTTTGCAGGTTTGGATGTGGGTTTGGATATTGATAATTTGTTTTAGCCTGGTACGGGTTTGGTGACGGGTTCTGGTAATACCCGCCTGATTACCCGTACCCGTATCCGTTTATCCGAATATATACCTGCTTTATAGATATTATAATTAACTAGAATATATATACATTATATATAATTTCTTCCATTATATTTTTTTATATAAATATCTCTATTACATAACATATTTTATTTTGGACATGAATTATTCAAAAGCTTTAAATTGTTTGATACGATATTCGTTTTCTTTAACTTTTAAAAAATTTGAATATAGTAGGGTCTTTTCCTTTGTTTTGTCGGTGGATTTTAGTGTGACTTAATCTTAATACCGTCATTTTGTCCATATAATATTCAATTGGGGATAACCGATACTCGCTAGTAAACCCGAAAAATCGATGGATAATATTAATCGGGTATGAGTCGGGTAATGGCACTACTAGAATACTGAACAACAGCGACGAAAATTAGCGACCAAATTAGTCTGTCACAGAAAAATGGTTCACAGTGACGGATTAGCGATAGATTAACTACAAAATTGGCTTTGATAAATTTTGATAAGTCCCTTTGGTTTGTCCCGCCTAATTGTTTCACCAAAAAATTTCATTCTCCCTCCATTTCCATTATCCTATCCCTCTATTTGGGTATTCCCTCATTGTTCACTTTATTTACCCACAGTTATACTTTCATCTCATTTTATATTTACCCCATCTAGTCTCCATCGCCAACCACAAACCATTCAGATTCAACTATGGATCCCATCCTCCTAAGTCACGGACCACAATTTCTTAAGTCATTCACCACCAATTTCAAGTCCACTAGTCTACAAATCAGGTATTTTAATGTCGTCTATCTTCAATTCCATAACTAATTTGAGGTGTACATGTGTCAATTTCTTGTTTTGGTAATTTTTGAATTTAGGGTTCATGTGAACCCGAATCTGTATAACCTTATAACGTTTTAAATGCTACAATTGATGCTTATTACATGTATATTTCGTACATTAATTCTCATTCCATGCTTAATTTGGAATATTACATGTATTCATTATCGGACTTGTGATAAATTATTTGGTTATGGTAAAAAAGTAAATAGTTTGCATAGATCTGGAAAAATGGCCTTTTTACCAAAAGGGAAAAAGGTGAAACTTAATTTGGGGCTGTTTGAGTCACTTAAGGGCTGTTATGTCACTTAAGGTTGTGAATTTGGGGCTATTTGAGTAACTAGGGGCTGTTTTAGTCACTTATGGGTTTTTTATATGTATGTTCATGTTAGTGCTTGGTCAAAAATCACTCCGCCTCGGCCATCCCTTCGTACACCGCCCGTCGCAACAGATTTCATTGTCAAGGCTGTATGTTGTTTATTAGGTTTCAAATTCAATATAATATGTGGTGACATCATTGTCATGTTTTTTATTTATTTATTTATTTTATTTTTTTTAAACTTGTTGTTGATGTTTAAAAGTATGTGAAGTGAATGTTTTATCTGTATTCTAGTTGTATTTGGAAAGCTACCAAGTGGTCTGAGCGAAAATAAGCTGTAGCTGAATTGACTAAGCTTGCTTTCAACAAAGAGGATTGCTCCTGGAGATTTTTCAGAAATATGCATTACACTTAAGAAGGTGCTTAGAAATATCTGACTTAATCTACCTAAAATTTTCTAATCTTGTATGCTTTTATGGATTTGATTCTAAGAATCTGCATTCTGCAATTGCTATCTTTGCAGCTTATCACTGATGTAAATATTGCTGTTGGAGTAGAAGCAGTACAAGCCCTTGAGAATCTTGCACTGGGGTTAAAAACTAATTTCTCTGCAAGTTCACGCTTAATTCCCCCGTTTGACTTGTAAGTGTGTACATTCTATCACGCTTTTTATTTTTTATAGAGTTACAGGTGGCTGCAGCTAACATCTTTTCGCTTCATTTAGTCAATGTTGCGTTATCCCTGGGGGTTCTTATATTTTGGCTTGCATTTAATATAACTTGTAACGTTTGTTATAGGAAAAATTGAAAGAGAAAAAACCTACTATGATGGAAGCACTTACTAATACTCTCCAAGCAATCAACAAGGCTGGACGTGTGACACTTTTGCTGATATTGTTGAAGGTAGGGAGTATACCTCTAAAATCTCTATTTTTAGAAGCTATAACAAGCTTATATTTACCCAGTTATAGCATCATACATTTTGTCTGTTACAAATAGCTGCTGTGATATGAACTCCCATTAATGGCTTTTGTTATAATTTTATTAATGCACTAATATCAAGCTGAAATGGGTTTTCAACAGATATTAAAGCAGCTGTTAAAAATAAAGTTCCGCTTGTGCGTTCACTAACACTAAATTGGGTGACCCTTTGCATAGAAACGAGCAACAAGGCTGTAATTCTTAAAGTTCACAAGGACTACGTTCCAATTTGTATGGAGGTTGGTGAATTGGGTTCAGATATGATATAATTTTTAGATCATATTATTTGATTTTAGTTTTTTAAGACAAACTATTATTTTGGTTTTTGTTAGTGTCTTAATGACGGGACACCTTGATGTCAGGGATGCTGCATTTCAGTCTTGACCGCAATAGCAAAGGTATACCTTATATCTTCTTTTATAGCTATCAGCTGATGGTTTTATTTAATTTTAATTGCACATTATATAATTTCTCTGTTTCCTCTTTTTAGTTGGTTGGCATGAGGCCTTTGGAAAAGTCATTGGAGAAACCCGATGATGTCAGGCAAAAGAAGCTTTCAGAAATCATTGGTGTTTCTGGAAGTGGAGCTCCAACCGTGACAGGCTCAGGTTTGAAGATGTTTATATATATATTTTTGTCTCAAACTATAGTCACTCATCCACTTGTCACATTTACCCATTAATTTTTTTCTTCTGCAGCAGTTGCATCATTAGGTGGAGCTGCTTCATCTGCAGAGGTGTGTTTGTTTTCATGTTTACTATTTAGGTATATGACCAATTAATTTGATGTGTTGGTCGTAGACAGTTTATAGGAGATATTGAAAATGTAAATACCAAGAGTATTGATGTGTGACTATCTACATCCTACCTCCCCCATACCCTGCCCAGACGGGATTGAGTATTGTTGCTGTAAATAGTAAATAGCAAGAGTGGTTTCTGAGATTACAGCTTGTATGGTGCTCTATTAAGACAACATAGGGATTCAGTGTGACTTTGAAACTTGTTGCTTATGCTATATTGATACTCAATAAGAATATATGTTAGTCAAGTGTATATTGAATCAAGACTATAATATTACATTATACGACATATGTCTCCAGGCTGGAAATGGAGGTCCTGTTAGAAGGTCAGCAGCAAGTATGCTTAGTGGGAAGAAACATGTTCCAGCTGCTGTGAGTTTAATCTATGTTTCATCCACATATGAATCTTTGAAATTTTTTATTCTTCTTTTGGTATTGATCTCAAAATTTATATCTTCTTTACTGGGTTTCAAGCCTGCTGCTAAGAAGGCGGCTGGTCCTGCGAAGACTGTTGTTGGCAAGAAAGCAGATGGACCGAGTCAAAACAAAAAAGTTGAACCTGAGGATGTTGAGGTGAGTTAATTTTTCACAAACACACTCAGTAACTCATAATTGTGATATATAAAAGTTTTGGACGAAACATTGTATCTTTCTTAATAAAATATAATGGCTTGCAGCCAGCTGAGATGACCCTTGAAGAGATTGAAAGCAGACTAGGATCTCTCATTCAAGAAGATACTATTACCCAGTTAAAGAGTGCTCAGCCCTCTATAATTCTGAAGTCTTTTGTTTTATTAACCAGTGAATTTGGATCCAAAATTGTACCACCAAAGAGAATATTAAAGATGCTTCTGGAACTCTTTGATCATCAAGATCAAAATGTTCGTGCTTCATCTAAAGGGCTAACGCTTGAGCTATGTCGTTGGATTTGTAGAGACCCTGTTAAATCTATACTGTGTGAGAAAATAAGGGATACAATGGTATGTTGATCAGTCATTATTGCTTTGCTTTTGCCCTTTTTTATTTGAAATTTATAAAAAGCCTAACTGTTAGTTTCTTTTTTTGTTAAGAACAAAAAGTTGGAGCCTTGGAGGCTGAGCTTGCCAATGTCTCATGGGCTGCTAAGTCTACTTGCAAAATAAGGTTTGTGATGTATTCAAATCATGTTTTCCTTAGTGAGATGGTGATAGTTTAGTAACCAATCATTTACAATTGAAATGTTGATACTAATAGTTACGAATACTTGTTCTTATTTTGTCAGATCTGAACAAGACAAGGAACCAGAACAGGAAGTTGAGACTGAGGCTGCTCTGGCCCTTCTGAAGAAGCTGCTATTGAGAGTATGTGATCAACTTGAATGAATTGTTGTAAACTCTTTATTTAATAGTTGCATCGTTACTGATTTAAAATTGTGTGGCAGTTTCTGGGATAGTATCCACTTTTCTGAAAATGGATGTAACATCTATGTAGATCATATTTTGCCAGATGTGGTGAAAAGTTTGTTTTAAAACAATTCAACTTTACTGGTGAGATAAATTCTTAGTCCGGAGCTAATTTACCTTGGTTTATAAATAATGGAAAGCAACTTTATGTACTTATGAATCCACTAAATGTAATCATAATCATAACATATTTAATCTTTGGAATGAGTGTACCAGATGGAAAATAAATTTGGTACCAGTTCATTATCCTCGGATCCCCATTATGTGGTGACGGGTATGCCTTCAACTCGATCTTGCTGCAATCTTCATCCTCATAGTCGGGGTTCAACATCCATGAGTGAGGTTTGTAACTTTTAATAGCTGTTAAGTAAATGAGTTGGTTTAGGCACAAAACAAGTCATATTGAGTAAATGGGTTGGTTTAGGTTGTTTGTATGTTTAGGATATTTTTAAATTGTAGGTAATTCGGTTGGAAGAAAAGATGGAGCTACAAAAATAAGAGCATGTTACTCGTGAAAGGGCTAAAAGGAAGGAATTCGAGGATTGTGAAGCAACAATAAATATACAATGAGAAGAGGATCGTCGTGAAAGGCAAGATAACCTTAGGGAGTTCCAAAAGATTATGCTTGGAAGATCATCACATCCCCCTTCTACCTAGTAACCCTTAAGTCTTTGTACTAGGATATCGGATATTAGCATCGTAGACATTTTGTTATCTTGAAGTTGTAATTCGAATGTTTGATCGATATTTTACGGATTTTAGTCTGAATATGAATGAATGTATTATTCAAATTTTGGATCATTATTTAAATTATTCCCCTATCTACACAACAATTGTAACTAGTTACTGTGGTAAGTGTGTCATTAATATTTACCGTCAGAAATAAACTTTAGCGACATAAAGTTAGTCGCTAAGCCGTCACTTGATGGTCGAATCAAATTTAATTTAGGTAACTTTAAAAAGGCTCTAGTGAGGGGCTTGAGACCGAAAATCCGTCGCCGAAACACTAAAACTTCTGTCACAAAACTTGTCGCTAAAATTTTGCGAGGCCCTTTTTTGTGACGGAATATATCCGTCACAATTCCGTCGTTGAAGGGCTTTAGTGACAAAATAGCGATGCAAACTTTCGTTGCTGATGCCTGATTTTCTAGTAGTGTGGGGCGGGTACGGGTTTGGATATTATAAACGGGTATGGGTACACTAAAACTCGCCCCCGAACCCTAGCCATTGCCATCCCTAATCATAACAAGTTAACTTTTATATTTCCAAAGAATATAAACCAAATATTCACATACATATTTGACTACACGTATAGATGTATATATATGGCGAGTGGGCATTTTTTTCGTCATCATAATCAGCCTAACTAGTGTATGAATATATATCCACTTACTCGTGTCGTCACTATCTATGACTTGATATCATCTCAACACTAAAAAAACGGGTATTTTTTAAGATAATCTAATCATTAAAAAATGTATATAATATCATACGAGTTTTACTTAACTTCTAACCTCTTGGTTGATAAGTTACTCACTAAGTGTTAATATCAAAAAGATGTATAACTATAAGGCTATAATTTGGTTGGCTTTGTTGTTTCGTTGTTTTGTGCGATACTTATAGGCCCGACAATCATGCTTCGTAACTCATCTATCGGGCACAAAAACCTGTAATAGAGGCAAACTAAAGAATGTTCAACACGATTGGAAATATAACATGTTGTTTGGCAATGAAAAGACAAGAAAATAGATAGCCAAAACTCACATGTTTCCAATATGTGTTTTAGAAAGAAAAAATGACAAACGAAAGTAATGTTTGAAACGAAATTGAATGGTGTACGTCTTTTAGTCTAACTTTTTCTTCTTTTTTTTTTTTTTTTTTTTTTTTTTTTTTTGCTTCGAGGAGAGTTATTTTACATACCAAATTTATCTTACATACTAGAGGACCCATCCCTACATCCATTTAAAATGAAATCAATGGTTGAGATTGATTTCACATATTTTTTATAATTTAAATATCTCTTACACCGCTAATTGTTAAGCAAAAATAATTACATAATCGCGAAGAGCATTTAATTATCTTTCTATAGACGGACACTTTAATATACTTTCGACACACACAAAAAAAAAAAAAAAAAAAAAAAAAAAAAAAAATCGTTTTTGTGTCGCCTTTTTTTTTTTTTCCTTTTTTTTAAAATTAAAAGTTGCATTAAAAATCACATGTGATATTAGTGTTAAATCACACATGATATATAATATCCCATGTGATATTAGTTTTAAATCACATATGATATATAATATCACATGTGATATTAGTTTTAAATCACATATGGTTTTTGCATGCAAATTTCAATAATGAAAAAAATAATAATTAAAAAATAATAATAATAATAATGTTGTTGAAAGTATATCGAAGTGTATATCTATAAAATGATAATTAAATGTTCGTCGTAACGGTATATTTTTTTCACTTAACGATTAACGATTTGAAAGATATTAATATTTGAAAAAAAAATGATGAAATTGGGTTTTTTAAATTGTTTTAATTAATCTCATCCATTAGATTAAATAAAACTGGATGGTGGAGGTTGATCCCGTAAAAAAAGTTTGATCCTCAAATTATGTTAAATCTCAAATAATAGTGTCACATGACTCACATGTCGTTATGAAATAGTGCTATTACTGGTAGTATTTTTCTTTTCCAAAAAGAATGTGTTAAACAGTTAAAGCATTTTTTACTTTTCAACACACAATACATTTTTCTAAATTAAGAATAGTAGTCATTTTATATTCTAATATCATATGTCACGTATTTCATGTCACATAACACTGTAAAATACTAAAATCTTCATTTTCCTTCCTTAAATAAACAAGCAAATAGAACAAAAATATTAGACCATCCGTAGTGGGGCGTTTTTACCCTCTATAGCGCCCCTTTTTTGCCCATAACGCCCCAATTCCCATAATGTGTAGGCGCTATAGCAAAAAAAAAAAAAAAAAAAAAAAAGAAGCTTGGGGCGTTTAAAGCATAGCGCCCGCGCCCCTCTGACCATTCCCAAAAAAATGGCTGAAAACCCCCATTTTGCCCATATAACGCCCCCTACTACCATTACACCACTTTTTCTATCAAGCCCCAACATGGCCCAAACTGCCACATGGCGCAAAACGCCACACCTTCTATTACGCACCACTACACATGGTCTTATAGTTTCGATTAAGTAACAATATACAACCTGGTATCATCATCCCCTTCGATCATTTTCGAACACTCAATTTTTAATAATAACTTTGTACAACCACTCCCTCAAAACTGGCCTACAAATTTATTTATTTTTTGTGATGCGAATAATTATTTTACAAAAGAATGAACTAAGGATTAACTATAACTACACATTAGAGATACATCGATTTGAATTAAATACATTTTTTGTTTTTTATATGTATGCTAATATATTTTCTAGCTTAAAATGGATGCAAATCATATGTATTTTTGTCTTATGCGCGTCAAATGTGTTACTAGTACTACTTTGCATCGTTACGTTTTCACCTCAATATCGTTTTCGAATTTAAGTATGAACATAAATGCATCTAATTTAATTCGACGTATCTAAAAAATGTGGTTCTTTTTCATTTTAAGTTTTTTTTAGCGAATATTAACATGATTATATATTATAGTGGGAGACATTGTGATCGTCCTTTTTGTCTCTAACATTTTGTACCGTTCTATGAAACATGATCTCTTCTATGAAACATGATCTCTTCTAAGTATGAACAAGCTGCGCCGCCAGCCTTTTTTGGATTGCAAAGCTAATCCGCTGAAAAACTACATTCATGGATCTAGGAGACATCACATTAGAATGCATGACCCGCTCAACTCTGTTGAGAAGGACTACAGCATCAGGTGCTAGAAAACCAAAAGTGTCAAACGCGAAAGGTATGAAATGCATATTTTAAATAAAATGTCATACTCTAATCAAATATATAATTATGTTGCTTTTAACATGTGGATCAAAGTATAACTAGCGTCATTAGTTAAATGAATGATGTTCTTAACTATATGTTTTTGTCATCTTTTTTTTTTTTTTTTTTTTTTTTTTTTTTTTTTTTTTTTTAATATTATTATTATTATTATTATTTTTTGAGAATATATGTTTTCGTCACTTACATATCAAATTTGTTGTTTAACGCGAGAAAAATCTAACCCGAGTCACAAATAATGACTTAGTAAGTAAACCGTGAACTATGTTCAAGAAATTGATTGTTTCACAAATTAAACAATTAAAGCCTTTGCTAGAAAATAGCCATATCTTTGGCCCCGTTATTAGACTTTCTGGAGAAGGGTCGATCGACCCTAGCTCGATCGAGTTAGGGGATCGATCCCCTTACTGCAGAAGTCGGTCGACCCACTCGATCGGCTACAACTTGGTCACAGGGACGATCGATTGCAAATGAAATATACCCGTTTTTTTTTTTAAACGTTGCTTGTTTGAAAAAAAAAAAAAAAAAAAAAAAAAATCCTTTCAAAAACACTATAAATACACACACATATTTAACACAATTCACTACACCAAACTCTCTCAATTCTCTTAATCAAAATCTCACACATCAATTGTTGATACAAAAGTTGGGCGTTCCTTGTGAGGGCTTCTATTCTCGTACCAATTAGATCTTAATGCTTGATGGAACCTGCGCACTAAGGAAAAGAACAAACACCGTTAGACTTATCGAGGGATTGTCTCCCTCGATTATCCTCCGGCGTGAGAGTAAGTAATCGAATTTAGGGTTTAGTGAAGAGTTAGGGTTTTTAGTAGATCGTACCTTTACCGAGTGCTTGGGTGCCCTTTATATACATATGAAACCCTAGTAGGTTTCGTGTTCCCTACTTCTCGGCGCATTCGCCGACATCGGATATTTGGTATATATCCCTTTTAATTAGGAGATACTCCCTATCTAATCCGAAAATAACTTTGGGCTTGGACCTTGTAGGCCCAAGCCGTATAACTGGTAGTCCAGTTAGCGCCATAGCGGCCCATGCGTAGTGGGCTTAAGTATTTAGTATTGTTTACTAATCGAGTCCGTGACCCGGGTGTAGACTATACGTCATCATGTCCCCCCAGTCTAGTGTGCGCAGGGTAAAACCTGCGGATACTAGACTAAAGTCATGTCGAAATTATTCCCCACGCGTACGCGGGAAGATTTAAAAAATTTACCGCCAACAACGCACGTATGATGTATCTAGTCCAAAAAAGGTGCAATTCGGGTACCTTGGGAAGTGGAGAAGTTATCCACTTGCCCTGTACCGTCAGCTCTCCCAGCCACACGATTCGAGTTAGTGGGATACACGTGTCAATCATCTGTGGTGGGTGGAAAACTATATAAGCTACCGCCTCCCTTTACTGTGATATCCACAGTAAAAAAATCATATTTCCACCATTTTCATATCTTCCAATCTGCTATCAAAGAACGATAATTCGAAGGTAATAGCGCGTGCGCACAATCTTAAACACAAAATGGTGTTGCAACTTCAGGATTTTACTTCTGACATAACCGAAGATGAACTGAATCAGTTCACCTCGGATTATTTTATCCCTTATGATCTGCACCCAGAGGTGCCAGGTCCAAATGACACCATCGCGAATTTCCCCGATGGGAAGGTGGGGCTATATACGCGCTTTTTCGAGTGGGCGAATCAGCGCGTACCCATTTCCGTGCTCTTGAGTGATATACTCAATTATTACGAGCTCCACATCTCCCAATTATTCCGCGCGTTCTATCACGCGACGTGGTCAAATGGGTGGGTTACCTTCTCTAAGCGCGTAGGCAAGTTACAATGCTATGTGAAGAAGGTGGATAAACTCAAGGACTGGAGGGAGAAATTCTTTTGGATTGACGCCGCCGTCTTTCCTTCCCACTTTCCATTTTACACCCGTGCCACTCTGCCCAAGGATGAGCGCCCCCCGGAGACGTGGTATAACGTGGATCATGCGGCGGTCATTGATGAGAACCGTATTCCCATCAAACCGTATCCGGAAGCGTTCCTGGTGCATATGGGCATCAGTCGCAACTACTTCGAGCATGAGACAGAGGTTCCCACATTCTTGGATGCGGATGGCACGGGTGGGTGCTTCTTCTCTCGTCTTACTGTCGTTATAAGTGTAAGCGTTTCTTTTTTTTCCATACTTTATGTAACTTGCTTTTCTTTGTCTACTTTATTGCGCAGAGATGGATCTTTTTGCGGTTGTTAACTTGGAGAATCCGCGTGCCGTAGCAGTGGGGGTGCGTCCTCTGAGGGATGGTGAGCAGACCATTCTGGATGCGACGGCTGGGCGCGTCGTGGACTTGGTTCTTCCAGAGTCTGAGGGCTCCCCTAATGTGGTGGCAGCTGAGCCGCTGCAGGGGGTGGCTCCTCCTGTGCAGCAGGGTCCTGACACTGCGCAGTCTCCTCCCAGCAAAACGCTTATTCATTTAGAGGAGACTGACAGTGAGATGGAGGAGGGTCCTCAACTGACGCGCAAGAGGGCGCTTAGTAGTGGTGCTGAAAGTTCTTCCAAGAGGCCGCGCACTGAGGTTGAGAAGAGCCCGTCTTTTACTGAGGTGCAGATGGAGTAAGTATCTTAGTCATTAGGTATGAACTTTTGTTAAGTTATACTTTATTGTAACTTTGTTCCTTCGTGTCTTCAGTGTGGATGCTGAGAAGTCTAGTGGAGGTGCGTCCACGGCTGAGATGGAGAAGGACGTGTCCTCGTCTCCTCCCCCCATGTAAGTATTTTTTAGCAATCCCTTAGGATTTTGCGTATACTTGACTGTTATTCGTGCGCTAACCTTGCTTCTTGATCTTTTGTGCAGTGAACAGCCTGTGGAGGACGCTGGCGTTGTAGATGGAAGTGCGCCTCTCAAGGCGACTGATGCGTGGGTTTTGCAACCTTACAACAGGTTTTACCTCTCGAGGGATCTCAAGAGGCTTACAACCCCACCAGGCAGTGTACCTGACCGATGTAGTATAGTGTAGTGGTAAGTACGGGGGATTGATCGTTCTCCACAGGGAATAGTGTTCGTTAGGTGTGAAAGGCTACTCTAATTAGGTCTAAGGGTTGAGGAAGATTCTTTTTATGTTTTTATATTTTATAAAAGCAAGTAAAATCTCGGGTTTTGAAGGAGTGGGCGGAATTAGTTGCTAGTCAACTAACCCAAATTACTACAAATGCAAATAAAATAAAATAACAAAAATGAAAAGTGGTGAGAAACTTATGTGTAGAGAAATGTGTTTACTTAGATTTCCTTACTCCCTAACTATCTTTTACCGGTTAATTAGTGTGTATTAGTCGCGTGGATGACGGGTGTATTCCTTAATACCATTCGTGGGGTGGCGTACTTACTTCCCCAAACTCTACAAGCTCCTACTTCACTCCTATGTCGAGCCGGCTAGGAAGCTCCTAACATGGGATCACTAGAATTCGCTTGTGCATTAAATACAACCATAAAAACCTTTAGTACGCGTTTGGTTCATGTTTCTTAAGACGTTCAAGCAAGTTACCGAATAGGAAGTTAGCCAGTTTTCTTAAGCCTAACATAGATAAACAATCATCCAATACAACTAACAACACACTAACAACCAATAATCAATAGCTAGGTTTCATTAGATCTAAGCAAACACAAGATAAAATTAGCCTAACATGTTAAACAAAAGACAAGCATAAGATAGAATCAAACAACACATAGACATATTGAATGATTAATTGATAACTTATCTTTCAATGAAACATGGAAGATCTCAGGGCAAAAAGCCCTGAAAAAGTAGCTAAAATCGTCTTAGGGTTTTATCCCAAAATTCCACACACTAAGCTCTCCCTTAATGACAAAAAATTAGAAAACTATATATAGACTTTGACATCTGACGGCGTCACCTTATGCATTGTGACGCCGTCACCTCGCCGCTTTTAGGGTTCCCGGATGACCATCTTGACGCCGTCCCTCTTTAGCTCTTCAAAAATCCATTCTGGCTTATCAAGGCTTGACGCCGTCGGACCTATAACGTGACGCCGTCCCCTTATGATTTAAGCCGTGACGCCCTTGATTTAGTTAAAGCGTGACGCCGTCAGAATTCTCATGCAAACTCACTGGCCCGTCATGAGTAAATTTCACATCCAACTTTTCTTGCCAAGGCATGACGCCGTCTGGAGTTAATGTTGACGCCGTCAAAGGTGACTTTCAGCACAATTTTGAGACTTTGCCGTTTTCTTCACTTTTATGCTCCAAAAACGTCCAAAATGCCTCCTTTTCCAGATTTCTCCTCAAAAGTACCTAAAATGACAAAAGGAACGATTTAGGGCAATATTTGATCAAATAAATACGATTTCGGGCTTAAATGACCCCTTAAAAGCGGTACACTTTTCGCCTCATCAAATACCCTTACACTTGAGATTTGCTTGTCCTCAAGCAAATGCGCTTTTATTCTAATCAAAATACAAGTTAGGGGTCATTTAATGCAAACATAAAAGTAATTACAACAAATAATCGTTCCACTTCAATCATAATAAGCACGGAGATTACATACTAGCACCTCACAAGTAGTGTTTAGATACTCACATCTCTCAAGTGTCATCAAAATAAATCTCATAAATGAAAACGGAAAATATCTCTCACTACCTGTCATAGCAAATAGATTACCATAGGCTTGGGAAAGGATCGAAAACCTCCTCCACTAGGCGTAAGCACCTAAGATAAACTATCAAAGAGGGCTTTTAAATGGGTTATAACGTTAGGTGTAGGGAAAAGGAAAACACGGTTTGGTTGGATAAAGGATATTTTACTGGTGGCGAGTTAAAAATCTTGATCAATTACATGTACTATACAACGTTGCTAAGCCAAGACTAGACTCGATCTTAAGCTAATGAAAGAAAATAACAAAACATAAACATAAAATAAACATAAAATGAAACGGGATGGTAGTCCGTATGTTTTTTTCTACTTTTCTTTTTCTCATTTTTTTGTACTTTTCTTGATTTTTTTTTTTTTTTTTTTTTTTTTTTTTTTTTTTTTTTTTTTTTTTTTTGTTTACACTTTTACCCTACCATCCAAAATAATACATCATAGGGGCATTGCATCCCCTTACACTTGAACTTTTACATAACTTTACAAATACTAATCTAATGACTCGAATTAAGATAATTGAAAAACTTGGAGTACTTTTAAAACATTTAGCACATATGGGGGTAATAAATGATGTTCTTCCCCATTACTCCATTACACTAGTACTTTACCCATGAGTCCCAATCGTCCCAAAACAATATGTACAAGGATATGACTCGACTTAGCAACCATGTAATCGACTAGATAATTAACTTGGGTTTAAACAAATGTTGTAACAATAATGCACTAAAAATGAGTGCATACAAGGTAGGCTAAGGCGATTTGGGTGTACATTTAAGTGGGGTGTAACAAATTCTTCCTTTAAGTAAAATGCTTAAAGGTCGAAACGAAAAGATAGGCTCTGAGGGGTGTACTAGGGGTATCGTGTACTAAAAATGAGTACAACGCAAAGGGTGTGGGAGAATTACTTGACCAATGTAGCCAAAGTAATTATAACAAAAACACAGGTGTAAAACAATGGGTTAATCCTAATGCCTCTTATCATGTAGTAAATCTAACTACACGAATGTAGTCTCACTTGTGGCCTTGGAATGGTCCTAACGTAAGTTCTAGAATCTAAGTGCTACCGGTACACACATCATAGCATAAATGCTTTTCCTACCAATTCTAGGGGTGAACCTCACATATTTGGGGGTGGAAAAATTTTTTAGTGGTACGGTTTTTGTGCTAGTCATATAACTCCTATCCGTGAGACGCTCATTAAGATCAAAGTTTCACTCCTATATGTTGTAAAAAATTTTAAATTTGGCACTAAAATTACCTTAATAAGTATTTCTCTCAGTTTTATTACACATCTACTATTAAACAAACAAAAATCAAGCGCAATTGTATTCTCTAAAATCGTACTTTTACCCTCCCCTTACACTTAAGATGAACATTGTCCCCAATGTTCAAATAACAAGATGTAAAAGCATAAAGTAAAAGAATGAAATCAAATACTCCCCTGATTCGCTTGTTGGATAATGAAATTACACGGTTAAATCTTCCTCCAAAGAGAATGTTGAAGCTCCATGACTAATGCATCGCCATAAGCTTGATTCAAAACATTTCCTTGTCCAAAATAACCTGTTGAACCTGAGAAAACAAACACGAAAACCTGCATAACATCGGCGGGATAAAATCTATATATAAGGATATAATGCTTGTGGAATGATAACTTTGCAGATTCCTGGAGATTATAAGTTGGAGATTTTAATAAAAACTTTTTATGAAAACAAAATTTTCAAAAATTTCTGGAAATTAAATCTGACGCCGTCAGGTTATAACCCCTGACGCCGTCAGAAATGACCTGACAAAAATTCTCATTTTAAGTTTCCGGAAAATTTCTGGAAAAACCTTTACCTTACTTCCTGGAAATCCTGCAAAACATCATTATGACTCGATACAAGCACTTGACTCAAACAAATACGAATATGTATGTTAATTTATTATTATTACGATTCATGTTCATTTGTGTTCTAATAAACCGATTTAGATTTCCCTTACACTTATCTTTTGCAAAATACCTTTATATGTAGTTAAGACGAAGTTAAAAACAAAATAAAGCATTTTCACAATTTAGTTTTGAACATGAATCAATAATGATAAAAATTAAACACACATACGGAAACAAATAAAAACAAACAAACAAACAAATAAACACACAAAGCAAATAAATAAAGCAAGTAAAGCATGGGCTGCCTCCCAAGAGCGCTTGTTTTTGTTCGAGTCACGAGCCTGACTCTACCCTTATTTAACGGAAATAGGGGAGGTTTCCCCTACACTTAGGATTAAGTGTGGGTGATAGTAGCGATACACACCCGCTCGGTAGGAGTATGCCACGTGAGGAAAGAGTGGTGGATGAATTATATGCTCAAAGGGGTGTGCTCCTTTCATCATAACCTTGCCTAGTTTACTTTGGTCAATGGGTGAATTAAAGTTTCCTCCTAAAAAGGGATCATCTTCTATCAACTTTGAGAGACTCCTAATTGGGAATCCATCTTGACCTAATAAACCCGGTTTAAACCCATAATGTTTCTTACGATCAATCATGAATGGGTGATGTAAGTATGTAAGGTTATGGTTCACTCCTATGTCAGCTTCCTCTCTACAAGGCTTAGAGTCTACTACCTTCAACATAAAACTACCCGGACTATATGGTTTGATGGGTGGGTCGGGACCTAATTCAATTCCTAAGTTCACATCTAAGGATGGAAGATTAGGTAACGGTTTTGGTTTAGGCTCCGGTTCATCAAAACTATGAACTTCCATAGAACTAAAAGAAAGGTTATGACTACAAGTATTCAAACCTATTTCTTCTAGTTTTGTTTCTTCCAAAGGTTCTACTTCAATTGGGGTTCCTATAGTCCCGTCTACTTCTTCCGAGTAAGTCACGGGCGGTGTATGTGCCTCAAATGATGGTAGGACTTGTGGGGTACTTGGTGGTCTTTGATTTTCTACTCTATCGTCCATCTTATCAAGATCACCTATATCCTCATCACGTGTTTTAGTAGGATCTAACCCTAACATTTTCCCAAGTATCTCAAGTGCTTCTCTAGGCATCTCAACTTCTATGTCCGAATCATAAGGATCATCCCCAATATTCTGACTGCTATATTCAAACTGCCTAAAAGATTCATCATGTGTTTCTTGAGATTCGACGTCATCAATCACAAAACCTAGGTCTTTTTGATCAATGTGATCATGTTCGGCTGAATCCTCCGTCACATCAAGGTCACCTATGTGTTTGTTTTGTACTATGGCATTACATGACAACCACTTAGGTATCTCAACACTAATGTATTCATCCCCAAACAAACTTGTTTCATGATCCTCGAAATTTGTGGTCAATTGACTTGTACTAACGTTTGTTGGGTTGTCTACTATATAATAATATTGGGCACACTCTTCAATAGCTTCCCATGCTTTCTCAGCACTTAATTCCCTAATATCCCTGCCGGCAATATGGTAAATGTCCCTTTGGGCATGTCGGTCGACATGATTGTAAAAGATTTGAGTTAGGGACCAAAAATCGAAGTTATGATGAGAGACTTTTTGGAGTAAATATTTAAAACGAGTCCATGCATCATAGAGAGGTTCATCTTTATGTTGTTTAAACATCAAGATGTCATATGGAGTGGGTGAATTACGTGGTTGGTAGTATGGTGGATTCGCGTTCTCCATAATGGTGAACGGAAGAGTCAATGGAAATTACGAACAAACAAACAAAGAAATAAGATAGACTAAAGAAAACCTAGAAAAATAAAATAAAAATCTCACTAGAAAGGAATCTAGTGAGTAGACCTAATAAAATAAAAATTCAACCTAAACAATAACTATTCCCCGGCAGCGGCGCCAAAAACTTGATGCGTGGGTTTTGCAACCTTACAACAGGTTTTACCTCTCGAGGGATCTCAAGAGGCTTACAACCCCACCAGGCAGTGTACCTGACCGATGTAGTATAGTGTAGTGGTAAGTACGGGGGATTGATCGTTCTCCACAGGGAATAGTGTTCGTTAGGTGTGAAAGGCTACTCTAATTAGGTCTAAGGGTTGAGGAAGATTCTTTTTATGTTTTTATATTTTATAAAAGCAAGTAAAATCTCGGGTTTTGAAGGAGTGGGCGGAATTAGTTGCTAGTCAACTAACCCAAATTACTACAAATGCAAATAAAATAAAATAACAAAAATGAAAAGTGGTGAGAAACTTATGTGTAGAGAAATGTGTTTACTTAGATTTCCTTACTCCCTAACTATCTTTTACCGGTTAATTAGTGTGTATTAGTCGCGTGGATGACGGGTGTATTCCTTAATACCATTCGTGGGGTGGCGTACTTACTTCCCCAAACTCTACAAGCTCCTACTTCACTCCTATGTCGAGCCGGCTAGGAAGCTCCTAACATGGGATCACTAGAATTCGCTTGTGCATTAAATACAACCATAAAAACCTTTAGTACGCGTTTGGTTCATGTTTCTTAAGACGTTCAAGCAAGTTACCGAATAGGAAGTTAGCCAGTTTTCTTAAGCCTAACATAGATAAACAATCATCCAATACAACTAACAACACACTAACAACCAATAATCAATAGCTAGGTTTCATTAGATCTAAGCAAACACAAGATAAAATTAGCCTAACATGTTAAACAAAAGACAAGCATAAGATAGAATCAAACAACACATAGACATATTGAATGATTAATTGATAACTTATCTTTCAATGAAACATGGAAGATCTCAGGGCAAAAAGCCCTGAAAAAGTAGCTAAAATCGTCTTAGGGTTTTATCCCAAAATTCCACACACTAAGCTCTCCCTTAATGACAAAAAATTAGAAAACTATATATAGACTTTGACATCTGACGGCGTCACCTTATGCATTGTGACGCCGTCACCTCGCCGCTTTTAGGGTTCCCGGATGACCATCTTGACGCCGTCCCTCTTTAGCTCTTCAAAAATCCATTCTGGCTTATCAAGGCTTGACGCCGTCGGACCTATAACGTGACGCCGTCCCCTTATGATTTAAGCCGTGACGCCCTTGATTTAGTTAAAGCGTGACGCCGTCAGAATTCTCATGCAAACTCACTGGCCCGTCATGAGTAAATTTCACATCCAACTTTTCTTGCCAAGGCATGACGCCGTCTGGAGTTAATGTTGACGCCGTCAAAGGTGACTTTCAGCACAATTTGAGACTTTGCCGTTTTCTTCACTTTTATGCTCCAAAAACGTCCAAAATGCCTCCTTTTCCAGATTTCTCCTCAAAAGTACCTAAAATGACAAAAGGAACGATTTAGGGCAATATTTGATCAAATAAATACGATTTCGGGCTTAAATGACCCCTTAAAAGCGGTACACTTTTCGCCTCATCAGCGACTTCCTCTTTGGATAAGGCGCCTTCTCCCAGGGATATTGGAGAGGAGTTAAGTCCATTTGACTCTGCGATGGAGGAGCTGGCCTCCATTGCTGTGCGCCAATCTGAGCTGGTGGCGCAAGCCAGGGTGCACCAGTTTGAGGAAGTTTCCAGACTGCAGGCGCAGTTAGCGTCTGTGCAGGCTGAGTTAGCAAGCTCTAAAGCTGAGCAGCTGAGCTCCAAGGCTAAACTGGAGCGCGCAGAGGCGTCTGCGCAAAGATCGGCTGAGGGGAAGATCTTGGTGATGGCTGAGTTGGAGCGGGAGCGTGCTGATGCGGACCGTCAGAAGCGTAACTCTTTATGGGCGCTGAAGTACTTGGAACAGAATAGGAGCAAGCACTTTGCCAATATTGAGGAGTTCCGTAGCCGCGTGGAGCTTGCGCCGAAGACGCAAGAAGAGAAGCTCCGCAAGCTCAGCATCGAGTATGATGAGGAGCTATACCCTCATATGGTTCAGTCCGTAGCTGAGCGCAGGTACATGCTGCTTTTGTCTCTTTATAACTTGTGTATATTTGAGACCCTTTTTCTTATTAACACTTGTGTTATTTCGTAGGTGGTTGATCAGTCATGGTCTTCGCCTGGCCGCCATGTGTACGCTGGAACATCCCGAGGTCACCACATCCTTTGGCAAGGTTGTGGAGTGCGCTATTGCACATGGTGAGACCTCGGCCGCGAACAAACTTGCTGAGGCCAAGTTGTTGACCGTGCCGCTTGCGGAGGTCCCTGGGTACAAGGCGGATGCCCGAGCTGAGCTTGTTGCTGCTATGGAAGAGTTAAAAAAGCTTGAGCTTCCGCATATCGCTCGTTTGGAGCGTGATCAGGATCAGCCTATCAGCGTGATCATGGTGGGGCTCACTCTCCCCAGGCATCTGCAGGATGGTGCGGATCAGCAAGTGGACTTCTACTTGAAGCCTGATGTAGCGCAGTTGAAGGTACCCATTTTTGCTCAGCCTCGTGACATTCTGAATCCTTTCCGCATTGAGAAAGAGATTTCTTTGCAAAGGTCGCTAAATGCTCATGTTTCCAGGGTCGCAAGAAAGAGAGGCGTGAAAGGGAAGGCCATTCTGTGCGGCATAGGCGCTGCGCATCAGCCTAGATCCGACGGTGTGCCTGTTTCCGTGGCCACTGTTTCCCTTGATGATGCAGGGTTGTTAAAGCGGCTCGAGGATGCGAAGGAAGCGGCTATGAGTGGAGGCTCCAGCCAGCTAAGGCGTACATATAGCATTTAGCTTTTTTGTACAAAGTCTTTTGTATAAACGTATTTCTATATATTGGAATTTTGTTGTTGTACTTGGTGTTTTTACAACTTCCAAATATTTACGCTTTTGAACTCGTAGTTCTTATGTATCCTTGTGTGAAGATATCTTTAAGTGTCTAAGCGTACTTAGAAAAGAAAAATTATCATTGTGTATGAATTTTCTTAAATAGGGACCGTAGTCGTGTATTAAATTTTTCCAACTTAATGAAAAGGAGAGAATCATAGTCGTCTATGTATGTTTGTAAGTTTACTTGTCGTATTGTACTTTAAGGAATCAAGGGTCTTGATTTCCTGAGTTGTTAAACACGCACAGTGTGCCCTAGTGCGCATCCGTCGTGGGATGCGTAAGGAACTTGCGCCAACGTCTTGAGCGCAAGGTGTTTAACAAGGATTCGTGATCCAAAGTTGATGGGTTTGCAACCCTCTTACTCAACGAGTTGTTTATTAGGTTTACTCATCCTATCTGCCATCGTGGGTCTTAGTGTGTGCATGCACGCCATGTAGGCAAGATTATAACAATATTGAAACACGATAATGAAATATGCAAACAATAGAGTTAAATGTGTTATGGAGTTAGCTAGAAACCATAACGTTTTATTAATACTTGCAAGTTTTAAAAGAGAATGCTTATCTAGATAATACTTAAAAAATAAAATTACATGGATCTTTATTGGGGGCACTTTCTAAAGTGCGTGAGTATCCATGTTGGGCCGTAGCCTGCTTTAAAGATAGCACCGCTTCAGGTTGCGGACGTTCCACGTTCGCTGTAGCTCATGTTCGTCCTTGTCGCGTAGCTTGTACGCTCCATTGCCAAGTGCTTCTATGACCTCGTAAGGTCCTTCCCACTTTGGTCCTAGCTTACCAGTGTCTTCTGCGCGGCTTGAGTCATTTTCGCGGTATACGAAGTCACCTGGTCTGAATGACGTGCTGCGTACTTTGGCATCATAGTATCCTTTCATTCTTGACTTGGCTTTCTCTTCGCGTATTGCTGCGCGTTCACGTCGCTCTTCCAATAGATCTAAGTCTATGCGCCGCTCATCATCATTGGTTGCCACATTAACTTCCGCAGTGCGGATGGTTGGCATTCCAATTTCAGCTGGTATTACAGCTTCTGTCCCATAGACCAAAGAGAAGGGAGTGTCCCCGTTGCTAACCTTTATGGTTGTTCGGTGCGCCCAGAGAACATGTGATAGTTCTTCTACCCATCTTCCTTTGTGTCTGTCCAGGCGCGATTTGATTCCTTCGCCTAGGATTCTATTTGCGCGTTCAACCAGACCATTGGTTTGTGGATGAGTTACTGATGCAAAGTGTTGCGTGATGTTCAACTGTTCGCACCAATCTTTGAACGGGTTATCACGGAATTGTTTTCCGTTATCTGAGATAATTTCACCAGGTAATCCAAAGCGACATACTATGTTGTCCCACACGAATCGTTTTATCTGGTTACCTGTTATGGTCGCTACTGCCTTTGCTTCGATCCACTTAGTAAAGTAGTCTATTGCCACAATAAGGAATTTCAATCCACCTGCGGCAATAGGGAAAGGTCCAGCGATGTCGATACCCCATTTGTGGAATGGCCATGGCGATGTAATAGGCGTTAGTTCATGCTGTGGTTGGCGCGGAATGGGTCTGTGAACTTGGCAATCACTGCACTTCCGTACCAGATCTCGAGCGTCACGGTGCATAGTTGGCCAATAGTATCCAGACCTTAGTGCGCGCGCTACAATGGACCGTGGTCCTGAGTGCATGCTGCATGAGCCTGCGTGGATCTCTCGAAGTACGTAGTCTGCCTGGAGAGGTCCAACGCACCTGAGCCATGGTTGTAGGAATGAGCGTCTATATAAGACGTTATCTCTAAGCTCGAATCGCTGCGATGTACGCCGGATTCTTCGAGCTTCCTTCTGTTCTTGGGGGAGTATGCCCTTACTAATGAAGTCAATGATTGGTGTCATCCACGTAGGTCCTTCTTCTTCTATTACTGTGGATATTTCCATCTCTTCAATTGACTTATTTTTCAAGGTTTCCACCAATACTTGTTTTGATAAATGTGCAAAACTGGTGGATGCAATCTTGCTCAGCGCATCTGCTTTCCTGTTTTCACCCCTGGGAACCTGCTTGATGGTAAACCTATCAAAGTTCTGGATAAGAGATTTGGTTTTCTCGAGGTATTGGATCATGTGTTCCTCCTTTGCTACATACTCGCCTAACACGTGGTTGGCAACTAGCCGTGAATCGACGTTCGCTTCTAAGTTGCGTGCACCCATTTGAATTGCGATGCGTAACCCAGCCAGGAGTGCTTCGTATTCTGCCTCGTTGTTCGTGGCTGTGAATTCAAAGCGCAGAGCATATGTGAATTCAGCTCCTTCTGGGTTAGTGAGAATAAGGCCACCTCCTGATCCATCTACGCATGAGGATCCATCAGTGAATAGGATCCATGGTTCTTGAGGTTCCCCTTTGCTTGTCGCAGGTGTAGTGTCAGTATCTGGCTTTTCGATGATGAAATCGGCCAATATCTGCCCTTTGATTGCAGTGCGCGGTCTGTATGATATGTTATGCTCACCCAGTAAAACGCTCCATTTTTGTAGGCGTCCCGATGCGTCGGGTCTCGAGATAACTTGTTTGATGGGTTGGTTTGTGATGACAGCTATTGGGTGCGCCTGGAAATACCTGCGCAATCTTTTTGCTGCAAACACTAAGGCTAGGACCAACTTTTCCATTGCGGTGTAGTTAATCTCCGTCTTTTTGAGCGCCTTGCTAACAAAATAGATGGGTGTTTGGACAGAGTTTCTATCAGTCAGTAGTACTGCGCTGACTGCTCCCTGAGTCGCAGATAGGTACATGATCAGCTCTTCCCCTGGTCGGGGTGCGACAAGCTTTGGGAGCGCTGCTATGTGTTGTTTGAGCTGTTGGAAGGCCTCTTCTGCTTCCACGGTCCATCTGAAGTCTCCCTTTTTTGTACACTTCTTGAGTGTTTTGAATAAGGGAAGCGACTTGTCCGCTGATTTAGATAAGAATCGGTTCAGTCCGGCTAGTTTGCCGTTTAGGGACTGAACCTCCTTCAGTGTGCGTGGTGAGGGAAGGTCAATGACTGCTTGGGTCTTTTCTGGGCAAGGCTTGATCCCATCGGGTTCTATCAGATTCCCGAGAAACATGCCTTCTGTAGCGCCAAATGTACACTTCTTGGGATTCAATTTCATGTTGATTCTCCTCAGTGTTTTGAACGTTTCCTCCATGTCGCGCACTAGTTCTTCCTCAGTATGGCTTTTGATGACGAGGTCATCGACGTATACTTCCAAGTTGCGGCCTACTTGTTTCTCGAACGCAGTGTCTACCAATCGTTGGTATGTTGCTCCTGCGTTCTTTAGGCCAAAGGGCATCTTTGTATAGCAATAGACCCCTTGACTTGTGTGGAAGGCCGTTTTTTCTTCATCTTCCTCCGCCATTTGAATTTGGTGGTATCCCTTGTATGCGTCCAGGAAGCATTTGAAGGGATATCCACACAGAGATTCGATCTTCCAGTCTATCTCCGGTAGCGGGTAACAGTCCTGTGGACATGCTTTATTGAGGTCTGTGAAGTCTACGCACATTCTCCAACTACCATCGCTCTTCTTTACCATTACTGGGTTAGAGAGCCAGTCATGGTAGTACACTTCCCGCATGATGCCTGCGTTTACTAGTTTGTGTACTTCTTCCAGGATGGCTTTTGCGCGGTCTGGGGCTTGTCCGCGCTTTTTCTGTCGTATTGGAGGATATCCTTGTCGGATTTGTAGCTTGTGTTCCGTGATGGAACGTGGCACTCCTGTCATATGCTTTGGTTACCATGCAAAAATATCTAAGTTGTTTTGCAAGAGTGCGCATATAGCTGATTTGCCTTTGTCAGACAAAGACCCGCCAATAGATACTTGTTGATCCGGGTAGTCAGGGTGAATGGCGACCTTTAGATTTGGGACTTTGATTGCGCGTTGTTCTGGAACATCGCCTACGTCATTTGTCACTGCGTTGCATTCTTTGGGTGGTATAGTGGTACTATAAAGAGTGACAATACCTCCTTCCACTGGGAACTTGAGCATCCCGTGCGCTGTAGATGGCACGGCGCGGATAGATGATATTCCAGGTCTCCCAATGATGCCATTGTACGGAGAGGGGGATCTGATTATCATGAAGTCCATCCAGGTGACTGTAGAGTGTGGTTTGTCACCAACTTCTACAAATAGACGTAATTGCCCAATGGGCCATATCTTCTCCCCTGTGAAGCCAGTGAGCGACGTTGTGGCTGGGATCAACTGACTCTGTATCTCAGGTCGCAGCTTCTTGAAACAGTGTTCATATATAATATCAGCGGATGCACCTCCATCTACATACATGCGACGGATGTCGTGACCCCCCGTATGTATTTCAATGGTAAGTGGATCCACCACTGCGTTGTTCGCAGTCAGGGAGGGGAAAGAAATTTCATTTCCTTTAGAAAAACGCTGACTGACTTTCTGTCTTGTCGCGCGCTGCCATGGCTGTATCATGTAGATGATATCTGCCTTTTCTTTTGATGTCTCTTTCTTGGCCCCTGGTTTCGGTTTCTCTTTCCCTTCTCTGATGTTTTTTACGAGATGGTCCATCTTTCCTTCCTTTACCAATTTGTCAATCAATTGGCGCAGTTGGACGCACTCGTTGGTTGTGTGGCCTTTCTGTCCATGGTATTCGCAGTAACCATTCCCTGTGCGCCGATCCTCTGGGGTGCGCATTGGTGGTGGTTTCGGGAAGTTCGCCCCTTCCGTTGCGAATATTTCCTTTGGGATTTTTGTTAACGGGGTGTACTTGTCGTTTCCCCTTCCACCACCTTGAGTGCGATAACTCCTATTACGATTGCCGCTATGGTCATTGGATTGTCTCCTTGACTCTTCTTGTGGTCTATGGTTCGAATAGCCTTTCTTGCTATCCGCAGCGGCTTCTTCTCCTTGGACGAAAGACCTCGTGCGCTTCATGAGTTCGTCGAAAGTTAAAGGGACCTTATCGTTTAACTTTTTTATCAAATCCGGGTTATTGATTGCATTCATAAAACCCGATATTTTTAGTATCTCTGGGCACGCCTTGACTTTCATGCATTCATCCTTAAAGCGTTCCATGAAAACGCTTGTGGATTCACCTTGTCGCTGCTTAACCCTAGCGAGTTCCACAGGGTTTTTGGCGCACTTCTTTCTTTGAGTAAAGTTTAAGCGAAATGCCCTTCGCAACTCTTCAAATCCCCCGATGCTTCTACGTGGAAGCTTGCTAAACCAGTTGCGCGCATTCCCTACTAACGTGGAGTTGAACATATGGCACCACACAGGTTGTGGCCAATTTTCGATAGTGGCTGCTGATTCAAAAATTTTTAGGTGATCATCCGGATCACCTGTCCCATCATATGTTTTAACGTTGGCGGGCATGCGCCTTTTCTTATTCTCCGAAAAATCGCTGATGCGTCTAGTGAACGCATCAACCTTTTGGCGACGCCAGGGAAGAGACATGTCTTCGTCTTCCTGGTCGCGATATTTCACTCTTGACTTCCAGTGTCCAGTCTCGTTGTCCGAGGAATCACTTGAAGATGAGCGAACTCTTTTGTGACGCTTGCGTCGACTATCATCAGAGTCTGAGTTTGCTCCTCTGCGGCGCTTGCGCCGACTATCCTCAGAATCAGAGCTTGAGGGGCTTTCACTTGGGGAGCATCGTCGCCCAAGCCTATCTTGGATCCTGCGACTGCCAAGCCTAGCGTGGACATTGGCGCGCCGTTCCTCCTCTTCAGGCTCCTCCAGATGTTGAAGGTCGGCTGCTTCATCATCCATAACCCTCCTTCCGATCCTGGTAAACACTGGTTGCTTGCGGCTATCCTTCTCGCGTCTTTCCTTTCGGTAGCGCGTTGGGGACGCCTCGTGCTCAGGGTCAAAGTTGAGTCTGCCGTGCAGACTTTGGCTTGACCTCTTCTTTGCCTCCTCTCGCATGAGCGCAGCCAAGGCCTCGTAGTTTTGAGATACAAAGTCGCTTGGCGCTAATTCGGAAGTGACTCCTTCTAGCGCGATGGAGTCTGTCTCCAAGGCAGGATCCTTGTTTCGGATAGGCGCATTGGGAGGTTCAGTGAAGTTCACCTCTGGCATGGTAATAGGAGTGCGCTCCAGTTCTACCGCGCTAGTACTTGTTGTAATAGCGGGGGTAGTTTTGGTAAGTGATTCCACTGTAGGAAAGACCAGATCTGAATACGCTCCTAAGCTTCTAGGCGTGCTGGTTGTTCCAGGAGCCTGCTTAGGGGGCGCATCCGTTTGATGCTTCTTCCCTAGTGAGTCATCATGCGCTTTCTTCCCATGCGGACTCTTGTGACTTCCGTGTTTCGTCATTCTAGTTCTTGGTAAAATTCTTAGTGCAGGGTCCCACGGATGGCGCCACTTGTTGATACAAAAGTTGGGCGTTCCTTGTGAGGGCTTCTATTTCGTACCAATTAGATCTTAATGCTTGTTGGAACCTGCGCACTAAGAAAAAGAGCAGACACCGTTAGGCTTATCGAGGGATTGTCTCCCCCGATTATCCTCCGGCGTGAGAGTAAGTAATCGAATTTAGGGTTTAGTGAAGAGTTAGGGTTTTTAGTAGATCGTACCTTTACCGAGGGCTTGGGTGCCCTTTATATACATATGAAACCCTAGTAGGTTTCGTGTTCCCTACTCCTCGGCGCATTCGCCGACATCGGATATTTGGTATATATCCCTTTTAATTAGGAGATACTCCCTATCTAATCCGAAAATAACTTTGGGCTTGGACCTTGTAGGCCCAAGCCGTATAACTGGTAGTCCAGTTAGCGCCATAGCAGCCCATGCGTAGTGGGCTTAAGTATTTAGTATTGTTTACTAATCGAGTCCGTGACCCGGGTGTAGACTATACGTCATCATCAATCCTTAATTCAACATGTCTAAGAAAACACCACAATCAAAAGGCCGAAAATCCCGATTGCCTCAAAACATGCCGCAATTAACACCGGATCCGAATTTCCGGTTAACCGGTATGTCACCAAACATTAATTTCCGAGCTCCTAGTTTTGATTATCAATCGCAACTTCCTCAACAACAACAAACTGAAAATCCATTTTCTGTAAATCGTTCTAGAAATCGTCCATTTATTCCACCATATCAACAACCACATCCACAACAACGACAACAACCACCTCCACAACCGTACGGCTCACCCGAATCCGTGTATCGTCCAACGATGGACTCGTCAAACTCTTCATATTCAGATTATCATGAATATTCTCCGGTTAACCATATGAATTTTAATGCTTGTGATTTTGATGAACAATTATATAACAATCCTGACTTTTATATGGGAACCGGTTCGGGTTATCCGACTCAAGAGTATCACGGTTCCGGTCAAGGTTCGGGTTATGGTTCGGGTCATGGATCGATTCCAAATGAAGATGCTATTTCAGAAGAGATTTCGCCGGTGAAACCAAAAAAACGAGCGACGAAGGGTAAGAAGCCGGCTGTGGAGAAGGAAACAAAGAATGATTCTTCGCTTTGGTCACGCGAAGAAGAGGTCGCATTGTGCAGAGCTTGGTGCGATGTGTCCGAGAATAGCATTGTCGAAAACAGCCAAAATGCCAAAGGATTTTGGCAAAAAGTGATTAAGTACTTTGAAAATGAGGTTGGTGCAGAAAGATCTTACAACTCGATAGTTACCAAATGGAAAAATAGGATTCGTCCTAGAGTTGGTCAGTTTTGTGCCATTTACGATAATTCATTTAAGAATTTTGGAAGTGGTGGGAATGACCTCACTGTTTACAAACGAGCGTGTGAAGAATACCTATTAATGTATGAACATGCGTTCTTATTGGAGCATTGTTGGGAAATTCTGAAGGACCATGAGGTTTGGAAAGACAATGAGATGCCGGCTTTTTTAAGCCAAGATGTGGGTCGAAAGAAGGCAAGGACTTCCGAAACGGGTTCCGATGTACCTGCTGATGAAGAAGTAGTCATTCGAAAACAGCGACCAATTGGCCGAGACGCCGCTAAGAAAAATAAGAAGAAGTCCTCGGAGAGTTCTTCCAAGTCTTCTTATATGGCAGATGTAGCCGAGAAATGGCAGTGCTTTCAGGATGTTGCTTTGGAAAAGAGGCAGGAAATGGCAGACGGCTACTACGAACTGAAGAAAAAAGCGTTGGAAATAGAGGCAACTAAAGTTTAAGTCGAAAGAGAAAGACTTGAATTTGACCGGCTAAAGAAACGGGATAAAGACATCCTATTCTATATAACACCAATCGACCTGGCTTTGCCAGAAACTGTCAAAGAAAGGATGCAAGAAATTAAGAACGAAATCAAGGAACGACACAACCTTAATTATTAGTTTTTAATAAGTATCGTAATGTTTTAGTGTGATTTCAATTTTATTGTAATGTTTTTATTTTATTTGAATTATTATGTAATGTTTTAATTATTAAATAAAATTTGAGTTTGTGTTTAAAAAAAAAAAAAAAAAAAAAAAAAAATTGAACTTGGTCGCCCTTACTGGGGCACCTAATCGCCTGTAGGTCGCTGGAGAGAGAAAGCTGATGTGGCAGAGAAAAATGGGAGAACTTGGTCGCCTTACTGCAAGCAGCCTTACGTCGGTACAAACATTATCTTGTATTTATTGAATTTGACAAAAAAAGGTTATACGAAATACACAAAAGGTTATGTTATTGGTACACGACTAAGAAAAAGTACTAGTGTTCCGTAACTTCTACTCTTTTTGTCCTCCTGTTTATAGTACAACACATTTTTTTATTAGTTTTTGTTCCGTAAGTTTTATCAGTTTAATACTTTTAACTTGTTTAACTTTATATTTTCGCATTTTACGTTTCACAGTTTATGATATAAATAAAATTATAAAAATAAATGAAAAAAATAAAAATAAATAGAAAACATGAGGAGTGCCACTTGTAAAAATAGGGTATAACCTCTCCTATGCACAAAATAAAAACATAAAAGAAACAAATTCAGTCATGTTTGATTGTTTGTCCTCTTTATTTCTCACTATTTTATGTTGTGTTATGTTATACAAACCTCCCTCGGCTCAAAAAAAAAATACTAAAAGTACAAAAGTATTTTTTTCTCAGTATAAAATACAACACAGTTTTTATCAGTTTTTGCTTCGTGTGTAGTGTGTGAAACCAGGCAAGTGATCACCCGGATCATTTCCCAACGAGATGTGAATGGAAAACTGTGAAAAGCTAGGATTAGAGTGACAGATGATTTAGATTGCTTTTGATTTTTGCTTTAAACAATTCTAAATAACAAATTAAAACAAATATGCACAGGCAAATTAAACGCGAATTAATAAACTGAAACGCGTAACGAAAAAGCTAAAATGGGACAAAAACTAAAATTTATAAAATTTAAAACCTAAAAATGTAAAATGACTTAAAACTTATTTAAAAACTTAAATTATATTTTTTTTATACTTTTTATTTAATTATTACTAATTATTTATTATTTAATTATTAATTAAACTAATTTAAATTTATAAAAAATACTAAATGGACAAAGAAAAATCTAAAACTTTTTCTAAAAATATTACTAAGTAAATAGAAACTAAGAAAATTATAAAAATGAAAATTACTTAATTAAAATTTAAAAAGATAAATTCTATTAAATAGAAGCTATCACTTTATTTCTATTTTTGATTTTTTTTAAGGTCTAAAAATATTTTTATATTTTTCCTAGATTAAAAATGACAAAAGAAAATTATGAAAATTGGAATTATATTTTTCTTATTATTATTTTATTTTTTATGATTTAAATACTATTAAAAACTAATTAAAAAGATTAAAAATATCAAAACTATTCAGAAAATTATGAAATTTTCTGAGTAAATCTAAAATATTATTAGAAAGCTATGAAAAATAAAATGAAAGGTTTAAAAAGCCAAATAAGCAGAAATGGGCAGATAAGCAGTTTGGAATAAGCCCAAATATAAGCAAATAAGCACTAAAATTAACCAACTGATTAGGACAGACTTAATACACTATTATAAGCACAAAAAAACTTAAATCCAACAGATAATCCAACAAATAAGCACAATCAACCCCAAATATGTTTCAAACTTAAGACAGAAATAAGCAGAAAAAGGCAAACTTGCAGAGTGAATTAAGCTATAAAATAAGCTACTGAGATGCAATATTATGGGGGCAAAACTTAGCTTAGCTTATGAACTATCTTAAAAACACAAAAGCCCCATCAGAAACTAACCAATTGAAGTCCAATTGAGTGCTAGATCAGCAACTCAGAACACTCAGCATACACTGAGTTTGACTTATGCAGTAAAACAAGAGATTTGACTTTGGTGGATTTTGGGCTTAATCTAATGATTGATTATGATATGTTAAGCTATGATAAGACTAGAACAAGCAAGATTAACAACTTTTTAACTGATATGGATGATTATGGATCCTAAATCCACATCAGACAACAAAATGAGAGGGATCAAAGTGATTTTGACTTTTTGATGATTAGGGACTAGTTTTTATGGTTGGTCTGAGCTATTCTTGACTAAAGTGACATATGACAACAACCAAAAACAACACACACAATCAACAACACCACTGAATCAGTAGATCCAAACACCCCTGATCAGAACAGGCAAACAAGAAATTCAAAGCAACTTGATGTTTTGATCCTCAAATCTGTTCTCAAACCTTATACTATCATCAACAAAGATCAAAGAAACAAGAAACATCAAGAACATAAGCCTTAAACACAGAAATGACCTAAGTGGTATATTGACTGCTATGATGAGATTTTTGCAACTCTCAAAATCAATGAACAAGTTACCTATATTAAGCTATATTACAACTTAATAACACCACAGAGATATAAGAACACCAAAATTCAAGCAATAAGCAATTGATGCAGTGAAATGCTAAACTTGATCAAAAACTTACAAATGAAAGAGTGGCTATAGGGATAGCATGCATAGAACAGGACTATCTAGCTTGTTAAAAGCAAGCTAGAAAACCACAAAAAGCTTTCTTGATCAGCTTATACAACCCATGGAAGCTTTTAGGAGCTTATGTTGACCATGGTTGACCATTCTTGTTTTCTTGAAATAGAACAGGATTACACTAAAATAAACTCACCAAAAGCTATATTGAGCTGATGTGAGCTTATTTAAACAGATAATAAGCCATTACAAACAACATTTAAATTAAAAGGGATTACAGTGAAGCATGAAATTTTAAAGTGACTGAAATTAAATGACAAGGTACAATAAATTAAGATCAAAATGACTTTAAATCGACTATATTGATGACTGGAATTTAAAATTACATCAAGTAAAGACAATTAAATAAAATACGACTTAATAAAATTTAGCTACTACTTAATTCCTATTACATTTGATCTATATATACAAAATACAATTGGGAAATCCCTAGCCGACTACTCTGAACTCTTCTGCACCCTTGGATTGTCTCAAATCGATCTGAGCCACTCTTTTGGATTTTTGGCGCCAAAAACTATGGTAGTGGATTTGAGCAGGTATTTCTCAATTAAGGATTTTTGTGTGTTAGTGAAGGTGGAAGGGAACAGGTGGATAGTAGGTAGTCAGCTGGGGGGATGGGATGGTGAAACCATGGGCTATGGAGGTGGTTTTGGTTTTGGCGGGTTTGTGAGGAAGGGGATAGGTTTGATTGAGGTCAAACCTGGTATTAAATACCAGGCTTGGGTCGGGTTGGGTTTTAAGGGAGTTGGGCTTGGATTGGGCTGGGTTTATTAATTAGGATAGTGGGTTGGGTTTGTTTGTTTATTTATTTTGGGTTTAAGGGTTTAGATCCGGATTTATATAACACAAGGACCAAATGTGTAATTTAGCCGAAAGTTTGGGGGTGTGTTTTGGCACTTTTCCAAAGTTTGTCACAAGGGTAAATCCTGCCAATGATGAATAGTTCAAGGACTTAATATGATTTTTCCATTTTAATTTTCCCAAGGACTATTTCTGCCAAACTTTCAAACTCCAGGGACCAAATGTGTAATTTCACCAAACTTATCCACCAAGGACCAATCCTGCCATATATGAGTAACACAAGGACCAAAATTGATTTTCTCATGTTTTTAGAATAACCAGGGACTAGTTTTGACAATTTTGGAAAGTTGAGGGACTGAAACTGCCAATTATGCAAACTTTGTCTGTTTTTCATCTGTTTTTAAACATTTTGCATCTGAAACATATAAAACACATTTCTGGGATAATTTCATTATTTTGATGCATTTCTGAGTGTTTTTGGATGTTTTGGCAGTTCAGATTAGGTAAAAATGATGAGTATTTAGACACTCATCAATCCCCCACACTAAACTATTGCTAGTCCCTAGCAATATTTTATGAAGATTTAATGGATTTGAAAGACTCTTTACCAAAAGCCATTACTTCTGGAGTAGCCAATTGTTTCAGTTCAAGTAAGAACTTTGGTACAATGATAACCAAATGATTTTGAGCAAACCATCAGCTTTCAACGGGTTTGATTTGTCTTTACCAGAAGCCGTTTGCTTCTGGACTAGCCAGCTCTTAGATAAATTACAACTATTATCTTTGGTGAGCTGATTACCAATTATGGTATTCCAAAGCCTTTACCACAAGCCATAACCTTGCGGGCTAGCCAACTCTTCACTAATTAAAGATATGGTGAGTCGAGAACCATACAATTTTTGGCAAATTGCAAGCCATAAACGGATTTGATATATCTTTACCCAGAGCCGTTTGCTCCGGGATTAGCCAATCCTTATGTGGGTTAGACATGGCGGACTGATAACCATTTATTGCGTTCTAAGTGAGAAACAATTTTTAAAATTTTGGCTAAAATGGGGGTACTAGATGGTACATTTGATCAAATTCGCGAGAATTCCCCCCCACACTTAGAACTGAATATTGCCCTCAATATTCAAAGAACCGGCTGTTAAACCAACACTTAGAACGTGAAAGGGAAATACTAATAGCCTTTTATTTCATATAGCTATTTATTTTATTTTTATTTAATTTGCATTTAAGCCGTTAAGGCATGCAAATTCTCTCTCTCTTTTTTTTTTTTTTTTTTTTTTTTTTTTTTTTTTTTTTACTGTACATATTTACAACATGTGGGGCATCTCCCCCACACTAAGGTGAGACATGGGTGAAAACCCATATTTTGCTACTGTTTTTGATAACCGAGTCACTAGCTTGACTCGACCCCGAATTGAGTTGATTCCTCTCGAACAGTCAGGTTTATCACGCAAGCTAACCGCTTGTGAACGGTCAACCGTAATAAAGGGCTCCTGAACAGCCTTGGAGAAAAAGCAATTTAAAAGTTTAAGGGGAAGTAAGAGACCAGGAAATCCGGCATTTAAACCAATGTTAGATGGACAATGCCGGGGTCAAAAGTAATATCCTCACTCCTAAATGAGTGAAAGATTGGGGAAATCACCGGGTAGGTGAAGGGAAGAAGAGAGATCTGAACAACAATTAGGATAAGAACTTCCTCCTCAAGAATTGCATTTTCAAGTAGAGGAGGCAAGTCCTTAAACTTGATCTCAGGAAATTTATCAGTTTTATCAACTGACTTGATGTCTTTCTTATGAAGTTCAACGGGAGGGAGAGGAGAAGAATTGTCCTTGTTCAACAAATTCTCAAGAAGAAGAATATCTCCCTCCAGATCAATCTCAGCGTTATCAATTCCTTCCAGAAATGAATCACACTTGAGAAAAGCCTCGATCTCTTCCAAATTGGAATCACTTCCCTCCAACGGAGGGAGAGAAGGGAAAGAGTCGGAAATGATAGGTCGAGAAGATGGAGTGGGATCACCACTCACAGAAGATGGAGTGGGATCACCACTCACAGAATTATGAAAATAATCAACACTCTCTTGAGAGTACTCCTCTGAAGCAATGTCAATGACATCTATTCGGTTAACCGATGCAGAATTATAATTAGAGGAGTACTTTGAAGTTTGATCATGATTAAAGGTAACAGCTTCCTTATCCACACGCAAGGTGATTTCATGCTTAAATACATCAATAAGAGCATGGCCCGTTTTTAGGAATCCTCGTCCAAGAATTAGAGGAACCTTTTGATCTGCGTCGAATTCAACAACCACAAAGTCAGCTGGAAAATGGAACTTTCCTATTTTCACAAACACATCTTCGGCAATGCCGCAGGGATGAGATATGGTTCGATCTGCAAGCTCAAGAGTCATGCAGGTAGGAGTAAGAGCCGGAAGAGAAAGTTTCTTCCATACTGAATGAGGCATCAGGTTTATGCTTGCACCTAGATCTGCTAAGGCATAGCATTCAACCATTCCTGGAAAGACACAAGGTAGTAGAAACTTTCCAGGATCTCCAAGCTTCTCCGGAAGCTTTTTCAAGATAACCGCTGAGCAGTTCTCATTTAACGGAGTTTTAGCCATTTCAATCAGCTTTTCCTTGTTGCTTAACAAGTGTTTGATTGCTGATGCAAATTTGGGCATCAGAATAGTAGCATCCGCAAAGCTTATGTCAAAATGTAATTCTTTAAAGATTTGATAGAATTTATCATTTTGTTGACTAGCCTTTTCACGGAGCTTTTGCTCATTTAAGCGCGATGGGTAAGGAATGTAAGGTTTGGATTTAGGGACAACAGCTTCAGGAGTCTTAACAGATTCAAAGACAACTCCTAGTTTGGATTTTTTCGGGACAACCGGAGGATGGATTTCAGGAATCTGGACAGTATCCTCCGTCTCTTTCTCCATTTCAAACAACGGAGGAGGAATAGGGCCAGCTGGCCCCTCATAAGCAGCACCACTCCTTGTGGTGATGGCTTTGACGAAAGTGGTATCTTCGTCATCATCACTGTCGTCATCAAGCACACTGACAGGAACAGCATTGAGCATCTCGGAATAATATCTGGCTGATCTTTGCTCACTAAGTTTGGTTGACAAACTTTTAACCGTAAATCGTGATAGAGAAGGATCTATTCTTGACGGTTGGGGAGCAAGTGTGGGTGTAGATTTTTGGACAACAATAGGTTGGACGTATTTAGCACTTCCATTGTTAGTGGGAAGCACCGGGTCCTTTGTCACCTTGATTTCTTGTTCCAATTCCCTCACCGGAGAGAAAAGAGGAATTGACGGTCCAACATGAGCTTTACCACTATGTGTAGTGACAGCCTTGAGTTCACCCCTTGGGTTGACAACAGTGTTACTTGGAAGACCTCCCGAGGTAGAAGGTGGATTAAGATGGTCCATGAGACTGGCAAACATATTTTTTACTTCGCTTTGAGAATGATCGATTTTATTTGAAAGCTCAGTTCCTTGCTTGTGTATTGAGGACTGAAATTCATTCTTCAAATTAGAGATTTGATTTTTCATTGCCTTCATATTGGTCTCATTAACCTTGATGTAGCTATCAAGCTCACTCGAGAGAGGTCTTTGGGAATTGGGAGCTGAATACCCTTGATTACCCTTTTGTGGTGAGTATTGATTGTTCGGGGCATGAAATTGATTTTGCATGTTTTGCCCTCTTTGCTGATTAGGATTATTCCTATTTGGATTATTAGGAGAAGGAAAGCCGGGTGGTCCATGCTGATTGCTAGCACGGTAATTTGTTTCCACATGAGGATGGTATTGACCACCTCCTTGATTGGAAGATCCGGCTAAAGCTTTGACTTCAAATGCATTGCCATCGGTGGCAGTACAATTGTAGTAAGCGTGAGGGCCACCACAAGTAACACAAACTTCTACCTTTTTGATTTCAGCAGTGTGAGAAGTTTGCGGAGCGGACTCTTTCTTTTGTGTGGAGAAAACCAAAGCTTGAATAACCTTTGTGAGTTCAGCAAGCTGAGTATCAGTACTAGACTGACTCACGGGAGATGAAGTGGAAGGACCAGCACCAGCCTGAGAATTATATGGTCTGGCTCGTGCAGTGCGGACCTTTGACTTGTTTTCAATGAGAGCAATGGCTTCCTTAGTGGATTTGCTCAGAAAATTACCTCCAGCTGAGGCATTAAGAGAATCTTGGTCAGATGGGTTTAACCCATTGTAGAAAGTGTCCATTTGCATCAAATCGGTGAAACCGTGATGAGGACATTTGCGGAGCAATTCTTTGAAACGCTCCCATGATTCTCCAAATGGTTCATCAAACCTTTGAGAGAATTTCATGATTTCATTTTTGAGATACGTGGTTTTAGACGGAGGAAAAAATTCATTCACGAATTTCTGAACCAGATCTTCCCATGTTGTTATTGATCGAGGGGGTTGTTTGTCAAGCCAAATTCGGGCTGCCCCATCGATGGAAAATGGGAAAAGAAGAAGTTTGATTGATTCCTCAGGGACATTTTTGCATTTGATGGTGGATGTGATTTTATTGAACCACCTAATGTGATCTTGAGGATCGTCCCTGTCAAAACCATAGAATTGCCTCTGGGTTACCAGGTTTATTAACCCAGTCTTAAGCTCAAAATTCTCAGCCACGATGGCTGGAACAACAATGGCATCTCCGTACCCAGTGGTGGGAGCTTGGAGCAGCTCATTCATAGGACGGTCTTCAGCCATGATGTCAGGGGTTTTGGGATCAGTACGTAACTCGGGTACGACTGACGGAGCAGAACGTCTACGACGTCTTCGAGGTATTTTTCCAAGCTCACGGAAAGGGCTTGTAGACCTAGAAGAACGAGTGCGCATGCACTTAGCAAAAAAATTTTCAATTAAAATCAAGATCGAGAGAAAACACAAGTAAACTTAACCAACAATCAACAAGCGTACGGTAGCTCTCTAAAAGACAAACGCACAGAGTGGCGGAGAAGCAAAGGTGGGCAATTACGCTCCTTAAAAACCCGCTTCTTTCAGTCCGACAATTTAATGTCAGACTATCCTAGAACCTCCGTTAGAGTTTGTTTATCAATCAAAGGTGAGCCGATATTCGCAAGTGATACAAAGGAAAAGTTTTAATTCTTTGGTTTGGGAACTTATTATGGTCGCACCCCCAGTTAGGTAGTGCTCTGTCTTGGTTCTCGATGGTTAATTTTTATTGTTTTTTATTAAAGAAAACGGAAAATATTTTTGGGTTTTTTAATTTATATGATAATTATAATAATAATATATATAGAAAAGAAAAGAAAATATTTTTGTATTTTATATTGTTTATGGGAAATAGGAACTTCTAGAAGAAGGATCTCGAATCACTAATCGCTAAAATTCTTCACAATAGTCGCAGCACACCTCCCCGGCAGCGGCGCCAAAATTTGATCCGTCCCGAAACAACACTTATATTTAAACAAATGCAGACTCAGAACAGGATGCTCGTGTGTAGTGTGTGAAACCAGGCAAGTGATCACCCGGATCGTTTCCCAACGAGATGTGAATGGAAAACTGTGAAAAGCTAGGATTAGAGTGACAGATGATTTAGATTGCTTTTGATTTTTGCTTTAAACAATTCTAAATAACAAATTAAAACAGATATGCACAGGAAAATTAAACGCGAATTAATAAACTGAAACGCGTAACGAAAAAGCTAAAATGGGACAAAAACTAAAATTTATAAAATTTAAAACCTAAAAATGTAAAATGACTTAAAACTTATTTAAAAACTTAAATTATATTTTTTTTATACTTTTTATTTAATTATTACTAATTATTTATTATTTAATTATTAATTAAACTAATTTAAATTTATAAAAAATACTAAATGGACAAAGAAAAATCTAAAACTTTTTCTAAAAATATTACTAAGTAAATAGAAACTAAGAAAATTATAAAAATGAAAATTACTTAATTAAAATTTAAAAAGATAAATTCTATTAAATAGAAGCTATCACTTTATTTCTATTTTTGATTTTTTTTAAGGTCTAAAAATATTTTTATATTTTTCCTAGATTAAAAATGACAAAAGAAAATTATGAAAATTGGAATTATATTTTTCTGATTATTATTTATTTATTATGATTTAATTACTATTAAAAACTAATTAAAAAGATTAAAAATATCAAAACTATTCAGAAAATTATGAAATTTTCTGAGTAAATCTAAAATATTATTAGAAAGCTATGAAAAATAAAATGAAAGGTTTAAAAAGCCAAATAAGCAAAAATGGGCAGATAAGCAGTTTGGAATAAGCCCAAATATAAGCAAATAAGCACTAAAATTAACCAACTGATTAGGACAGACTTAATACACTATTATAAGCACAAAAAAACTTAAATCCAACAGATAATCCAACAAATAAGCACAATCAACCCCAAATCTGTTTCAAACTTAAGACAGAAATAAGCAGAAAAAGGCAAACTTGCAGAGTGAATTAAGCTATGAAATAAGCTACTGAGATGCAATATTATGGGGGCAAAACTTAGCTTAGCTTATGAACTATCTTAAAAACACAAAAGCCCCATCAGAAACTAACCAATTGAAGTCCAATTGAATGCTAGATCAGCAACTCAGAACACTCAGCATACACTGAGTTTGACTTATGCAGTAAAACAAGAGATTTGACTTTGGTGGATTTTGGGCTTAATCTAATGATTGATTATGATATGTTAAGCTATGATAAGAATAGAACAAGCAAGATTAACAACTTTTTAACTGATATGGATGATTATGGATCCTAAATCCACATCAGACAACAAAATGAGAGGGATCAAAGTGATTTTGACTTTTTGCTGATTAGGGACTAGTTTTTATGGTTGCTCTGAGCTATTCTTGACTAAAGTGACATATGACAACAACCAAAAACAACACACACAATCAACAACACCACTGAATCAGTAGATCCAAACACCCCTGATCAGAACAGGCAAACAAGAAATTCAAAGCAACTTGATGTTTTGATCCTCAAATCTGTTCTCAAACCTTATACTATCATCAACAAAGATCAAAGAAACAAGAAACATCAAGAACATAAGCCTTAAACACAGAAATGACCTAAGTGGTATATTGACTGCTATGATGAGATTTTTGCAACTCTCAAAATCAATGAACAAGTTACCTATATTAAGCTATATTACAACTTAATAACACCACAGAGATATAAGAACACCAAAATTCAAGCAATAAGCAATTGATGCAGTGAAATGCTAAACTTGATCAAAAACTTACAAATGAAAGAGTGGCTATAGGGATAGCATGCATAGAACAGGACTATCTAGCTTGTTAAAAGCAAGCTAGAAAACCACAAAAAGCTTTCTTGATCAGCTTATACAACCCATGGAAGCTTTTAGGAGCTTATGTTGACCATGGTTGACCATTCTTGTTTTCTTGAAATAGAACAGGATTACACTAAAATAAACTCACCAAAAGCTATATTGAGCTGATGTGAGCTTATTTAAACAGATAATAAGCCATTACAAACAACATTTAAATTAAAAGGGATTACAGTGAAGCATGAAATTTTAAAGTGACTGAAATTAAATGACAAGGTACAATAAATTAAGATCAAAATGACTTTAAATCGACTATATTGATGACTGGAATTTAAAATTACATCAAGTAAAGACAATTAAATAAAATACGACTTAATAAAATTTAGCTACTACTTAATTCCTATTACATTTGATCTATATATACAAAATACAATTGGGAAATCCCTAGCCGACTACTCTGAACTCTTCTGCACCCTTGGATTGTCTCAAATCGATCTGAGCCACTCTTTTGGATTTTTGGCGCCAAAAACTATGGTAGTGGATTTGAGCAGGTATTTCTCAATTAAGGATTTTTGTGTGTTAGTGAAGGTGGAAGGGAACAGGTGGATAGTAGGTAGTGAGCTGGGGGGATGGGATGGTGAAACCATGGGCTATGGAGGTGGTTTTGGTTTTGGCGGGTTTGTGAGGAAGGGGATAGGTTTGACTGAGGTCAAACCTGGTATTAAATACCAGGCTTGGGTCGGGTTGGGTTTTAAGGGAGTTGGGCTTGGATTGGGCTGGGTTTATTAATTAGGATAGTGGGTTGGGTTTGTTTGTTTATTTATTTTGGGTTTAAGGGTTTAGATCCGGATTTAGTTTATATAACACAAGGACCAAATGTGTAATTTAGCCGAAAGTTTGGGGGTGTGTTTTGGCACTTTTCCAAAGTTTGTCACAAGGGTAAATCCTGCCAATGATGAATAGTTCAAGGACTTAATATGATTTTTCCATTTTAATTTTCCCAAGGACTATTTCTGCCAAACTTTCAAACTCCAGGGACCAAATGTGTAATTTCACCAAACTTATCCACCAAGGACCAATCCTGCCATATATGAGTAACACAAGGACCAAAATTGATTTTCTCATGTTTTTAGAATAACCAGGGACTAGTTTTGACAATTTTGGAAAGTTGAGGGACTGAAACTGCCAATTATGCAAACTTTGTCTGTTTTTCATCTGTTTTTAAACATTTTGCATCTGAAACATATAAAACACATTTCTGGGATAATTTCATTATTTTGATGCATTTCTGAGTGTTTTTGGATGTTTTGGCAGTTCAGATTAGGTAAAAATGATGAGTATTTAGACACTCATCAATCACTCCAGCCAGAGCCGAACACATCAAGCAGTACAAGTGCCCAACATGCAGCTACAAAAGAGCCCGTCCTTGATGCTGTATCTGTATCGTGGTGTTCTTAGCTGTGTACTCTAGTAGTCTCTAACTGCATGTTTAGTTATGTTTAGTTATGTTTAGCAACGATAAACCTAGTTTATAATTTTGTATTATCAGGTTTTTAATATATGAAATGCGTTATTTTGATATTTGTGTTTTTAATTTTGTATTATCAGGTTTTTAATTGTCATTTAATAGAAAATTAGGAACTGAAAAAAATTATTTTAAAAAAAAAAAAAAATTAGGTTATGACTCGCAAAAAGGAGAGTCATAAAACGTGGGTCATAAATGCGCGTCATAGAGGGATGACGCACAAATGCGAGTCATGAAGCTTTATGACTGGTCCATCCTTGACTCGCATTTGTGCGTCATAAAGCCTCTTCTTGACTCGCATTTGGAGTCAAGAATAGCTGTTTTTCTAGTAGTGATACCAGTGAACAAAAATCCCTCTTGGCATATAAGATCAAACTTGTGGTCAATGCGGGAGAACACCTCAATAACACTTGTGGATTTTGAAATCATGCACACAACCCTCTGCACCTTAGCAAGATCACCACCAGGAACCACAGTTCGGTATCCTAATCTTAGTGAAACATTTTCAGATCCTACACATGCTCCACAAAGTTTACCTTGAAGCCTCAGCCATTTCACAAAAAACACAAAACCTATTGAAAAATTTCAAAACATCAGCTTTACGGATGAGGAGGAGTACAGAAACAGAAATCATATGCTGTTAGAAGACATCGTAATATTTCCTTATAGTACTATAACTGAAATGAGTGCAAATCACACAAAGAGCAAGGTGTCCGATCCCATATACGGTGGGGGTGACACCATAGTTGGTGACCCTGGATTCAGCTCAAATTCTTCCTATAATTCATAACAAACCGATCTAGTTCCCATAACGTCTCCACATCAACACTATCAATATCAACTTCAATCTCATCATTTTGTGACAGCGTATTACTCTTCTTAATAATCTGAACAATACTATCAAGCAGTCAAAAAAGTGAACTAGTAATTCTTGTCACTTGTTTTGCTACTGTCATAAAACTGAACTTATTTTGATAATGTGATACAAATGGATGCACTAAATTACCTCAAACGGATGCACCAAAGTAGTACTTGATTAGTAACTGAATAACTAGCTTCTACATCAAACAATCAAAAAAAATATTAACAGAAAACGTAAAGAATCAACAAAACACAGTCACTTTCATTTAATTTGCCTAAGAACATATCACGTGACTCTTGTTACCCAATAACTACTGCAGTCTTCTTGCAACAAACTAAATACATACAAAATTAGACCTAATTAGGGGTCATAAGCAGACATTTAATACAACTAGTAATATTTATAAACTAACAGAAATTTCAAATCCAGACAGATCAGATTTTTTGAAACTTTGGTTCCATATTCACAATCGGATCTATGTGATGTCTCTTACTTTTAGGCTATGTTTGGCGAAACTTGCTATAGTTGTTAGCGGTAGCAGTTGGGAGTAATAATAATGTGTAAAATGACGTAACACTATTATTATTCGAACATGGGAACTAATTAACAAACGCCTTTACATCTCTCATGTACTAAACCTAAATCAACTATTCACAAAGTCACTTGCAGGTAACTGAACAAGGTAAATATTAAAAGAAGAACATATTATGTTGTTCTTTTTAACCGATGCACTAATACATATATAACGGATGCACTAATACATATATAACAGATGCACAAATCTTTTAACAGATGCACTAATACATATATAACGGATGCGCTAATACATATATAACAGATACACCACATTCCCTCAAACTCAGACCCTTATACTAAATATACCCAAATCCCAGTTTATACTGATTCAGGTCCGAATACTCACTTTTGAAAAGCACATTCAAATACTGATTTCTTCAGCAATTACAACTACAACCTTGATGGCAATTTCTACATTTAATATTCCAGCATCCATCATGCAAAACTTATATCCTTTCAAGGTACCATACATTAATGCAAAGTGATGTACGTATTGAATCGATTATGTGCTTGCATTTCCATTTTTATTTCTCACTGTTATAAAACTTATAGTCTGCATATTGCACTATTATGCTAAAAAGACTTTGCAGTTAAAAGTATAATCTTTTCATATCTTAAACTTCTCCATTACAACTTCACACTCTAATTTTATATGTCACGTGCCTTTCTCAATCGAATGTACGCCATGTGTAAATTATTTTGTGTTCAGTTGTACTTTCCTATATTTATGCAACTTGTAAATTCAGCCACTATTGTTCTTCATTGGCATATAAAAGAAGAACATATTATGTTGTTCTTTTTAACAAATGCACTAATACATATATAACGGATGCACTAATACATATATAACAGATGCACAAATCTTTTAACAGATGCACTAATACATATATAACAGATGCACAAATCTTTTAACAGATGCACTAATACATATATAACGGATGCACTAATACATATATAACAGATGCACCACATTCCCTCAAACAAAGACCCTTATACTAAATATACCCAAATCCCAGTTTATACTGATTCAGGTCCGAATACTCGCTTTTGAAAACCACATTCAAATACTGATTTCTTCAGCAAATTACAACTACAACCTTGATGGCGATTTCTACATTTAATATTCCAGCATCCATCATGCAAAACTTATATCCTTTCAAGGTACCATACATTAATGCAAAGTGATGTACGTATTGAATCGATTATGTGCTTGCATTTCCATTTTTATTTCTCACTGTTATAAAACTTATAGTCTGCATATTGCACTATTATGCTAAAAAGACTTTACAGCTAAAAGTATAATCTTTTCATATCTTAAACTTCTCCATTACAACTTCACACTCTAATTTTATATGTCACGTGCCTTTCTCAATCGAATGTACGCCATGTGTAAATTATTTTGTGTTCAGTTGTACTTTCCTTTATTTATGCAACTTGTAAATTCAGCCACTATTGTTCTTCATTGGCATATAAAAGAAGAACATATTATGTTGTTCTTTTTAACAAATGCACTAATACATATATAACGGATGCACTAATACATATATAACAGATGCACAAATCTTTTAACAGATGCACTAATACATATATAACAGATGCACAAATCTTTTAACAGATGCACTAATACATATATAACGGATGCACTAATACATATATAACAGATGCACCACATTCCCTCAAACTCAGACCCTTATACTAAATATACCCAAATCCCAGTTTATACTGATTCAGGTCCGAATACTCGCTTTTGAAAAGCACATTCAAATACTGATTTCTTAAGCAAATTACAACTACAACCTTGATGGCGATTTCTACATTTAATATTCCAGCATCCATCATGCAAAACCTATATCCTTTCAAGGTACCATACATTAATGCAAAGTGATGTATGTATTGAATCGATTATGTGCTTGCATTTCCATTTTTATTTCTCACTGTTATAAAACTTATAGTCTGTATATTGCACTATTATGCTAAAAAGAAATTTGCAGTTAAAAATATAATCTTTTCATATCTTAAACTCCACTATTCTATTCAACTTAACTCATCCCCACATGCCTCATATATACAGGCAAAATCATTTCTACACTATTCTATTCAACTTAACTACACCAATCTAACAAAAAGAAAGAAAAAAATAATCAACTCACTAAACCAACAACCCTTTACGAGAAGATATCCAAAAATGTAGCTACTGCTGGAGATAAGGGGTTCAAGACCCTCCGCTAAAGACCCAATTTCAAACCTCGCACGCAGCAACTTTGAGACACCTTTCGACCCGCGGCCTATTCACCAACACAAACAGCATTGTGTACTAGCTAAATGAGACCATTTGTGAAATAGCTCCTAGATTCAATCTCAACTCCCATGTTCGCAGAAAACAGCAGAACATTGAGCTGTTGTCCTTGGCAATGGGTTGCCTCGCAGCAGGTTCCAGGTTCAAAATGGCAGCCAAAACCAACCTTTTTGTAACAAAATCCCTTTTTCAACATGCAACACTCACATACTGGTTCAAGGTCTTATTTACTAATGATCTTGGTGGTTGTTCTTGTTCTAGTTTCCTCATTGGTAAAGGCAAAGATGAAATGGCTTTAGCTGCTACTACTTTTGTAACTAGCAGCTCCCATCTTGCTTCTTCCTTCTTGTTTTTCACTTGTTGCTCTTTCGTTTTGAATCGCCTGTTCACATTTGATTTACAATAAATATCAGAATAAGAAAATCGCATGCTTAAATCATAAAGTTTCACTTCATATTAGTAAATAGTCGAAATAAGCCGTTTGGGCACTTTTTAAAAATTATTACCTGCACAAGGGAACTTTGCAAGTCGAATCAGGGGATTCGCAAATACACGAATGGAGTTTGAAGAACTGCCACATACGTTTACACCGAACAAAACCACCACCAACTCTCTTCTTACAGCTAGCGAAATGTCGAATCGAGTGTTGAAGGCCTTCACATGTCGAATATTTGCTGCAAGGTGCTATTTTCTTGCTTGGTTTCTTGTCATAAGGTCCTACACTTGTGCAGCCTTCTGTGCAAATATGTTGTAAACAGTCCATGGCTTCACTTAGTTGGAAATATAAACTTTGTTCTTGAAGATGTTTCCTAGTACTCTTCCTTCTCTGCACATTTATATCGAAATTCATCCATTAGCAACTATATAAAATACAAAATTATTACTTCTGGACTAGCTTATTTGACCAGTTCATAAGATCATATGTAATTTTATATGTCACGTGCCTTTCTCAATCGAATGTACGCCATATGTAAATTATTTTGTGTTCAGTTGTACTTTTCTATATTTATGCAACTTGTAAATTCAGCCACTATTGTTCTTCATTGGCATATAAAAGAAGAACATATTATGTTGTTCTTTTTAACAGATGCACTAATACATATATAACGGATGCACTAATACATATATAACAGATGCACCACATTCCCTCAAACTCAGACCCTTATACTAAATATACCCAAATCCCAGTTTATACTGATTCACTTATTCATACAAACAAATGCTATAACATATTATTTACTCAGATGCACTAAAATGTAATTTTATACATACAAATTCATTAAATGTCATTCCATTCCACAATAACACTAATTATTTTATAATTTTCACAATGATACACTAAAATAACATAAAAATTTAAAAGTCTATAATTAAAAACTTACAGTTTTCGGATATCTATGGCTTGATTTCAATTTTCTTCTGGTGTTCGACGGGTGTACGACGGCAATGATGGAGTGGTGGAAATGATGAAGGTGGAGTAGTGGAGATGATGAAAGAAATGATGACAGTGGAGATGATGACGGTGGAGTGGTGGAGATGATGACGGGAATGATGATGGTAGCAATGGAGATGGTGAGAAGCGATTGGTGATGTATCTGTTAAGTGAGTATGTGGTGGTGTGACGGTGGCAGCGGCGACAGTAGTGGTGACGGCGGCGACGTTGGCGGTGACGGTGGTGACGGCGGCGACGTTAGTGGTGACGGAGGCGACGGTAGTGGTGAAGGTGACGGTCAGTGTTTGTGTTTGAATGGTGTGTGTGGGTTTGATCTGGATTAACAAAGACCGTTCCTTTTTTTGTGTTTTTTTCTTTTTCAACCCTGAACTTTCAATTGTTTTCATTATCTACCCTATAACTTTTTTTCTCACTTTTCTATCTAATTATACTTTTCTCTAGAACCGGACCCTATATATATATATATATATATATATATATATATATATATATATATATATATATATATTAGCTACATTAAAAATGTAGCCAATTGACTACATTTCATTTGAAAAAAGTTTTAAAAATGTACAGTTCAGTCCCTGCGGTAAGTCCCTGACACATATTTTCCCCTTGTCCCTACCTTTTTTTTCAAAGGAAATGTAGCCAATTGGCTACATTGTAAAACAGGAAGGTCCTTATAACCTACCCTTTTATGTATTTATCTTTGAACTCTTAGTAACACTTTATATATTATATTACCGTGGTTTGTCGAATTTCACATTATATATTTCCGTCAAATAAGTTGGCTCATGTACATTCATCTGTCAGCAAACGTTAAACAATACACATCTCTAAGGACGAACAATGCAAACTTTTCCCTTTACTTGCTAACGTGAGTCTAACATGAGAGGTGTTATCGTCTTTTTGCTAGTAACAGGGAGGTATTTTGCTTGTAACATGGATAAATTATTATTATTACGCATCGTGTTGTAAGAAAAAAAGACGAAAACCATGGTTACTAAAAAAAGACGAAAACAACGTTTACGTTAGGATCACGTTAGCAAAAACCATGGTTACTAAAAAACAACCACTCTTAGTTGTTTTGTTAGGGGTCACTGTCCATTTGAGAGAATCTTGATTCATAATCAACCTGCTAGTTATTTTTACGATGTAAATGATATGGGGAAGAGGGTATGATGTCTTTATTGCTAGTACATATATTGTTCTAATTTTTGTTGGATTCATTTTACGATTTTATAAATTTCCCCATATATTAAAAACAAACAGAAGTATAATGCTTGTACACCAATATTTATATGGTTTCCAAGTTTCGCTCTTCTGTTACATTTCTTATCTATACATTTAGCATTTACTAACTTCTTGCCAAAATCAATATTTTGAAAACCGGTTCCGGTTTCTTTAAGGTTTTTCTAGCAGAATGAGTGTTTGAAAAGCTGAAAGAAACATGAGTGTCTGGACATGGGTATAAACTGTTAGTTTTTTATTTGTATAAACCGGGTTGACCCGGCCTGGTCGATCACAGACTGACCCGGTTTAGAAAACTTAGAGTGGACCTTAAACAATTGTTAAAATGGAGGAGGGTTTCATGTAGTTAAAATGGACTAATTTTACTCGTCATATTTAACTGTCGGGGTCTGTAGTTTAGGTTGAAATCACCTGCAGCCTCAAATTTTTTTGACAAGAAAGTATGTGATGGGTGAGCTTGGAGACTTTGATGGGGTAGATCAATGTGAACAAGTTGTGAGAAATACTAATACCTTTTTATTATAAGTTAGGTACTTAATTTATTATTTCAATGGATATCATGCTTGGTAATAAGCAGCCACAATCAGCCCAATAGTATATCATGCCGGTGAGACTGATATTACACTGAACTGTACTCTTTCAAAAAAAGTTCAAATCGACATCCGGTTTATGTTTACATGAAGCTTAAGTCAGTCAGACAAGTGGTATCTTTTCTTGTAAGATCATTTTTGACTGTCAAAAGCTGCCTAATATTGATACAATATGGACATATGGTTGAACTACAAAAGCCAAACCAATATTTGATTATATTTATAGGGCATTTTGGGCCGATTTGACAAATGTGGGTCATTCACAACAAAATAATAGCAGTATGAAAATGTTCAATCATATTTCAAAGTAAAACAATGTCCAAAAGATGATACTTCAAACCCCGACAAAACCATAAAGATCACCTAAAAAATATGAAAATTCTCATTATGACAATGATAACGAACAGTGGTTTGGGCACTCTGCAATTTAAATCCCGCGATCCTTGTATAGTACTAACGTGCTTTGTAGAAAGTATACATGATTTCAATGAAACAAATTTACAAGCGGGAGTGACGACTGAGCCAATGTTCCTTAACTCAATGGTGTTAAAGATGCATCCCTACAATACCCTTAAGGGTCGATTCAAAATTCTTTAGGTTGCTGCTTGAACTATCACTAGAAACGGGTCGTTTCTGATCCAAGAATATAAGAGGTGAGCTTCTTTGGGCTGAGCTAGAACCTCTAAGAGCACCAAGTCTTGCATCTGTTTTACGTACACGAGATGAATCAGGTTCATTGGTAGTTAATCTTGAAGATCTTGTTGTTTACAAAAAGGTGGATCTTGATACCTACAAATTAACAATTTGATACATTGGTAGTTAAGGCTGCTTGTACAATCATAATGCCACACACAAGCAACAAGAAGAGGCCATTTATACAAGCCACAACCTGTATTCTCTATTTTGGCTCGTGCTATAGCTTTGGTTACTGCTGCCCATAAGGTTAAGTTTGTCGATGGTATTTTGAGGCTAAAATTAGCAAGCTTGACTGAGGAATTCACCTCAAGTTAACCAAATAGCTCAAAGCTGGCAAGTTAAGATGATGAATTTAGAAACAAACCATGAGGAATTGAAGGAAGATTAGATCAGTGATCCTTACAGAGTGTTAGGATTTAATGTGCAGAATTGATGGATCTTATGAATGGATCATTATAATGCCTAATAAGAAGTTTCCAGACTTATAATGAATGGTTTTCACAATTCAGTGTCATGTTGAAATTCAAAATTAAAAAGTCATGTTGAACGTCAACCATCTCTGGAACTAGATATGTAGTAGTATGAATGAAAGTCATTTTCCGTGCTTGTTAAGTTGGTATTTCATTAGGATGGGAGCTAATGAGCCACGAAAGATAAGGCTACTTTGCTCTAACCAATGATTTACCATGTTGAGTTAGCAATAAGTAAATGAATGTAGTATGGATAAATACTATTTCATTTAGTTTTGAATTTTCGAGTTCGAACTCATATGAAGTTACACATTGTCCTCTGATTCTTACACTAATGAAACCTGTGACAGCAATAAATTCTAAATACACATTGTAATTCTACAAACTTAGCCTTTATATCTATTTTTCAGAATATAATATCATTCACATATAACTATTCATTCATCACTTACATGTCGAGAATCAGATGGCTCAAGTTAGGTGCCACACAATTCAATGTGAAAGATGCTGCAGTAGGACACTCGACCCACAAGTCAGAAATGGTTCAAGTTAGGTGCCACACAATTCAATGTGAAAGATGCTGTAGTAGGACACTTGACCCACAAGTCAGAAATGGTGATTTGTGGTTTTTGACAGTGGAATTATAGTATGGTCAAGATCGTCTGAAAACTGCTCGTATCCAACGCCTAAAGTAGAACAAAAAGAGTGACTTAGAATAGGCAAGTGGCATAGACTAGAGTTAGCAAAATGGGCTAAACTGGTCATTTTAGTACGGGGTGGTTGACCCGAGCACTTTTTACCCGAACTTTCCAACTCTGTTATAAACAATTAGTGTGTCAGATGATGTTTAACTTTTTTTAAGTAAAATGATACAAGAGGTTTTACGAACTAACATTTTTCGCTTTGGCTGACTTCCAACCCGTTTGACCTATTTGACTTTTGCTATTTTTATATTTACCCATTTGACCCACTCATAAGTACTTTGGTTAAAATTATCAATTTCATAGGTTGAGATGTTGAACTATACCGCTGCATGGTAATATTTTTAGCTCGATATTTGATCTCTCTGTTGTATGTATTTAGATCCACTGCAGTAAATCCAGCGCTTACAAACAACTCTGACAGCAAATCTTCTGAGAAGTAGAATGAACACTGCAAAAAATTATTTGACAATAACATTAGCATAGAGTGAAAAATGTAAACGAATACAGTGAAGACTAAAAGTTTGCAGAATCATTACAGTGCCATCTGCACGGAAATAGAAGTTCTCACTAATAACTCTATTCTTGTTCATTAGCATAGCCTGCAAAATGGTCATAAAAGTATGGAAAACGCTTTCGTTTATTTTGAGTAACATTGCCAAAAGAAGTTTGGACACTCACTTGAGCATAGTCCCCAATAGTATAATCCCGTAAAAGAACGTAGCCATTATGCTGCAAAATTCGTATGCTATCCAGACGTAAGAAACTCGAAGAAAAAGATATTCAAAACTGGAATTTGATTGAAAGGCAAATTGCATATGGTAAGCGGTAACTAACTTTAGTTAATCTTTTATTTTGGGTAACCAACTTTGTTTAACCTAGAAAAAGACACAAACTTTCAAAATTGTTGATTTTCAGTAGCTAAACAAAGTCAGATAATTTGAAAGTATAAATTTGACCTTAGTAACCTATTACCTTGAGTCAAATAATTTGAAAGTACGATTATTCTAGTAATATGGCAATTGTGTTTTAAGTTTCATAGTTTTAGTAGGCTAAACAAGACAGCTACTTTTAACCGATATTAGACCAAAATCGGTTACCTTTTTATCCATATTGCGCCTACAGATACATAAATTCATCAGAAGTGACATTTAAAATACGTCCTATGTTTTGTAGCACATTGGGCATCTTCTCGGGTGAAACCGCAGATAGTGTAAAGACCTGCGTAAAATTATTCGGTCTTTATCTACAACTTCTGTATTTTCATAAACCCCGATCAGAACCATGATAGTGTAATGTGAATGCTTACTAATGTAACAATGTCGACAGAAGCAGGTATAATATGGTCACAAATATTGTCTTCGGCAATATTGCAAACAAAAACATTCATCTGATCTTCACGGAAATTTGTATGCGACTGCATGCATACAAAATTCAAAATCAGTAATAGATTACAATAACTTACATAGTGATTTCGAACCACATACTTATACTTTATAAATGGGTCAATGTGCTTGTATATTGTCTCAAACGGTTCAAAAAGCTTGGAAGTTACCCAAACTGAATTCTTAATCAGTACAACCATCTAAATTGCTTTTAGGGGGAGTTTGGGATTTCTTATTTGAAAGTGTGTATCTGCTGTAAAAAGGGCTTATTTACACTAAAATAGATAGCTTCATACTTTCATGAGAACTGCTGATGCACTTGAAATATAAGATAACTGAATACCCAACACCCTCGACTTCAAAGATCTAAATAATAAGTAATCCTCGCTAAAGTATGTACGGAGTATGTTCTTTTAAACATAAACAAAAAGTTCCAACCCGTTTCAACCCAAACCTACCGTGACCCATTTTCTAAACCACATGATCCACTCATCTTACCACACTTGAATCAGCAATCCCAAACACCCTTGAGTTTAAAATTTTAGATTATAAGTATAACAATACATGTTCTTTTGTAATAGTAACTAGTGTGTTAATTGTTTATATACATATACACTTTGAGTCACAGACAAAAAAGTGTTGACCCGACCATTTGAACCAAAACCTATTTTGACCCGTTTTAAAACCCACATGATCCACTCATCTTACCACATCTATAAGTAACAAACCTTAACAAGTGTAACTGCCTGATGCGAGAAATCATAAGCATGAACAAAAAGTTAAGGAAACTTCTTAGCGAGGGGAAATATCGTGTTGCCATTACCACAACCAGCCTGCACATGACGTTATTATTTATAATCAAAACGGTGTTATACAATCGAATGGATACTGCTGACTATGAGCGATGAACCTAACCTCTAAGATTACTTTTCCGTTAAAAGGGAGGGTGTCGTTTTCATCACAAAAGTACTGCCCCCAATCCCTTTCGAGGTAACGTCGGTCCTTGAAGAACTGCAAGTACTTAAAAATATCAAAAACCTATTTCAGCTCCATTTTTATTTTAGCTACTATTTTCTCTTACGCAAATAAACAATTTATATTTCCTGTTCATTTCAGCCCTTTAAAAAGCATTGTCGTTACTGTAAGCACGTAATAACATATTTTCATCTTATCAGCGAAAAACACTAAGGTAAAAATGGTAAAGTGCCTATAACAGTATTAACATAAATAACAACAACAACAACAACAACAACAACAATAATAATAATAATAATAATAAAACATAGGCATGTTGCTAATTTTGGGCATACTGCTTATCTAAAACACTTGTGTTTTCTTTAAATTCACTCTAAAATAACCACATAAGAAGTTTGGATCAATAATCACACACCCCTTCAAAACTGCTATATAAACCTTTTTTTAAGGGAAAATCACGAATTTGGTCAATTTGATGGTTAGTTGTCTTAATGATCCGTGCTAAATAGATATATATAAATAATATGCAGACGGATATGTGTGAATAAAGACAAATTAACCCTTTAGGAAAAAGGCTATCTTGCAAAAACTCACGTTTGTGTGTGTGTGATACCAGGTAAGTAATTATCCGGGTCGTTTCCCAACGAGGAGTGAATGGGCAATCGTTGAAGGTTTGAGATTAGAGTGACTGATGATTAGGATATGGATTTTTTTTTTGCTTGATTATAATTCTAATTTAATAATGGGAAACAAATTCCCAAAATAAAATTAAGACTTAAAACAAATTAAACTAAAAACGCGAAACGGGAATTCTAAAACGGGACTAAAAAGTGAAATATCTAAAAATTAATCCTACAAGTGTATTACTATTTTTCCTAAGTTCTATTTAAGAAAAGAAAATTTTGGAAATTAAATTTATATTTTTCTGATTAATATTCTATTTATTATGAATTAATTACTATTTTAAACTAATTAAATTATAAAAAATACTAAAACTGTTAAGAAAAATCTGAAAATTTTAAGGTAAATCTAAAATATTATTCTAAATCTAGGAAAAATAAAATCAAAAGATATCTAAACCCTAATAAGCAAATGGGCTGATAAGCAGTTGGGGAATAAGCACTAAAATAAGCACTTAAGCACCAAAAATTACCAAAAGCTCAGAAACAGTTCAAACAACTTTTTTAAGTATAAAACAACTTAAATTAAACAGCTTAACTCACAGAATAATCAAAATAAGCAATTGAGCAGGATCACAAATTATGCAGAAATATCAGTGAAATGGCCAACTTGCAGATCAGATTAAGCACTTCAAATAAGCGGATTAATGGAGTTTTATGGGGGCAAAAGCTTCTTAGCAATACAGGCTACACAAAAACACTAAAAGCCTTAATTCTAACAGACCAATTGAACTCCAATTTAGCACTAGATTAGATGGTCTAGAAACCAAAAACTTGAGCAGGTTTGAATCAGGAAATTGCAGGAAATTGCAGACTAGTTTTAAGTTATGAAATAAGCTAAAAAGTGGGATCACAGATAATGAACTAAAAGCTAGCTATGTGAACTACTTGCAACCCAATAAATCAAGGTCTCAGCTTAACTGGATAAGCCAATAATAAGTTGAGAAAATGGGCTATTTACCCTGCTCTGCTCAGTATATACTGATGCAGCAGTGATGGTTTTTGATCCTTAATCCTTTCAAAACTAAATGAAACCTATCCAACTCTTGGATTCTTGTTTTAACAACTAAATGGAACTCAGAAGTGCAAAAAAACTTCTATTCTAAATAAGCTGAGCTTATGGTTAGCTTAATAGGGCAGTGTTGCTCTAGAATTTTACTCACAAGCTCAAAACCTTCAAACAACTCAAAACTTCTTAACACTTATCAGAAACTACTTGATTACTCTTAATTAGGCTCAATCTAAACTAGGGAATTGGCAAATGAACAGTACAGTAGCTTATGACCCAGAATCAGACTGAACCAAACACTCCTTAAGGTTCACTGATTGGATTTTAAAACTAGAAATCACTGATTTAACCAAGGATTCTGACTATTTAATGATTATCTAACTTGTTAAACTCCTAATAAGCAACTTCCACTACAGAAATAAGCACTAATAAGCTAACACCTATATTTGACTTATTTGACTGATTTTAAGTATTAAGTGGAAAATGAGATTTAAGATTAAACTAATGATCAATCTAAGCTAATATCACTCCAAATACCACAGATAAGCAAAGAAATTGACAATAAGCACAGAGATAAGCTATAGAGCAGTAAACTAGGGAATCATGCAAAAACTTGAAAATGGCTTACAACTGACTTGGCCTATGGAACAATAGAACTAGAACAGAACACAACTAGCTTGTCAAAAACAAGCTAGAAACCCAAACAAGCTCTTCCATGAGCAGCTTATCTTCCAAAACTGCTTATCTTGAGCTTCTTTGACTTTTATTGACTTTTATTGGATTTCTTGGTTAGAACTGATTTAAACTAAAATAAACTTATCAAAAGCTATAGAAAGCTTATGTAAGCTTATAGAAACAACTAAGAAGTTATTTCAATAATTACTTAACTTAATTTGAATTCTCAGTACAACATGGAAATTTAAAAACTTGGAATTATCATTAGCTAATGGAAATTGTACAAAGATTGATAACAAACAGACTTAATTTAACTTGAATTGATTACTGAAACTTGAAATTACAAACTATGATTACTGAAAATAAAATACGATTATGCTAAAATTAACTACTTTTTCATTACAGGCTACATTGTGACCTATTTATACAAAAATAAAGTGGGATGTATCTCATCTTCTTCTCTGATCCTTTCTTGACCTTTGGATGCCCTTGAATCAATCTCAGCTGTTGAAAAGGATTTTGGCGCCAAAATTGAGATAGTGGAAAAATCCACTATCTCTGATGGAGTGTACTGGGGAAGAAGCATTTAATGCCCTTGGCTTGTTAGGTGAAGTGAGATAAGGGTGGAGGGGGGTGGATGTGTCAGGATAAGGCGGTGGACAATGGTGGTTTCTGGTATAGTTTGGCGGGGTGGTATTGAAGGGGATAAGACACAAGCCCAATAAGTCAAGAACCCCTTATTCAACTATAGATCCACCAAACATCTTTGATATCCCAACCTTGAAAACAGCCTATATATCCACTATAAAACATCATCCAACATTCTTAAATTCATAGCCACATGCACAAACGCACTTAGAAAAACAAAAACACAAAACACGTAGAGTTTCTTCATTTTTATTCGACCTTTTTTCCTAATTTCTTAAAGTGTGGTTCAAGAGTAACATGTAGGGAAATTTCCATCAACTCATTTTCATAATTCGTGCCATGAATGGCCTTCAATTATTAAAGCAAAAGTTGAACACTCAATAATAATTTCACGTTTTTTCAGTGGCAAAATATCTAATCCCACTATCCCAAACCAGCCACACACACTTACAAAAACACAAACACAAAACATGTAGGTTGCGTTTAGTTGGGGGAACACCCTTATTTACACAAAATGTTTTGTGAAAAAACAAAGAAAACAGAGATCGCGTTCAAATAAGCGTTTTCCAACAAAATGTTTTGCAAAATACAAAATCCCCTATTTCCTAACTTAACACGGAAAATTACAAAACAAATTTTAGCTGTTTTTCTTATTTTCCTTTGTAACCCACAACCCTCCCTCCCTTCTTCAAAATAGAAAATACAAACATCAACTAAACGCGTTTTTCTATATTTTCAAGTGTTTGGTGGAGATAAATTTCCCTTCTAAATTTTTGTAAAACGAGAGATAGAAAATAAGAGAATTTTTTCTCCTACTAAATGCACCTCAATTCTTCTCATCTTCCAGCTTTTCTCTCTAGTTTTTCCACTAAATATAAAAAAGGATTTTGCTAACCAATGCCCACTGGGCAGAGGTTAAGGTGTAGTTAATGAACACAAACTTTCTTAATTAACTAAAAAATGCATTAAATACACATTAAATGAACTTGTAAATTACTATATTTGAACATGATTTTCACTTAAAAAAAAAAAGTAAAGTAACTCCCAATACCGTCGAAGGCGGTGTATGGGGGAGGTTGAGACGTAGACAGCCTTACCCCTACCTAAGGTAGAGAAGTTGCTTCCGGTTCTACCAATGGTAGAAAAGGACCCCCGGCCTTTTGTAGCGAGTGAGGATCGAACCCTTGAGCTCTCGGTTGAGAGGCAAGAGGTTTTCCAACTGATCCACTTGTTATGATTTTCACTTAAATGAATTAAAATATTCCTTTTATAAACAAGTTAACCCATGCCCACTGGGCAGAGGTTAGCAAAACCCATATAAAAAAAATCATGGCATTCACAAGTACGTGCATGATTTTTTTTCCTAATTTCTTAAAGTGTGGTTCAAGAAGATGAGTGGTCAAAATCTAACTCATTTTTCATAATTCGTGCCATGAATGGCCTTCAATTACTAAAGCAAAAGTTGAACACTCAATAATACCATCAATCATTTTTACCTTTTTTCAATGGGAAAATACCTAAGGGATAATTCTACAAATACTTTAATTGTACACATGCACTCACCCCTGGTACTTTAAAAAAAAATTTCTCTAAATACCCCATGGGAGAGGGTCGCCTGAAAATCTTGGGCGGATATCTTAAAATAGTGACATGTGTCCCCTACTTGTACTTACATTATACTTACATAGTATCACTCATACTAGGTACTTTCTTGAGCGACTGGGGACTAGGTACTTTCTTGAGCGACCGAGGACCACATTTCTTGGGTGACTGGTCTTTTTTGTCTTTTAGTCAAAAAGTATAGTCTTTTTATATTATTATATAATAGTACATATTTCTTGGGCGACTGGATCCCACTATTATTTATTCTTGAGCGACTTGTTTTTTTATCTTTTTGTGAAAAATTTTTTAACTACATTTTTGGTCCTCGTTGTTTGCTTGCTATTTTATTTTTGGTCACACTATTTCTTTCTCTTTTATAAATAAAAACTCATCTTATTTTCTTAAAATACAAAAACACATATACAACATTCAACAACTAGCATCTCCGGTCACACCACCTCCGCCACCACCTCCTACCCACCACCACCACCACCCAACCACCACCACCACCATTGTTGTATCAAACAGGATTAAAAAGTAAATAATCTCATCTCAATTGCACAAGAAATAAGCAAAGTATCTGGTAAATGTTATTTGCATTGCATATTAGCATTTATGACCTCAGAATGTAACACCATTTAGCAACAAAACCTTTAGTACATCAATTAGTCTAAATATCTCAAAACATAAAACTAGACAGCCAACTTGCATCTCATGAAGAAAAGAGTCCTGTCTGCAAAGAATTAGTCGTGCAAAGTTCCCAAAATATCCTCGTCCCTAAATAGATGATACCTGCACAAAATAAAGCAAACAAGTCAATAACACCCTATGGCTTTCTGAAAACCACAAGGAAGATCTTGATCTAAAAATTAAGTGGACAAGAAAATTAACCATTTCAAAACCACAAAAGATGTAATGGCCTTTGGAGGCAGGAATGTGAATAAGAATTTGTACCAGAAATCGAATAAAAAACATAACCGAGCAGTTCCAATTTTTGGCAAAATCTGGATTCAAAAACACACAAAACCCGTACTATGATGCCATAATATTTTATGTTAAGGGCAAATGAATAAAAGGGCACCCTACAGAAAACCTGTAAATATTAAATAAAAAGGGGAAGGGGGCGCGTGCGAGGTGTTACAGAAGAGAAAAGAGGTGGAGGGGTGAAACTGTGGTGGCGGCACGGTGGTGGCAGTGGCGGTGGTGGTGTGTCACGGGGTTACACGGCGCGTCGAGAGCTCACGAGCTCCAGAAAGGTTCTAGGTACACCGATCTATCAAATCGGCAAAGAAAAGGTCTCGCCGGAAAATTTTCCGGCGATGGTGGTTGCCGGACGGCGGCGGGGTTTTGGCCAGAGAAGAAGGCGGCGAGGGGTGGGTGAGAGAGTGAGTGTTATATGTGGTGTGTGTCTAAAATAAGAAATACATAAAAAGTGAGGGTTTATATATTTTGAGGAGGGACCAAACGTGTACAAACGAAAAGTTAACAACTTTTTAACTAAAAGACAAAAAAGACTAGTCGCCTAAGAAATGTGGTCCACGGTCGCCCAATAAAGTACCTGGTATGAGTGGTGTAAGTACATGGTAGGGGACACATGTTCGCCCAAAATTTTTTTTTTTTTTGGGGCATATGTACCTTGCGTGTTTGTAGAATTATCCCAATACCTATCCCACTGTGGCATATGTACCTTGCGTGTTTGTAGAATTATCCCGATACCTAATCCCACTATCCCACTTTATTCGAGAAAACTAAAATTACATGGGCGGCTTTCCAATTCTTCTCATCTTCCATTATATTTTTCTCTCTAATTTTTCCACAAAATCATGTCATTCACAAGTACGAGTAGTACATCTTCAGATCTGGAAATTCCCAGCCACGACGAAGAAGCAAATATCACTGAAATTCCCAGTGATGTTTCTAGAATTCCGTTGGAAGACATAAAACAAGCAACCAACAATTTTGCTCAACAAAATATCATTGAAAAGAATAAATTTAATTGGTTTGATTGGACGGTGTATAAAGGAGAACTTTCTGGGCAGAAGGTAGCATTCATATCGATTCGTTGGAAATTTATTGATGGCCGTGCTTTACATTTGCTTAGTGAGCTGACAAAACATCAGAATATTGTTTCATTAATTGGCATTTGTGAAGGGGATGGCAAGAGAATTCTTGTCCGCGAGCAACCAACTCGCGGGGGGCTTGACAAGTATGTGAGCAGTACTGCACATCTCACATGGTTGATGCGAGTCCAAATCAGCCTCGACATAGCTTCTGGCGTGCATCATCTTCAAACACACGACATGGAATTTGAATATTTGGACAGCGAGTTTATTCATTTAGATGAAAATTGGCAGGCAAAGATTCAGTTTATCACACCTTATGCGTTGATGTACGATACTCCTAAAATGTTAAGGCCACGTCAATTGGGCTATGCTCAACCTTCATACTATGTGCACGACCAGCGGTCAGAAATATATTATTTTGGGGTGATACTAATCGAACTTCTATGTGCAAGGCCAGCAGTTACATATGATGAAGAGGGAGGTACACAGTTACTTAGCAAATTGGCGTGCAGCCATTATGAAAAAGGAACTCTGATCGAGTTTATAGATCCCCTTCTAAGGGTACAGATGAACACAGATTCCTTCACTGTTTTTTCAGAACTTGCATATCGATGCCTGAACGTGAATCTATCCAAACGCCCAACAATCTCGGTGGTTATAAGACAACTTCAAAAAGTCCTCAAACTTCAACAAGGTTTTGAAATTTCCGAACTTCAACAAGTAAGTCACTTCCAGTATCTAAATGTCTTTTTCTTTTCTCTTAAGTAGAATTTAATTAAAACTAGTCCCTACATTTGTCCGAAGTACAAATGTTTTTTCTTTTGAAAGTAGTTGTGACCATGGGTCGGTTTTGTACAAAATCTAACCCATATCAAATAGAAAATATCCATTTTAAAGGGGTTTGGGGTTTCAGTTTTAATAAACTTCGGTGGTGTTTGAATTCGATTTAATTGACTTAATATGAAAAACTGAATTCATTAAGTCATTTGTGACTTAATACAGAAAGATGACCGAAAATATTAAGTAATAAAACTGAGGGTGTCTATATTAAGTCATCTCTTAATTAAACATGACTTAATAAAAAAATTTAACAAACAAACCCATTCGTGTTTCTAAATTTGATTAGTGGGAACATAGTAAACCTAAACAATTCTACTTAATTAGTATCTTTTTGTGATGGGCAATTACTTTGGAACATCTTAAAAGGGTAAGATGGACACTGATATTGAGATAGAGGAGTATATTGAAATAGTTCTGTATGATCTTATTTTCTATTGACTTTCAATGCTGTCTGCAGGTACAAAACATCCGGCATATGAAAATTCCATTGGAAGAAATACGATCAGCAACATTGGAAGAAATAAGATCAGCAACTCGTGATTTGACCATTCCCCATAAACCTGGTAAAGTGTACAAGGCGGTTCTCTCCCACTTTAATGTAGATAGATATGTTGCAGAGAACAAAATCAAGAGGGTATCTACGGAAGAAATCTTGGAGTACCCAAGAAGAAAAAGCACAGTTGCTGTTAAGAGTATAGATGGTGGATATGGGCAACGAACTCCAGAACTACTTCAAACACTTCTTTACCGTTCACATGAAAACCTTGTCAAACTAGTTGGATTTTGTGATGAAGATGATGGGCGTATTCACGTTGTCTATGAGTATGCCTCAAACGGAAGCCTGGATGAATATATTCATAGCCAACATATCATTAAGAGACATAAGACCGAGAGAAACATGTTTCCGTGGGTAATGCGTCTGCAGTTTTGTCTCGAAGCTGCCCGTGGGCTCAACTTTCTCCACAATGGTAACAGAAAGAATGACACGATAATACATGGTAATATAAAGAGCTCCAACATTCTTATAAGTCGAGATGGAGTAGGAATGATTGGTGACTTTGGATTGTCAACAAATGACAAGTTGACAAAGGAGTATGATGTCTATTCATTTGGCCTTGTTTTATTTGAAGTATTGAGTGGAGCGTTGACCCATTTTAAGATATCCGAAGATGATCCAAAGTTTCTGCCTGACATAGTCAAGCGCGGCTTCAATCAGAAAGAATTAGAAAACATTATCGACCCAATGTTAAGGCACGAATTTGAGAAATACCGTTCTCTGATAGGCAACCGGAGTGCAGAATCCCTAAATATGTTTGCAAAGATTGCATATCAATGCTTTCAGGAAAAAGCAAAGGGTCGTCCGACAATGGCTGACATTGTGGAAGAACTGGAGAAAGCATACAAATATCAAGTAAGTCTCTAAATTTATGAAAATTATATAAATATTCATGTCCCTAAATAGTTAATTATATGTATCCGTGATTCCGTTTTCATGACATTTTGATAATTTAAGATGAAGCGACAGATAGATCAGTTAGAATGTTTTTCTTTTGTAAATCTCGTTTGTTGTAGCGGCTTTCCATACGTATTTGAACTTTTGAACTTGAAAACATGAATTTAGATTATATTATACACATTTGATCTGATGTATATAAGTCAATTTTTATATACATAAAGGTTTGTTTTATCTTTTTCCCAAATCTTTATGTATATGATCCTCAATTGCAACTTTAGGCAAACCTAAAAAGCAGACAAAAGGATTTGAACTCCCGCCATCTTAGTATATGATCCTCAATTGCAACTTCACTTATGTGTCTTAAAAAATCTAGAGAATTATAGTATTAAACTAGATGGTAAAAATGACATGTACTAATACTAATGTCTTTTTATTTCTGGATGGCTGCATCTATATATTAGATTGAAAGTTTAGAACAAAGGCAAGAAGATGAAGACAACTCAAAGGTAATGAATCTTACAACTTACGTAAGAATCATATCACTGCACTTTCTTCGAGTTTTGTTTATCTTTGACGTTCTAGAAATTTTGAAAGTTGTTGGCGAAAATTGAAAATGAGACCTTAAAGTTAAAGCTAAATGAAAATTGTTGTCTATAAGGTGGTAGTGGAGCCAAAATAATGCCTTTTGATGACGCGAGTGTGGGGCGTGTGATGCTAGCTAGATGAGGTCGCTGGTCTTTTTACTAAAAAATGATATTTCTTCCTATTATTTGTGCCTACTTATCCTCATAATTATGAAAATACATCAGGTTCAAGAATTCTCATTTTTTATTGACATTTAATGATGCAGATAGAGAATTTGAAGCACTTGAAAATTCCATTCAAAGAGATATACTCAGCCACCAATGGTTTTGTTGATAGTCGCATGATCGGATGGGGTGGATTTGGAGGTGTTTACAGAGCAGAACTCTTCCATGTCGATGTAAGAAAGTATGTCGGAAAGAAAGAATCTCTTGTTGAACTCTATGGCTACCCTAGAAGAAAAGGCAAAGTTGCTCTTAAGCGGAGAGAAATTATGTCTGATCAAGGAAGGAAAGAATTCTGGAAAGAAATCGACGTGCTTTCTGGATTAAATCATCAAAATATAATATCTCTTGTCGGGTTTTGTTATGAACATGGTGAAATGATCATTATTTATGATTATGCTTCCAATGGAAGCTTTGAAAAGTACATCCGAAACGTTCAAAACCTAAAATGGGAAAAACGTCTTCAAATTTGTATTGACGTGGCCCAAGGTCTCAATTATCTTCACAACCATCACATAATACATCGTGATGTGAAGAGCCACAACATTCTGTTGGGAGACAGTTTGGAAGGCATGATTGGTGATGTTGGCTTGTCTTTGAACGTTAAGAATACAGATTGTCAGCTTTCAAACATTACTCTGGTAGGCACCCCTGGTTATGTGGATCCAAAATACTTAAAAAGAGGTATATTAAGTAAACAGTCTGATATGTATTCTTTTGGTGTGGTTTTGCTGGAAGTGTTATGTGGGAGATTTGCAACAACTTCAGGGAAGGACGACCGAGCTAGTCTAGTTAACATGGCCGAATGCCACTTATCAAACAACCAACCATCCCAGATTATTGGTGACTATTTAAAAAAAGATCTTGAGGATGAAAAAACCTTGGATTCAGTCAAAACGTTTGCAGCAATAACTCATGAATGCTTGCATAGTACTGATGGTGATGAAACTTGTCGCCTGACAATGGCTGACATCCTGAAAGAGCTTAAGAAAGCATTGACAGTTCATGTAAGTCATTAATACTTTTTTTACTGTTTGTAAGTCTATCAAGCTTGATGTTATGTTTTCTTCAAACGGCCTTCTACCAAAAATAACGTCATTTAGTGACACTTGGAGAAAGTTTCAAAGTCACTAAATTTTAAAAAATAATTCTAAAGAATCGAAGACTTTCTTTTAAAAGGGAATCACAAATATATTATTAAAACAAAACAATATAGGTGCAAGACAAACATCACAAAGGTCTGATAAGCAGTCAAGCAGACCATCAAAACTCTACAGTACTTCCAACTTGAGAAGATGGCCCAGGAGTACATAACCACTTGACACACTGATATAAGACTGCCCGTAGTGGTACCCCTCTTCATGCGTGAAGCAGGTGTGACAAGACGTCAACCTTATCACGGAGGGGGTGACCAACGCATGAAGGGGAAACAATTCGCACCGTTTGGTGGTGTAGACCGGATAGCAAAAAAAAAAAAAAAAAAAAAAAAAAAAATGGTTTTTTGTATGTGTGTGAGTGTGTTGTGTGGTATAATAGTGTTTAAATGGGGTAATGAAAGTGTTAACTGGTTGGGTAGTGGGAGTGTACGTTGATGTTTTACATGACCACACCATACCGTTACTACTAAGTCTAAAACTGAGTCAGAAAAATGTCAAGGTGTTTCATATAAGGAAAAAATGGTAACTAAAGATTCAGACCTACATATAGTAAAAGAGTGGGAATAGATTTTTGACCTTTTGGCATTTTTTTCAAATAGTGTCACCAAAACTATGAACTTTCACCTAACCTATTCAATATATGTCGTTATTTTACTCATGGATTGTTCATAGATCAGAATACTTGATGCTTTCTAAGGTATTTTGTTACTTAATATTCTCACAGGTAATAGGGTCCGAAACTATTTCGCTTGAGGAGATAAAGTCTGCCACAAACCACTTCAGCAAGGAACGTGTTATTGGGAGTGGAGCATCAGGCAAGATATACAAAGGAGAACTCTCATTTTCTAAGAAATCTATACCTGTAGCTGTGAAGCGGCTTGATAGGGCGCGTTCTTATGGAGAAGGTGCATTCTTAAAAGCGGTTGTTAAGCTTTCTCGTTATGTCCATGAGAACATCATTACCCTTCGAGGCTTTTGTGAAGAAGATGATGAAAAGATCATTATTATGGATCATGCAAGTAACGAGAGTCTAGACAGGCACCTAGATAAGTCAATTCTTACATGGGAGATCCGACTGAAGATATCTATAGGGGCTGCAACAGGGCTAAATCACATCCATTCTGTTGAAGAACACCAGAATACAGTTCATGGTGACATAAAGAGCAACCACATTTTACTAGATCATGACTGGAAAGCTAGTATTTCTGATTTTATCGTATCTAAAACCCATGGAACGAAAGGCTATCTCGATCCACATAACTTTCAAAGCAGCTCAAGAAAAGAGACTGATATTTATTCATTTGGTGTCGTTTTGTTCGAAATATTATCAGGGAAACTGGCAATTGAAAAGGCCGAAAAGTATTCTCACCACACACTTCGTCAGATCATTAATGATGAACGGGAAAGGTATGCAGGAGATGGGGCTGAAGATAAGAAAGTTGTTTTCCTTGCTTGGATGGCTGCACGCTGCTTTGAGGCGAATAAACTAGAAGCACTAATCTTTGATAATCTAACAGAACAAACTGATGCAAAGTCTATTGAGGTAGTTTCAAAAGTTGCTTACCAATGTTTGCATAAAGCTCAAGAAGAACGCCCAACAATGGCTTTCGTTATACAGGAACTTGAGAAAGCCTTGAACATCCATGTAAGCTTTACAAAAGTAGAATAAAATATATTTTTAATTAAAAAAAAAAAAAAAAAAAAAAAAAACATAGGAGCACTAATGTTATTCTTAATACACAAACAGGTAGACTGGGAATTCGAGCAAAAGCTGCCTAAAGATAATGAGAATATTATGAAGATGATAGAACATCGGGAGTCCGAAGAAATCACAAAGAAGGATCTCTATCCCATTTTCTCCTCAGGAATCCTCCTTAACAATGGAAAAGTGGTGATTATATATCTTTGATAGATGTTCAATATTATGAGTTGTATCTTTAGAAATTCATAGCTGTACATTTAATTTTGTTTTACATTTTAATCTTACAGTGGTTATCACTAAACAAGGATGGAAAAGCGAAAGAGATGATATCAGCAACAATGTTCTCTTACGAGAAGTGTTGGTCTTCTAAGTGGAAAGTTTTAGATAACTCTAGGTCATCTCCTCTGTCATTTTTTGATCAAAATATTTCAAGCGATTTTTTCCATTTGACCTCCAATTTGTTAAACTTTTTCACATTTCTTCAACAATCTTTTTTTGTTTATCAGAAATCATTTTTACAATTTCGGTGAAATTTTACACGGTTCTCACCTTATATACAGTGTCGTGATCAAATATATTTACCAGCTAATTAATATGCTAAAAATATGTACAGGTTTGGAACAGTCGCAAAGATATCGGATACTTCAAATCTTAAAATCCAAATCAAAATAAAAACTCAATTTTTATCATTGGGGATAATATATGGAGTTTACCTGGTGTTCAAGTTTAGTGATACAACGACGGTTTCAAGCGAACCATATGTGAAACTAGAATATAGTATAGCAAGTGAAGACTTAAATTCATATGTCGCAGAGCAGAGGGATGATGGGTGGATGATGATTGAACTTTGCCGCTTTAGGAATCATAATCAAATTACTGAATTTAAGGTTCAGCTGGAGAGGTTTTGGGGACATCGTTGTGGCAGTGGCCCCATCTTTGTAGATGGCATTGAGTTTCGACCCATTGATAACGTAAGCCCAAACAACATACGTAAGATAGTTCATATCTAAAAGAAAATTGTTTGATGTGTCTGTCTAACTCATATCCTAAATTAGAAGCCTGCAGGTCAAGTTCAATGTTTGACACATAACTTAGTCAATCTGTCTTTTCACATATTTACTTTTGATTTTGTCATGTGTCTTTATCTCTTTCTTGCGCGTATAAGTTAGACATGTCAATCGAAGCTCGTTACAAAGATGATACGTTAAAAGTTTCCATGTGAACCTTTGGCTTAAGGAGGCTCATGTCTGGAAACACTTTCACAATAGTTATTAATAAAAATGAAAATAATTAAACAGACATACTTGTCCCATTTTACAGGTGGATCATGAAGAGAGTGTGGATATACTAATAAATGGAGAGTTGTCAAGCAATTTTCAAGAAATAATGATGAGGTCACAGTACGATGTGCCAACTATGACCAAACAGGAGCTTGGCAAGCTTCTTTCAACTGGAGTTCTTATTGACAATGGGGAAAAGTTTTTTTTTTTCTAGATTTCTGTTTGTATTATTGGTACTCACTGTGTTAGACATTCACGAATTTGGTACTCTATATTGAACAGTTCTTTTTGCTAAGCAAAGTCAACAGCAAGAAATGCCATATGCTACCCGCAAAGGCGGTGATAAACAAATCTCCAGATGCAAAATTTACCAAATGCCCATCTTCAACAATGTCTAGGTTCGTATGGTAGTTTAGTGTCATAAATTTATAATAATTTATATGCTGGATACACACAAATATGATTCAACTAACTTTATCACACTATTATTTATGAATTCAGATTTGAAGAGGTTGTTGAGCTTCAACGCCAGCAAGCATTTGGTATCAAATGCGACATTGAAACTAAAATGTTGTCCCCAGATACAGCCTATGCATGTTATCTTGTGTTCCAACTTCCAGAAAACCGCGAGGGACTCAAGTGTCCAACAAGAATAATAAAGAAAACACGGGGTCTACTCAAGAAGAATAAAAAAGAAGACACAATCATTTATCTTAGAGCCCCAGGCCCTATTGATTTATACAGAGATAAGAGAGTTCCAGAAAACAGAGAAGATGGCTGGATGGAGGTTAGGGTCTGGGAATTTGTCTATAATAACGAGATTAAAGACATTCCCATGGAACTGAAACTGGTATGTCTTGGAGGAACTATGGCGGGCCTAACTGTATGTGGCGTTGAGTTTCGGCCATTAGGACCTTGTTGAGATTTTATTTCAACTTCAGTATGTTAAGTTTACTTTCAAGTTAGCATTAGGACCTTGTTGTATGTGTTGGGAATGACTAATGAGATGTTGTATTTAGTTGAATGTATTATTTATGTTACTCCTATATTGAATTTACACCATTTGACTCTACTACATGTCCGCAGCATCATCACATTGCTTGTCTCGTCAATTACCTGCATAAAAACATAAACGTAGCAATGTAAGCACTAAGACTTGGTGAGTAAAATATACAGAAATTGATTCATGAATCAGCATAGACTTAAGCTCGTGCTCGAATTTGTTCATGCCCGACTCACTGTGAGTTTTTATTAAGGGGATTCTAATTAGCTAACAAACAACTTGACTCATTTATGCCCATACTTTCATCCCTTTCTTTTTTTCTCATCTTAAAACTTGAAACACAACCTGATCAAGGCGACACTGTATACAACCTAAAAAGTTAAAAATATTGGGATGGAGAATAAGGTCATAATAAACTAACAAACTAACATTTTCTCTTCGGCAATATTGCAAACAAAAACATTCATCTGATCTTCACGGAAATTTGTATGCGACTGCATGCATACATAATGCAAAATCAGTAATAGATTACAATGACTTACATAGTGATTTCGACCCACATGCTTATAAATGGGTCTATGGGCTTGTATAGTCTCAAAAGGGTCAAAAAGCTTGGAAGTTACCCAAACTGAATTCCAAATCAGTAAAACCGTCTAAATTGCTTTTAGGGGGCGTTTGGGATTTCTTATTTGAAAGTGTGTATCTGCTGTAAAAAGGGCTTATTTATACCAAAATAGACAGAACTGCTGATGCCCTTGAAAAATAAGATAAGCGAATACCAAATGCCCTCGACTTCAAAGATTTAAATAATAAGTAATCCTCACCAAAGTATGTTTATTCTTTTAAACATAAACAAAAAGTTCCAACCAGTTTCAACCCAAACCTACTGTGACCCATTTTCTAAACCTATTTTTGAGCTATTCAATCTTTGCATTCTACAAATGGAGATCAAGTTTGTATTAAGAAAACTCGCGCGTAAGGAAATTAAGATTAACTCGTGACTATCAAGTTGAGCTCGAACTATCTCGGTTCATGTGCAACCAAGTTATGCTTATATCCCCGATTTAATCTTCAATTTAAATATTAAAAAAGTTTACCAAACGTAAATAGTTTTAGTACACTTGTTTCGTTCTACAAACGCATATACAGAGTAACAATATCCATAGACTTGGTTCTTTCAAGTCTCGAACCTATTTGTTTAGTAGTGAGGGCAATACATCTAAATGTACAGAATGAACCGTAGAATGACAACAATGGTTTATCAATTTCATTCCACTAGGCACTCGACTGATGATTAAGTACATCATTAAAACAATAAAAATGTCCAAAAGTAAAAAAAAAAAAAAAAAAAAAAAAAAAAAAAAAAAAAAAAAAAAAAAACAAGGAATGGTAAGAGTAAAACTTTTATGTTTATTATATAAACATCAAAAAGACCGAGCCGCAGGATACAACAACATTCCTTATTAGACATCATTTAATAGATCAAGCACTAAAAGAATATAATCCTACGTATTGACAATCTCAATGATCATACACGGTTGTCTCAGACCATTAGAAGTGACAATGGCATTAAGAAGCTGTTGTATGTCAAAAGTAAATATTTATGTTGTGTGTGCAAGGTCCGTCTTTAAGACATACTCATTGTACAGCAATCACCTAGAAACAAGCTTTACAACGAGTACTCCTGGAAGCTCCATCCTCTAGGTGCAAGAAAATGGTCCTCATTTTAATATTGCTAGTACATTGGCAATAAGCATACAACCCTCCAAAAGAGTCCACAAGCGCATGACTTGGATGACAGTTCAGTAGCTTGCTTATTTATGTAAAAAAAATTGTAACATAAATGGATCATACATGTTCGGTCTTACTACGAAACTACTAACAGGGAGGCATGTCTCAAAACTTCAAAAGTATATAAATCAATAACCTCGTTTTTCAAAATGATAAAACTTAAAAACAACTTATCCAAATACACTTAAAACACAAGCCCAATAAGCCAAGCCCCTATTCAACTATAGATCCACCAAACATCTTTTGTTATCTAAACCCTAAAAAAGCCCAAATATCCACTATAAAACCCATCATCCAACATTCACAAAACCCTAGCCACTTCACACACACTTACAAAAACACAACCTGCTTGTTATTTTATGATGTAAATGATATGGGGAAGAGGGTATGATGTCTTTATTGCTATTACAAATATTGTTCTAGTTTTTGTTGGATTCATCTTACGATTTTATAAATTTCCCCATATATTAATAAAAAAAACAAAGTATAATGCTTGTACACCAATATTTATATGGTTTCGAAGTTTCGCTCTTCTATTACATTTCTTATCTATTCACTTCAGAATTTGTTTTTTGTTTGGATTGTTAAAAAACATGACCTTCATATTCTGGAAAACTAAATCAATTATAGATGTGAAGTTTTCCAAATTCAAGTTCAATGGATTTTTTATTCCTTATTCGGAATTTCCCATATTGAATTACAATTCAATCACTCAGATCTGTTTTTCATAGCTATGAAGTTTAATTGTTTGAGTTTGTGACCTTCAGTTACAGTTTTTCCCCATAAAACCCATACGTAGTTTACATCGATCCAAGTTTTCCGGATTCAATCAATTTGAACTTACCCGGATTTGATTATTTCAGTCATAAGGTATGAGTCTACTCTTGGTATCATGTTTTCACTTACTGTATTTGTTTTGGTTAAAGATAGTTATTTTATGATATGACATCACTGGTTGCTGGTTTTTTGTGTTTTGGGCCTTTGAAATAGGCCCAATATTTGGTCCAGTTTGTTA